>JBBPBT010001302.1:2753065-2777000 GCA_037974875.1 Cicer bijugum | reverse complement strand
ATTAAAATATCATACTAATAAAACAAATAAATTTAGACTACGCTATAATATAATTCAATATTAATATTTTTTAAAATAAAAAATATTAAATAGTCAATCATATTTTTAAATTTTTACTTATTTTTGGGTTTGTATTTTATATTTTATTTCATCAAATAAATACAAGTACCATTATATGTTGACAAATAAATTAACAATCACATTACAATGAGTCAAACAATTATCCTATATAATAAATTATCATACAAATTTTTTAAAATATTTTAAAAATTAAATTAAATAATTGTAATAAACATAATTTTCTCTCATTTTAATTTTCCTCATCATATTCAATTATTACAAATCAATAAAGTAATATTATAAGATAATTATATTTATAATACTTAAAATATTACTTATAAAACTTATAAAATTAATTAATTAATATCCACGCAGCGTGCGGGCCATAATTTAGTTTTTAATAACAATAGAAATCAAAAGTAACGTACTAAATTTATAGATATAACCGACTCTACACACCTGTCAACAGAGCCTTGTGATTTCTTCTCTTCTTTTGTTGGTACTGTGCGATGCGACTACTGGCACTATTTCCTTTGTTTTCTAATTTAGGAATTTCGAATTTCTTTTTCCCTTCACACGAGCCAAACCCACTAAACCACATTTTTTTAATAATAATAATAATAGCCAAACCTACTAAACCACATATTTCTTTTCTTTTTTTTTAAATAATAATATTAATAAAATTAGTATATTTCACTTGTGAAGCACAAGTGACTCCACCCAACCGTTACTACGAGTTAAAAAAAATCTAAATAAAAGTATCAACTATTAAAAATAAATAAGATAAAGGATGTAGAGAGTTTTTGCCTAAATTTTTTAATTCAGATCATTTATGCTACGAGGGAAAATTAACTTTAACTTTCTCTTATGAGAATTCAAATACACAAAATTAATTCGAGAAAAATATTTCAATAAAAATTCAAAACTCTGGACTTCTCTCTCAAAGTTGGTAATACAATTAGTCACAAGTCAAAAACTAGATATGACATGAAAGAATTGTAACTGAACAAATTATAATATTTCACCTATCTTAAGGATTAAAAAATTGTGAAATTTCACAATGATAAAAAATCTAAAAACTTCAGCCAAAAATGGAAAACAATTGTTATCAATATAAATACCTGTAGACACTATTAACAATTGAATTTTCTTCTTTTGTTCTGATTGAAGTCATCAGTGGGATCTTCTAGAGTAGAGAATCTCATGCATTCATTTTCATCACCACTACAACCAATTGCATCTAAATCCGATAGATTAAAAAAGCTCCAACTTTTTGCCAATGGACTCATCATATATGAGATAAACTCTTGTCTTATTCACAATGAAATCGTTCTCAAAAACAACAACAACCTCCACTTTGTTACCAGGTTCTATACTTGATATTACCCTCTGCCCCTCCTCATCTTCAAAGGATACTAATGCCTCTCTCTTATAGAGTTGAATGGTGGCTTTTGTATAATTTTTCACCAACACATTTTTAAGGCCATCTGATGTTGTGTTATTTGGGGTTGAAGTATGGACAACGCACATCATTGTCGTCAAATTACGCTCATCCATTTGAGGGACTTCAAAAGTTACAGAAGAACCTTCACTGCCGAAAGTTAACCAATATGGATAACTGTCATCGGGGAGAAAACAACCACCACACCCATTGACATCCATATTCTGTAAAAGCAAAGATAGGCTCAAAATTTTACTGACAAGTATATTAATATCACTTTAATTATGATTTATTCAACAATTAACAATATAATTTTCCTAATAATTATTCATATTTTGGTTATGAAAACAGAATTTTTTTCTTGAATTCATAAACAAAGTTCATACAAATGATGTCACAAATCTATATGCTACCAAAAGAAAAATTCATATTCATGGATTACTTGTAAATCCAATATATAATAGCATGCAAGATGCATACTCATTTTCTTCTTACGGTTAAAAAGTCTTTGTTGTTAATTAGAAAAACAATTTATATACAAGTTATTTTATAAATTTTTTATTTTGACTTGTAATAAATTTTTAATTACCAAATTCAATTAATAAATAAACATTTTACCATCTTCAATAGGAATATCTTACTATCATTATAATTATGAGACTACTACCAGAGACTATTTTGTAATAAAAGAGTATATATTGAAAAAAAATGTAAAGACAATAGTTCTTCACATGCCTGCATGTGTCAAGAAAATTGTCAATGACTAAGAAAAATTTGTGAGAATTTGGAAGATAATTTAAAAATAAATATGTTAAGCATTTCATTACTTTATGTTTTAAGTATTTTACACCTATACTAACGCAAATATTGTATACACTTACATGAATTGTTATAGACTTAAACACAAAAGAATTCAAATGTATGAGTTGATACACACACATACAAGAGGGAACATAAAGAGAGCATGTCTAACCTGTAAAATTTTCTGTTTTAGAATATTGTTGACTTGGCAATTCATTCCCATTTGAATTAAAAGAAACTTCAAGGTATTCTTTGAACTTGAAATGTGGACTTGACTATAGCATTGAATTAACGTAGAAGTATTTGACATTTGTGATGTAGTGGTAGTTGATTTGAATTTCTTAGAAACTGTGACATTTAAAGCATCCAAAATTATTTTTGCATCGACAGAAAGTTGATCTTCGGAGTTGCAATCCACCCAAAGACTTCGAAGCGTTGGAAGGTGGTTAGAAAAATATGACACGTCATGGGAACTACTACTTGGTAGATCTAAACGAGCAAGAGATGACATGGGAGATGTTTGAAATAGGAATGGGAAATTATTTGTTGGTGACATCCAAGACCGAATGATAGATGGAAACACATCACGCGAGGATCCTTCGAATTCGAGCAAAGAAATATATCCAATGCTTTTTGACCTTACTACTGAAAATGGCACTCTTGTTATTGCAGTGTTATCTGCAAGCAGGGTGGTTAAAGATTCCATCTGTTCCAAGTCTTCTTCCAACTTGTCAATCATTGAACATCCAGAAAGAATGAGAGTTTTCAGAGATTTCAACTTATAGATAATTCTTGGGAGGCTACGAAGGCCGACACAATCTTCCAAATTTATCAGAAGAGTTTTAGTGAGATGTCCAATGCTAGGAGAAATCTCAGACAACATTGGACAGTCTGTGAGTATTAGCTTCTCAAGATTAGGCAAGTATGAAAAGTCTGGAGTGTGCATCAGAGAATGAGAATGACTAAGATTGAGAATTTTCAGCTTCTCCATCCTCTGCAAGAACATAAAAGTTAAAGAGAAACTTGTGTAAGAAGCTTCAAAAAATAAATGGAAGCAATTACAATGTCTCACTAACCTTGGGAGTTGGAAGTAACATACTATAATAGTGCAGTGTCATTTTTTTTATACCAGTATCAATGAAAATATTTGAAATAAGGTTGCATTCCAAAATATAATGTTGCTGAAATTATTAAAAGCCAAGTCTGAACATATTATGGATAGATCAATAATTTGAATTGATTGGATGTTTTAAATTTAAATTTAAATGTAAATTTCGCTTCTTCGATCAAATAGTCAATATTGTATCCATTTCATTTCCCCTCTTTTTACTATATCAAAGTTTATTCACAAGAATAGGTAGTAAATTGGTAAATATAAGTTTGGTATGTAGTAAGGAGCTTTCATGATGGTGCACACTAAATATCTGTTGCAGACTTAACATTGATTCCTACTTGGTGTAAAACTATTTTACACTACCATCCAATTATCTATTGCTAAACGCTTAGGAGGAGTTTCGTAATCACAACCACCTAACAGGAGAACTCAGATTCTAAATGAAATGCTGTTACATTGGATAAGCGTGTAAAATAAGTTAGCATTTGAAAGAGAATGAAAATTTAAAATAATCTCCTATTCATTTAATTTTTTAGATAAGTAAAAAATCATCTCCTAATGTTTCATAACAAAAAACAATATGCTTCACAACTTTACTATTTGGAAAACTTTCACTGAGGTACTTGCAAAATTTGAAATGCTAGCAGAAATAAATATGAAAGCAATGTTTATAAGTACAATATAATAAGATAGCATTACCATTTGAGATGCCTAATTTAAATTTTATCCATAACTAAAAAAAACCAAAACAACTCATGCAATATGGAAAACAAATAAATCAAAATTAATACCTCAGCCTGTTTCCAAACAAGTTTGACATTGCTCTTCTCTAACTCAATGGAAACTAAGTTTTTTCTATAAAAGTTTGTAGGTATGCTTGTTAGAGAAAATCCATTCCAAGATAGCCATCTTAGATTTCTTGAAAGATATTTATAATCTCCATCAAGTTTTACCCCATTAAGTTGAAGTAGTCTGAGTCTCTTCATCTTCTTAAATCCTTTAGTACTAAAATATTTTCCATTAGCTCTTGGCAACTTCAAAGTCAACCCCTTAATTGCTTCTGTTCCCTTTGAACCAAAAAGAAAAGCATGCAAACTTAAAGATACAAGGTAGATAAACTTGTATTAAAACCAATAATTTGTTACTAGATACGAACGAGGAAGCTCAAACAATTTACAATCAAACTAATTTTCAAAGTTCTTGTGATGATAAAAAAAAAAAATGAATGAATGCTGACAACTGAATCATAAGTTTATGTTTTCTTTTCCGGAGTTAAAAAGTAAAGTGATGAGTTCTTACAGTTTGTTCTGATAATACATCAAACACATCCTCATGAAACCATAATCTGCAACGCTCCTCAAGCTTCTCTGGTGATTTCTCACGAATGATTTCTCTTCCCATGTCTCGAAGCAAATCATGCATTCCCAGTTTGTTTTCATGATCCACAGTTACAAGGCTTCGCTCAACAAGGACACTTATTCCAATTTCTGGATAAAGTTCACACCCATTTAATATAGATATAACATCATTACGGTCCATCCCAATAAAGAAACAAGCAATGTCAAGGAATATTTCTTTTTCAGTATCATCATTTAAATCATCATAGCTTATTTTTAACTTCTTTTGTACTTGATCATTGGGAATTCTTTTGAGTTTATCCAATACACACTTCCACTGTGTTATCTCCCTATCAAACAAATATGACCCAAGAACTTCCAAAGCTAGCGGCAATCGCCGAGAATATTCAACTACACTTCTGGAAATTTCATTAAAACCTTCTCTAGGCCTCGCTTGCTTGAATGCATGCCAACTAAAAAGCTCAATTGATTCAGTTCCATCCATTTCTTTCATTGTGCATACTTGGTTAACTCTGTCCCCTCTAAGTATATCCATATTTCTAGTTGTGATAATTATTCTACTCCCCGAGCCAAACCATTGACGACTTCCACATAAAACATTCAATTGATCCAATATATTCACATCATCAAGTACAAGAAGTACTCTTTTATGGCAGAGCCCGTCCTTCAATCTGATTTTTCCTGCCTCAATGCTTCGTATCTTGGTTGTTGTTTCTTGGCAAATATCACAGAGAAGTTGTTGTTGCAAGGACACTTGTCCAACATTTTGCTCCCAAACTTCCCTAACATTTGCAAGGAAGCTTCTACCTTCAAAGTCGCGACCAATTTTATTGTATATGGCTTTCGCAATGGTGGTTTTGCCAATTCCTCCCATGCCCCATATCCCTAGTAGTATAACATCATTCGATTGATGGATGTTCAGCAGTTGAATCATATCTTGCACTCGAGATTCAACTCCCACTGGATTATTAGCAACAAATAAATCTGTTTTGTCTAGCAAACGTGTAACTTTTTCAACAATATCCTTGATAGCCTCACTTTGGTTCCTATTTAAAAAGTCAAATACAGGTTCATATATATGTTTATATGTACGAGCCTGAACATATTATCATTGTATAATATGTGTGCACAAGTAGGTATTTATCTATCAAGTCATGTGTCATAAGTGCATGGAAAACCACTTGATTTTTTTTTTTTTTTTAACAAAAATTTGTTGAATTGAATTACCTGAATTTCAAAACTACAAACCCTGCAAGCCCTGCTGCTTCACGAAGTGCTGCTCTCCATCTCATCACCTGTTCGGGCGACTCGTCCATAAAGATAGACAAACTTTTCAGCCAGTTTTCATACCCATGCATCTCCGGAAAACTACTCAACAAACGTTGAAACGCTGTGCCAAATCCACCTGTTTGATGACGCACTTCAGATGGATCTACATCATAGAAAACTGGCAAAACCACTTGCCCTATGGTTCTACGACACTCCATTATCTTAACCAATTCATCTAGACACCATCGTGAATCCGCATAGTTTTGTGAGAAAACAATGACAGCAATTTCAGATCTTTCAATTGCTCGAATAATTGAAGTTGAAATGTCATCTGCTCTTTTAAGAGCTTCATCGTCTCTATAAACAGTAATTCCAGCATTTTGAAGTGAATTGTAAAGATGTGAAGTGAAGGAATCACGAGTATCTTTTCCTCTGAAACTTAACACCACATCATGTTCACGGATAACTCTCTTAGACTTGCTCTTAAATGCTTCTACCAAATAAAAAATAAATAAATTCATAAGTGGATTTAAAAAATCATGTAATAATATTGAAAAATACAAGTAAGATCAGTTACTAGTTTTGAAGCTTACCTTGTGTGCGATTTTTCAGAGAAGACATGGTTGAAGAAAGAGAGATGAGAAGATGGATAAAGGATGCATTGTCAACGCAATGTCTTTAAGTTTACTGTCATCATATGGAACGTCGTGCCGTCGTGGCATCACCATCATTTCTTCCAACTATCCGTTTTATTAAAACTAATAAAATATAGGAAAAATTACTAGTTGCTAATTTTTATAATCTAATGATGATCGAATTATGGTTTTTTTTTCCACTGTGTATATTTTAGCCACACAGTGTATATTAAAGGCTTGGCAACTTTAAGGCTTAACAATAAAAAAAATACTAAAGGCATGGTGAGCTGATTCTTTATACTTATATATATTGATTAAGGATGTCAAGTTATACCGGTGAAACAGGATTCACGGGGGACGTTCTTATTTGGGGCTTATGGTGGGGAGAAAGCATCCCAAAAGTGTATTAGGGACGGGGATGAGATCATTCCCCTGCGATGTGGGTACTTCGTCCCCTAACAATTTTATGAAATAACTTACATATTATGCTTATTTGTGTTTTCGGATAATATTAATATAAATTTATTTTGTACTTTTATTGGTTTGATTTTTATTATGATTTTAAGGCTGTTAATTTTGATTTTATTTCGTTATTAACATGATTTTTAGTATTTATGTTAAACGAAGTTATTCGTGTCTTTTGTATTTTCCTTCTAATTGATGGTGATTGTTGTCTCTTCACTAAATCTTTGTGACTGATCTTTTATGTTGTTTATTTTTTTCAGATTCGCAAGCAGCTAAGTAGGAATCTATTATTTGATTCAAGTCTCAACATACTTCTTTTTTGGTAGGCTTCTTTGATCAATGATTATTTTTGTAACATTTGTTGAGTAAATGTAAATTGCAGCTATTTTGGGAGTCTAGAAAGTGTATTTAGTTTTTTTGGGAAGTATATTAAACAATTTGATTATGTTATTTTACAAAATTTGGGAATGTTGAAGTTACAGAGGATACTCTATCGAAATTTCGAAAAAAAAAATATATATTTAAAAAAACATATATATATTTAAACCGTTAAAGAGAGATTTAGTTGTTTAATTGTTAAGTTAATTGATAGGTTTATCAGACTAGGAGTATAGCTTGTGCGCCGGTCACGACATTAAATTTTTGGATCGTGACAACTTTCTCCATTTCCTCCTTTAACTTCCTACGATATGTAGCTACATTTATCTCACAAAGAATGTCATTTTATTAAAAAAAATATATGATCTCAAAATGAATATTATTATAAAATTTGAATGCTACTTTAATTATTTTTTTCGCTTACGACCCTTTAATAATTACCATCTACACAACTTTTAAAACACTATTATACTTTGCATTTGAATATAATAAAAAAAATATCAATAGTTAATTAATATGAATAGTTTAATAAAATGACTTATTTTTTATTTATTAATTATTACCATTTTTAATATATGATTAATTAATGTCATACGAGAAGTAGGTAATCATCAATCACTAGGCAAATGCTGTAAAGAACATTATGTGTTAAATCATACAACATTAATGTACCTGCCATTTTTATGGTATAGTAAAAGAGAATAAATCATAGTCATTATGCTTCCATGCATGGTTGACAAATAGATGATAATGTTCATATTTTATTAAATAAAAAATCTTATTCCAAAACCCAAAATCCTAAGTTAGTTTTAAAAATCATTATTTCATTGAGATTACCTTAAAAGATTGCAAATTTTTAAGGAAAATAATTGAAATGCAAAGGCATTGCATGGCAAAGTACATAATATTTCCATGGGTTTCCAGAATTTCACATATAGAAACTCTAACAGCTAGAATACATGCAATATTCCTGGTGTTACCGAAGCATATACACTCTCACCTCAATAGCATCGATCTGAATAAAACTAGCAATCAAATAGTTGAAATCCTTCAAATAAGATTAATGAGAATAAGCCAATGAAGCAGTGACATCAAAGGAAATTGAAACCTCATAACATATTTCTTCTAGCATTTATTTACTTAATGCAAATATATAGTTGTTCAAAATAGCCAACCCACACACATTATATTTAATACTTTTTGTTCAGAATTTTTTTACATGCGTACTGATATCAAAAAGGGTGCTTAAACAGTTTTTAAGATGTGATTTTACAACAAGAACCAGTAAATACATCTTTTGTGAGATAACAGAATTTATATAAACCAACAGAAGAAAAACTAAACTAAAGGCATATAACAGATTCAATAACAAAATTAAGCAACAAATAACAAACTTCATTAAGAGAAGAGATGTCACTTTGTAAACTCTCCACTAAGCTTACAGAGAATGCCAAGTTTGTCCTCATACTGAATGACTTATCTGGAAACATGGGTTGCTTCCATCTAAAAATTCTATTTAAGGAAACTTTTCAATTTTGAGATCAATTATCAAATATTTTGCTTATCCATATAATTTAACCCCCTTAAAGAAATAAGATCATAGCTTCAGAATCAAGCTCAAGGCAAAGTTGACTTTCCCCAGCACTCCACTAATCTACACATAAAACCTGTAATCCACTGTCTGAAACTATATTTGATCGATCCACAACAACTGGCAGCGCCAATATTTTCATCAATGAGTTCCACTTGAGGGGAGTTCCTCCCAACACTGTACTCATTTTCATCACCACTACAAACAATAGCATTTTCTTCTAGTGCTTGGCATTGCTCCACTTCTCCGATTGGTTCATCGTAGACAAGATAAACTGCTGTATTCTTCACAATGAAACCTTTCGCGAAAACAACAACCACCTCTACTTTATTACCAGGTTCTATACTGGATACTACTCTCTGACCCTCCTCATCTTCCAAGGAGACTAATGCCTCTCTCTTATAGAGCTGAATGGTGGCCTTTGTGTAATTTTTCACCATCATGTTTCCAAGGCCATCCGATGTTATGTTTTCCGGAGTTGAAGAATAAGCAACACACATTAATGACTTCAAGTTATGCCCTTCCACTTGAGGAACTTCAAAAATTACAGAAGAACCGTCACAATTGAAACTTAACCAATCTGGATAACTATCGCTGGGGAGAAAATAATCACCATGCCCATTGACAGTCATATTCTGTAAATGGAAAGATAGGATCAAAATTTAATTGAACAAATATATTTGCAGGAAACTGCATGCAAAGAAGAATGAGCGAAACCTGCAAAATTTTCTCTTTCAAAATATTGGCAACTTGGCAACTCTTTCCCATTTGAATGAAAATAGATTTCAAGGAATTTCTGGATACTTGAGATGTAGTTGCAGTTGATTCCCATTCCTTATAGTTTTTGGCATATAAGGCATCCAAAATTATTGCTGCATCATGAGAAAGTTGAAGTTCTGAGTTGCACTCCACCCAAAGACTTCGGAGACTTGGAAGGTATTTGGACATCGAAGATAGTTCGTGAGAACTACTATGTGATACATCTAATGGAACAAGAGATGACATGACAGAAGATGTTTGAAACTGAGATGGAAGATTGTTTGTTGGTGACATCCAAGACCAAATGATAGATGGAAACACATCTCGTGAGAATCCTTCATAGCCGCACAAGGAAATATATCCAATGCTTTTTGACTTTACTATTGAAAAGGGCACTCTTGTTATGGCAGTGTTATTTGCAATCAGGGTGGTTAAAGATTCCATCTGTTCCAAATCCTCTTCCAACTTGTCAATCATTAAACACCCTGAAAGGATTAGAGTTTTCAAAGATTTCAACTTATAGATTCTTTTTGGAAGGCTACGAAGGCTAATACAGTCTTCCAAATTTATTAGAAGAACTTTATTGAGATCTCCAATGCTATTGGAAACCTCAGACAGCCTTGGACAATCTATGAGCAGTAATTTTTCAAGATTAGGTAAGTTTGAGAAATCTGGAGTTTGTGTTAGATAATGAGAATGACTCAGATTTAGAATTTTCAGCATCTCCAACCTCTGCAAGAATAAAAATATCATAGAAACAATTTATGAAGAAGCTTACAAACATAAATGGAAGCATGTACAATGTATCATTAACCTTGAGAGAAACATTTACAATGGTATAGTGATATATTTTTAATACAAATATATATAGGGGTTTAGTATTGCTTTTGCTTTCAAACTATTTGAGCAACGGCCACATTTCCATATATAGTGTCAATGAAATTATCTTAAGTCATGTATGAGTATTCTGTGCAGAGTTTGCAAAGTTGTTGTGCTAGATAGGTTTTAAATTTGAACTTAAAAGATTCTTTCAATCAAACACTAAAGACTGCAATTTCAATTTCCTTCTTCTTACTACATAACTATTTTGGCACAAGATTTAGGTGGTAATTATACATTTTTTCTTCTCTTGTTGAAAGAGCTTACATGAGGGTGCATGCTTCTAATTTCTTTGGGTGTTTATAAAAAGTTTATAACTTCTAATTGTAAAATTTAGAAAACATTCAACTTATGTATCATAACAAAAAAAAGTATTCAAACTTGAGTATTTTTTAATTCTTCCTGAGGTTATTCCAAAATTAGAAAGAGTGATAGAAACAAAGTTGAAAATTGTGTCTAAAAGTACTGTATAATAAAATAGTATTACAATTTTGAGATGCTTAATTTAAATTTCATTCATAAAAATGAAAACTGAAAACAACACTTGAAATGCAAAAAAATGAAATTGAAATCAATACCTGGGTCTCTTTCCACACAAGTCTGACATTGCTGTTTACTAACTCAATGGAAACTAAATTTCCTTGATAAAAGTCTGAAGGTATGCATGTTAAAGGAAATCCATTCCAACACAACCATCTTAGATTTCTGGAAAGATATTCAAAATCTCCATCAAGTTGTACTCCACCAAGTTGAAGCAATCTGAGTTTCTTCATTTTCTTAAATGCTTTAGTACTAAAACATTTTGAACTAGCTATTGGCAAGGTCAAAGCTAGCCCCTCAACAGTTTTTGTTCCCTGTGAAATATAATGGATCAAAACGTAAAACATATAGAACTTTAAGATACAAGACAACCAACTGTTTGTTAGTAGAAGACAGAAAGCACAACAATTCTCAACGAGACTAAATTTCAAAGTTCATGAACTTAATCAACAAAACAAAATAAAGTTAAAAACTAACTCAATTTATTTTAGTTTCCTTATGCTTTAGAATTTAGATTGAAAATATGAGTAATTTATGTGTTTATTGTGTGTCAAACAAGATCATACACCTTCTATTTATAATGATGCTGCAATAATTACATTCAACGTCTAAGAGTTGTGTTGACTAGGACTATTAACAACTAGCCTAGGATGCAGCACAATCAAAGATTAATAAAAACATACACTGAATTTTAACATAAATATTTCAAATCCAGAAAAAAGTATATGAAGTGCTTACAAGTCGTTCTGATAATACACCAATCACATCGTCATGTAACCATAACCTGCTACGCTCCTCAGGCTCCTTTGGTGATTTTTCACGAATGATTTCTCTTCCCATATCTCGTAACAAATCATGCATTCCCAGTTTGTTCTTATCATCGACAGTTACAAGGCTTCGCTCAACAAGGACACTTATTCCGATTTCAGCAAATAGTCCACAACCATTTAATATGTGTATAACATCATTTCGATCCAACCCAATTAAGAAACAGGCTATGTCAAGGAATATTTCTTTCACTGTATCATCATTTAAACCATCGTAACTAATTTTTAACTTCCTTTGCACTTGATCATTGGGAATTATTTTGAGTTTCTCCAACACAGACTTCCAATATGTTACTTCTCTTTCAAACAAATAGGAACCAAGGACTTCTAGAGCTAATGGCAATCCACCAGAGTAATGAACTATTTTTCTGGAAATTCCAGCAAAATCTTTTCTAGGACTTGCTTGCTTGAATGCATGCCAACTAAAAAGCTCAATTGATTCTTTTTCATCCATTTCTTTCATTATGTATACTTTGTCAACTCTATTCCCTCTACATATATGTTTATCTCTGGTTGTGATGATTATTCTACTCCCTGAACCAAACCATTTACGATTTCCACACAAAGCATTTAGTTGGTCTAAATCATTCACATCATCAAGTATGAGAAGTATTCTTTTATGGGAGAGTCTATCCTTTAATATAAGTTTCCCAGACTCAATGCTTTGTATCTTAGTTGTTGTTTCTTTGAAGATATCAAACAAAAGCTGTTCTTGTAATGACACTTGTCCAGAAGTTCGCTCCCAAGTTTCCCTAACATTTGCAAGGAAGCTCCTACCTTCAAAATCGCGGCCTATTTTGTTGTAAATGGCTTTCGCAATGGTTGTTTTACCAGTTCCTCCCATACCCCACATCCCTAGTAACAGAACATCATTTAACTGATGGATGTTTAGAAGTTGAATTGTATCTTGCACTCGAGAATCTACTCCCACTGGATTATCAGCAATGAACAACTCTGTTTTATCAAGTAAAGGAGTTACTTTTCCAACAATAGTCTTGATAGCCTCTCTTTCATTCCTATAAAAATGAACCAAAGAAATATTAATATACCTATAGAAATACACATACATGAATATACTGACAAAAATAGCTTGAAATGCTTCTAGAGTAGTGAATTACAACAGCTGACTAGTGTTGGATGGTCAAATTGTTAATTTTTCTTGTATTAAATGATTTCACATCATATATTATAGCAGACAAAAAAAAGTATATTTTGAAAACCAGATACCAAAATCATAGATCTTCAAATGGATGACCATAATGGCAATTGAATAAAAATAGAGGGACCAAAACTATATTTGAGAATTGTGAAATCAAATTACTTGGAATTAAGAACTACAAAACCAGCAAGGCCAGCAGCATCACGAAGCGCACCTCTCCATTTCAGCAACTTATCTTCCTCCTCCGAAGTTCTGTTCAACATACTTTGAAAAGCTTTTCCGAATTCACCAGTTTGATGACGTACTTCAGATGGATCTACATTGTAGAACACCGGAAGCACCACCTGCCCTATGGTTCTACGACACTCCATTATCTTCACCAATTCATCCATACACCATCTCGAATCTGCATAATTTATTGAGAAAACAATAATAGAAATTTGAGACAGTTCAATTGCTTGCAGTAGCGAAGTTGAAATGTGATCTCCCCTTTGAAGTGAATGATCATCCATGAAAACATTGATTCCATCATTTTGAAGAAAAGCATGGAGATGTGAAGTGAATGATGCACGAGTATCTTCTCCTCTGAAACTTAAGAACACTTCGTAGATCTTTCTTGGTATCACTGTCTCAAATGCTTCCACTAGTAGCTCAACTTCTACAAAAAAAAAAAAAAAAAAAAAAAAAAAAAAAACAGAAGAAGAATAACTCCTCTTATAACACCAACTTTGCAATATAAAAGTTTGCAGCATAACTCGTCTTATACCAATTTTGAATTTGCGTTGAGTACTTCACAACTCCTACAAAACCGGCTATGAGGACCAAAATTACCTACCACTTATAAACACTTTATCGGACCTTCTCTTTTCTAATGTGCGACTCTTAACAGTAATTGTGACCGCAAACGCAATTTAAAACCATATTGTGCATGCATCTTACTAAGTAGATATTTGTAGATATAATTTAGAAAGAACTCTAACAAGGTGTAGTATAGTGTGATTTGATCCAAGGTATGTGTAAAAATATAATATGAAAATTAATCTATAGTAAAAAGCATAAAAATAATACTTGTTTTTCTTTTTGATGGAGGAAGCTTTTCGATTGAATGTAAGAGTGCATCATCGAATGAAAATTGGTCAGATTTTTTGTCTTGAGCTTGGTGAGTTAATACAGTTTTCTCAGAATCAGGAAAAGAAGTTGGCATTCTGCAGGAATTTATGGATGACAGGAAATTGAATGTAGAAAACTGGGAGAAAAGGGAAGAATGAAGAAAAAAAAACTATAGTCAATAGGAATTATTGAAAGACGGTTCGGTTCTTACATGTTTTTATGTGTAAGGAGCGTTCGTAAATTATATTTAAAAAATATTGTTTATTAATATTTTTAAATTAAAAATATTGATCTGCCATTAAAAAATTGTTACATCTTAGAGGAAGATGCACAACAGCTATCATTTCCATAACATGAAAGGTACTTTTGGTATTTTACGAAGTCAATGGAGTTGCATCACCAAGTGATCGGACTATAGGAGTGTTCCCGGCTCAATTTTGGCCAAATCTGTTATCATACTCATTCAAAATTTAATGACACCAGTTGAAATTTAAATAAGTGGTCAGCTTAGTTTTATATCGATTAGGAATTGTAAAAATATTAAATATATAAAATAGTAGATTTATATATACAGGCTTAAAGTTTTGGATGAAAATAAAATGTAAAAATCTTTTATCTATTGTTATTCTTGTGCTCTTTTAGACTCTCTAATAGGTTCTTCTCTCACTCTAACAAAATTTCTTATTGATCAATTTAGATATTTTTTTTTTTGACAAAATATATATTTTTTATTAATCAATTATTGGAGATGAAAGAAATAGTCACCAAATTTCATTGGTTTATTAAAAAACTCCCAAGTATTTTTTCAAATCTAAACCAACTCATCCCCGGGATGAGCATATTGATTATGGTAGGGTCATCTAGTCCACGAAACAATATTTTAAAAAAATTCCAAGCGAAATAATAATTAAATTACATTTGTTTTATGAAAATTCTAATTCTAATATTAAGACCAAATGGCAAGAACCAACTTTTAATCTTAACAAAAGAAAACATAACAATTTAGTCTCTACATGAAGTAACTTCACAAAAGAGATGATAAAATTCCTAATAATAATTATTAGAAAAAGACAATTTAATCATTTAAAATAAAAGATCTCAAACTAATTTATTCTTTGGAAAATATTTTTGTAATTTTTCAACAAAACCTTATTGTTGTGGGCGAGAATTATGTTTAACGAGTTATTTTCTTGATATAATATAAGCTAGATTTTAATCAGCGTGTTGTGCAGATGTATTTTTATTTATTTAATTTAAGTGGATTTTAAAAAAAATTAATATGAAATTTTATGTTTCAATGATCCACAATTTAGTAGTTATATCAATAATATATATACAATTGTATCAATGTAATTTATAGAAGAAAAGTATTGTTGTTAGACGCATGACTTGAATAAATAAAGTAATATTTTAATATTGAGATCGATAGATGTACCAAATATTGAAGTAATATATTTGATAATTGAAATTAAAAGATAGACTCAATTAATATACAATGGAGTTATAAAATATATTATTTTATTGTTGAAACTAAAAATGATTAAAGTGAAATAGTTGAAAATACATTCATTTTGAAGTTTTTCATTTTATTTTTATTTTTTTGGATTAATCAATTTCATTACACCTCAATTGTTTTTCTTTTGATTTATTCTTTTTGATTCTCCTTTTAAAGTATGTAGAAGGACGGGCTTTTCGCTAGATGATATAATATGCGCAACCATAATCTTTTTTCTTTTTTTTGTAACTATTGTTTTCATTGTCTCTTAATTTGACGATTATATGTGAATATTTTTATTGCTCTATTGTACCTTGATTATTCTTTTGGATAATGGGTTGTCATCACTTCATGTATTTTACATTTTTATTTTATATCTCCTTCGTCATTTAAGTTAGACTTTGTCGGTTGTGGTGACTTAGGTTCTTAGTTATCCTCATCTTCAATGATTCTAGTATGAGTATTTTTGTAGGCATGTCAACAACGTAAACTTGCTCTTTGTGTCCAACAACATGCAGTGTTCCAATGATGTCTACAATCCAAAAAATAGTTAGTACCAAATAATTTTCTTTGATAGTTTAGAAGTTGAATTTTGTATTGAAATAATTATTACTCGTTAGATTTACTTTATCTTCCAAGTTTTGTGCTAGTGATTTGAAGGAAGTAAATTCAAAGTAATAGTTTTGAATGGTAATTTTTTTGTCTTGAATTTTGGTTACAATTGTTGTTGTAAAAAAACAATGTATTCTTTGTTTCTATGATACGTCTATGTCACGACCCGAAAATTAAATGACGTGACCGGCGCACAAGCTATACTCATAGTCTGGCAAGTCTAACAACTAACTTAACAATTCAACAACTAAATCGTTCAAAACTATTACTTTGAATTATATATATATATATACTTTTCCTCGAAATTTCGACAGAATAGCCTCTGTAAATTCAACATTATCAATTTTATAGAATCCCTGTTTAACTTTCAATTCAATCATAATTCAAATAACATAACCTAATTTCTTAATACACTTCCCAAATAATAGATTTTCTAGATTCCAAAATAGCTGCAATTTACATCAGACTCAACTGACATTACAAAAAAATAGTCCTCGACCAAAGAGGACTGCCAAAAAGAAATATGTTGAGACTTGAATCTAATAACAGATTTCTACTCAGCTGCATGCGAATCTGAAAAAAATGAACAACATAAAAGGGTAAGTCATCGACCAAAGACTTAGTGAGAAGACAACAACCACCATCAATTAGAAGGGAAACACAAAAAGGCACGAATAATTGCTTTACAATCGGACGACAATTATGTTAAACAATATTACTTAAAAATCTAGAAAAATCCTACATTTAAATATATATACACATATATAGTCATTAAACTTATCATTTAACCGTTCAAACATAAATATTGAAAATTCAATTAATAACAAAATAAAATCAAATTGAACAGCCTTAAAATCATCATAAAAATCAAACAAGTAACAATATAAACTTTTTAGAACCAAGAGGCAGCTTCATCTCATTGATAGTCTTTTCCTTCTAAGGGTGACATTTTCCTTATGAGTGGCTCCATCTAATAGATAGCTCTCTCATCTCAATCCTTCAACGCATCATCACGAATCAATTAGGGAGCTTACATCTCGTTGATAGTCGTCTCCTCCTGCGAATGACATTTCTCATAGGGGCGGCTCCATCTAACAGGTAACTATCCCTAATCAAAACGAGGTAATTAGGTGCACCTAACACAGTTAACGATTTAATAATTATAACAACGATTTCTCAAAACACGTATTTAAAATCATTTCATCATAATTTATAGAAAACATATTCAATTGCATAACAATTTAATATTTAAATACTTTAACTCATACGCAAATCAAACTAATAACATATTATATAACAACAACCATTAAATTAAATATCTGAAGAAATCGAGATAAATTTCAAAGATTGCGTTCCCCAAATTTCTCAATAAATACTTTAATATAGAAAATAAGTAAAATAATAATAATAGCATTATAAAAAAAATATACGACGATGATCATCGTCAACTCACAACTATGAAGAATCGTCTATGTTTGCTCTCCAATAAATCTCAGAGTAGCAGGTAGGACTTCAACTATCAAATCTCAGGATAAATAAGTGTAATTATCTGCGGAAAGAATTCTATGTTAGTCTTTTTAATGTAAGGGTTGTAAACCTTAATCTGTGAGCGTACAATTGCTTCCCTCATTTCTCTTAGAACAGCATCGCGAGCACTTACTTATCCATGCCCATAACATCCTTCTAGTAGAACAACAACAACTGCTTCTACAAATGGACATAAAGGCAACCTTACAGATCTGAATGGAACACGTATCGTTAGTGCAAGGAGTTATACTTCATAACTTTTTTCTTTCTTTCAATCTGCTTCTTTGTACCTTTCACAACGATGTTGAGCACGAAAACAAGAGTGAGGTTGAGAATAACGTCAAAAATGGTGATGGAGAACGAGATGGAGGATGACGACGTCAAAAACAAAAAACAAAGAACAAGATAAAGGAGGATGGAGAACGAGAACAAAAATGGAGGACGATATGGTTGAGAGTGAATTTTTTTAGGTTTCACATGGGATTGGAGAATGAATTAGAAGAATAAGGTTTTTAGTTTTATTTATTTTTATTCCTTTTAAAAATGAAATGGTGCGTTTCAATCTCCTCCCCTTATAAAAATTTGTCCTCAAATTTATTTAATTTATCTCTCTACTACTGACCTTTAGTTTCAAATAAGTGTGGGTACTTTGTATGTATGATTTCTTCAGGTTTCCAAGTTGTTTCTTCACATGATGGATCACACCAAAGGACTTTTACCGAAACAATATCTTTTGAGCGTAAACGTCACACTTGGCGATCTAATGTAGCTACCAGATGCTCAACGTATGATAGACTCTCATCTAATGGTACATCTTCATGATTAATCTCATGAGAAGGGTCATAAAGATACTTCCAAAGTATCGAAATATGAAAAACTGGATGAACTCCCGAGAGATCCGGTGATAGTTCCAAGCGATACTCTACTAGTCCGACCCTTTCGAAAATTTCAAATGGTCCAATGAATCTTGGACTTAGCTTCCCCTTCTTACCAAATCGCAAAACTCCTTTCATTGGTGAGACTCGTAGGAATACATGTTCTCCTACAGAAAATTCTAAAGGACGATGCCTCTTATCATAATAAGATTTTGTTTACTCTGAGTTGTCATTAAGCGATCCCGAATCAATTTTACTTTTTCAATGGCATCTTGAACCAATTCTGGACTGACTAGTTTAGCTTCACCGTACAAAGCCTCAAACGGAGCCATCTAAATACTAGGGTGCTCAGCTTTTGGTACAAAGCCTCAAACAGGTTGAAGTAACCCCGCAGGCTTTTGGTGCTCAGTTTTTACTTGTTGGCACACTAAGTACTTAGAGACAAAATCTGCTACGTCTCTCTTCGTTTGGTTAATGAATTGTCATCTTTCTCCTTAACATTATCCTCATCTCCAAACTTCACTTATTCATGTATTTTACATTTTTATTTTATATCCCCTTCGTCATTTGAGTTTGACTTTGTCGGTTGTGGTGACTTCGATTCCTAGTTATCCTTATCTCCAATGATTCTAGTATGAGTAGTTTTGTAGATTTGTCAAGAACATAAACTTGTTCTTCATGTCCAACAACATGCAGTGTTTCAATGATGTATGTAATCCAAAACATAGTACCAAATGATATTTTTTGATAGTTTAGAAGTTGAATTTTGTATTGAAAGAATTATTACCAGTTAGAGTTATTTTATCTCCGAATCTTTGTGATAGTGATTTGAAGGAAGTAAACTCAAAGTAATGTTTTTGAATGGTAATTTTTGGGTCTTGGATTTTGATTACAATTGTTGTTGTAAAAAACAATGTCTTCTTTGTTTCTACGATATGTCTATAAGAATAATTTTTCGGTGATATTTTTAGATTTGTTATGTTGTATATATCACTTTCTTGTATATTATTTTTGAAATTTGAGAGAAGTTATTTCTTGATTGTTGCATGCAAAGTTCTTTTTTGAAATTTGTTATGGGGTTCTTGTGAGTTAAAGTCAAATAATTTTATAGTTGATCGTTCAAAAAGATTTAAATATATTTGATTTTCAATAAAATAAAATACGAAAACAAAGTTGATATATATATATACACAAAATTGAATGCAAATAATAATTTTCAATTATTGTGATTTTATATCTTTTTATCCAACAAAATCATGTCTAAAGAGATTGATTCATCATCACTTTGTATGGTGTACACAATATACATGCGAAACAACTCAAATTTTGATACTTCAATTACCGCATTAATCATTAACATGTTCAAGAAAAGTTTAGTTCATCTTAATTTATTTTGCAAAGTTTGTATTTTAGATATGTGGAATTTTTTGTTCTTTAAGCGAGTGAGAGAACAAAAAATATTTGTATTTGATTTTTTACTTTGAATATTAATAAATATATATATATAATATATAAATATTTAAAACTGATAGACAATGTCATGTCTTTTAAAGTTTTGGTTAGTTTTATTTTATTGAAATTAATTAAATTTAATTTGTTATTTTATAGTGTTAATTGCCATGAAATTACAGTAATTTATATGCAATTATTTGTATTTATGTATACTTATAATTGTTTGACAATTAATATTTTGTAACAGTATTGTTATAAATTTTGAATTTCGATTTTGAAACCAAAATGTTGATTAAAATCATTGAGTGAGAGAATAAAAAATATTTATATTTGATTTTCTATTTTAAATATTGATAAATATATATATATATATATATTATATAAATATTTAAAAATGATGGACAAAGTCATGTCTTTTTTAATTTTAATCAATTTTATTTTATTAAAATTAATTAAATTAAATTTGTTGTTTTATAGTGTTAATTGATATGAAATTAAAACAATTTTAAGTATTTCTAAGTATCTTACTATCTCTAGTTGTGATAATTACTATACTCGCCTTATCAAACTATTGACGACTTCCACACAAAGCATTCAGTTGATCCGATATATTCACATCATCAAGTAAAAGAAGTACTCTTTTATCACAAAGTCTATCTTTTAATATATTTTTTCCTGACTCAATGTTTTGTATCTTGGTTGTAGTTTCTTTGCAAATATCAAAGAGAATTTCTTCTTGTAAAGATACTTGTCTAGCCGTTTGCATCCATACCTCCCTAATATTTGCAATTAAGCTCCTACCATTAAAGTTGCGGCCAAGTTCATTGTAAATGGTTTTCGCAATGGTGGTTTTGCCGATTCCTCCCACGCCCCACATCCCAATAAACTTAACACCTGATTGTTTTTATTTTTTATTTTTTTTATGCTAATCAATTGCTTTATATCTTCCACTCCAATTGGTTGAGCCCTATCATCCAATTTCTTTTTCAATTGCTCAGGAACATGTCTAAAGTATATATAACCAATAATTATGAGGTGTTTCACATTTGGCTTCCTTCCTAGCCATGCCTCTTCATGTGTGACATCACCCAATTTCTTGGTTGCTACTACCTCTCCCCACATATAGTGAGGTATTCATTTCTCATTCATAATACTTCTTACCATATTTAAGATAGTCCTATTTCTTCTCTCAGCAGTACCATTGTGTTGAGGTATATATGGTGATATTACTTCATGTAGAATTTCCTCATTTTCACAAATTTTTGCAAATTCTAGTGAGTTGTACTTTCCACCTCCATTAGTCCTAAGAGTCTTAATCACACATGCACCTTGTTTTTCAACCATTACTTTAAACTTTTTAAAAACATCAAATACTTCACTCTTTTTCTTGATTATATACACCCACATCATTCTAGTATATTCATCAATAAAAGAAACAAAATAATTGTTACTACCAAGTGATTGGACCTCAAATGGACCACACACATCAGAAAATACCATTTCAAGCTTTTTCTTTGATTTACTTGTAATTTTTTCCTTGAAATAATTTCTAGGCTGCTTTGACTCACAACATCTTTCACAAATTTGAGTTGGCATCTTTATGACACGAAGACCATATACCACCTTTTTCTCTTCTAATGACCTCAAGCTTCTGAAATTCAAATGCCAAAACCTCTTATGCCATCTCCAGTTTTCATCTTCTACTGTGGTTGACAAGCATCTATGCTCTATCACTTACAATTTGATCTTAAAAGTCCTATTACTGGACAAATGAGCTTTTAAGACTAGTCTACAATTTTCATCATACAACTTAAGTTGACTCTCCTCCATCCTCATAGAAAAATCTTTTTGCAGCAGTTGTCCAAGACTGAGTAAGTTACTCTTCATGTTTGGAACATAAAGCACATCATTTATGTAGGAACTTTTTCCATCTTTGCTCAAACATTTTACACTACCAACACCTTCAGCAGTGACATTACTGTTGTCTACAAACCTAACCTTTCTTTTCACCTCCATGTTCAAATTCTTGAACCAATATTTATTACAAGTTATATGATTTGAGCAGCCTGTAACTAAGTACCAAAAATCAGATTGCTCCACTTCTTGTTTGGTGACTGCCATCAACAATACACCTTCTGAATCATTGGCATATTTGCACCTCATCATCTTTCCTTTGAAGACTCTTGTTATGTTTGCATTCATTTGCAAAATGACCATGTTTTTGACAATTAAAGCTTTGAATTCCTTGTCAAATCTTTTCTTGTATTTTGTATTTCCTTCTTTCTTGTTCCCTTTTTGATCACCTTGTTCACTAGTGCCCTCACTTGATCTTTTTCCTTTTTGATTCTTCCATTTCACCTTCTTGAACTTTCTTCCATTACTCAAATTCTTCTTTGATGTTGGAGCTTGTAGAGCCTGCTCAATCACTTCCTCATAGCTTCTCTGTTTGATCCTCAATTCGTGAGCCTCTAAGGAACCCAAAATTTCTTCTAACTTCAATTCTGAGAGGTTTTTTTGACTCCTCTATAGCCACCACAATGTGATCAGCTCTACCTTCATCAACTCAGTTATCGCATCTCCACACGACTTCATCTGTTTTGTTAATGTGAGTAGCCTTGTAAGAAACTCTGCAATGGTTTCTTGCTCAATAATCTGCAATAACTCATATTGCCTTCGAAGACTTTGTAATTTCACCTTCTTTAACTTATCAGCACCTTCATATGCACTCTTGAGAGTGTCCCATGCTCCTTTTGCGGTTTCAAAATCTATGATTTTCTCAATAATATTGGAGTTGACACATTGGTGGATAATGAATAAGCCTTTTATGTCCTTCTTCTTTTGTTCTTTATTCAAAGCCTTCTGCGCATCAGTGGCATTTGCTGCCAATTCAGAAACACCATCATTAACGACTTCAAGCACATCTTGAAATTGGAAAATCACCTTCATTTGAGCACACCAATGCTCATAGTTCTTTCCATTGAAAATAGAAAGATTTGTTGGGAAATGACCATTCTTTTCCATTTTCTTTTGGCCAAGAATCGAACTTTGCTCTGATATACCAATTTGTTGGAACAAATTACAAAGGAAGTTGAAATCTAAATTCACACTGTAACAATACAAGATCATAATGATAAGAATCAAAACTTTATTATTTCACTTGCTTTATTTGCTTACATATACATTGTCTTTTATAGCTTTTAAAAACCTAAACTTTGTTTTAATTAACTTGACTAACTAATTGTCCAGTGAGCTCTAACTAACTAATTTTGAATTACATCATATTTCTCAACAATTATTATCATATTTTGATGTATTTTCATTATAATAAATGTAGATTGAATAATAATAGTTTGTAAGTGGTGTAAAATATATTAAAGAGTTTAATTAAAATAAAATAATTAAAATTACATTAGAAATCGAAAGTGACAATATTATTTTTTTTTTCCATATGCAACAAGTATTTTGGGATAAAAAAAGTAATAAACTTGTTAGCAATACTATTAAGATTCCTTTGTTTAATTAGTAACAACATTTATCGTGAAAATCGACTGTTTTGTTTTTTTAAATATACACTAATTAATTTTAAGA
>JBBPBT010001302.1:2740065-2750473 GCA_037974875.1 Cicer bijugum | reverse complement strand
TTTCAATTATATTATTTTTTTAGTAATATTTTATAAAATAAAAATATATATTCTATTTGACAGAAAATACACAAATTTGTTAAAAATAATCATAAAATACGAATATATGAAAAATTATTAAAAAAGTTACTTCCAATTATTAAAAACTATTATCTATTATATATATTATTTTTTACAAACCCTTGATGAAATATATTCAATAATTTTTTTTACAACTTCTCATGCTCACAATTAAAATATCATACTAATAAAACAAATAAATTTAGACTACGCTACAATATAATTCAATATTAATATTTTTTAAAATAAAAAGTATTAAATAGTCAATCATATTTTTAAATTTTTACATCTTATTTTTGGATTTATATTTTACATTTTATTTCATCAAATAAATGCAAGTACCATTATATGTTGAAAAATAAATTAACAATCACATTACAATGAGTCAAACAATTATCCTATATAATAAATTATCATACAAATTTTATAAAATATTTTAAAAATTAAATAAATAATTGTGATAAACATAATTTTCTCTCATTTTAATTTTCCTCATCATATTCAATTATTACAAATCAATAAAGTAATATTATAAGATAACTATATTTATAATACTTAAAATATTATATATAAAACTTATAAAATTAATTAATTAATATCCGCGCAGTGCGCGGACCATGATCTAGTTGTTATAAAACACAATGGACCGCGAAATTAAAAAGCAGTCAAATTTAAAATTAAAGTTGTTAAACTTTCGAGTTAATTTTTAAATTCTTATAAATTTACAATTCTAAATTATAAAAATAATTAATTTGTATGTAAATTCTATTATAATAAACTTTTACGAGTTTATAAAAATGTTGATAAAATTAATAAATTTTCAATTTTACTACTATTTTATAAGTTGACAATGTTAATTTATTTTGAAATTAAAATTTTAATTAATATTAATTAATATTCGATTTAATTATATATGTGTTGCAATAGATTCTAGCCACAAAGAAGATAGATTTGGAGCATGATCATAGCTATATTAGTAAATATCTTTATTTTATCAACTAAGTTTTGCTTTAATATTCAAAATGATGGTCTTAGTGTATCCTAATAAATGGGTAAGTTTTGTAAATAAATAAATAAAGATAAATGGGTAAGTGGTAATCATACAAGGAATTAAACTCAAATATAATATGTCTTACTTGCTATGTTCCATAATAAATTAAAATCCAACGTCAATAAAAAATAAATGTACAAATGAAATAAAGTGAATAATACATTTATTAAAAGGTACAATTGAAAAAATAATATTACATTAAAAATTGAAAAGATCATCATTCATTTTATGCCAGTATGTTTTTTGCAAATAGATCACTTATTATATAATGGGAGAGAGTTTATAGGTTGTTGCATTTAAAAAGAGGAATTGTTGGCCTATGAATACATGTCCAACAAGAGCATAGAAACTCATGCACAATGGCCAGTTTGATAAGCTTGGTGTTGAATTGAAACTCATGCAGACACGCAAGGTTTGCAAACACTTCTGTGAACAATAACAAAGAAAAACAACAACCAAACCTTTCTCCACAAAATAGAAAATGTTGTTTCTGAAGGTCAAAAGAACTCTACATCTTATTTCAAATTCTTTATTTTTGAAATTATTTATGACACTGTCATGCCACAAAGATCACAAACTAGTGCCCTTGACACACTTGTTAGCATTTGCTTTTTATTTTTTGCAACGACTCAAAAAAGGAAAAAACATTATGTTGTGTCTTCCTTCCTCGTTTGAAATTCGAACTGGTGCCAAGAAAGAACTAAAGTGAATTATACTAAAAAAATCAAAAAATTAGCATGGTAGAAAACATAATGTGTCCCACGAGAGCTTATCTAACATCTCCAAACCTAACTTCATGTAGAATTAAAAATTTAGAACTAATGTGGTCCCCAAGAACAACATTTTTTTGAATTTAACTTATATAAAGTGAAAATTTAGTAAAACAAATAAATTAAACGATGATATTGTAATTATCCATGATTTATCAGTAATCAGCGAGGAAGCTGACTGTGACGGTAATCAAAAATGGTTTTCCCATGATCAAAGGATAACCTTACCTTTGTTCATGTCTAACACAATAAATGTCTCCTTAAAGATGAACTTGTCCACTTTTGAAGCATTTCTTCAACTACTTCTCCGTTGAGTAGGCTAATGACTAATATGTTAGCATTTGCCGTCGAGTAGGCACGCTGCATTTTCCTATTGAATTTAGCTTTGTCCTCGTAGCAGAAAACACTAACCACAAACTCTTGATTGTTCAAAATAACCACTCCACACATTATCACTTTATACTTTTTGTTCATAAAATATTTACCATGCATACTTTATGAACAGTGCTATCAAAAATTAATGTTTAAACTTTATTTAAGCAATGATTTGACAATGATATGATAACCAATAAATACATCTTTTGTGAGATAACAGGACTTGTAAAGCTCAACAGAAGAAAAAACTAAACCAGAAGAACACACTAAGAGCTCCACCAAATTACAAGATGAAACAGAACGCCACAAACTTCATTAGAATAATAGGGCACATGTCTTACACATAGTAGCATAGATAAACTCTTCTTTGAAGTATATTGAGATGGCCATGTTTCTTCACATATTGAATCACTTATCAGCAAAAGATGGCCAATTTCCACCAGAAAATTATGTTTGAGCATACTTTTCATTATCTTGACCAATTGTCAGCTAGAACATTAGTAGCATCCAATCTATATGCATAAAACCTGCAATCCTGTCTGAAACTAAATTTTGATCATTCCACCAAAGCATATTCATTTACATCACCACTATAAACAATAACATTCTTATCATGTGCATGACTTTGCTTCCTATTTTTGCCAACCCGTTCCTCATATATGAGATAAACTCTTGTCTTCTTCACAATGAAACTGTTCTCAAAAACAACAACTAAATCTACTTTATTACCAGGTTCTATACTTGATAATAGTCTCTGCCCCTCCTCATCTACTAAGGAATCTAATGCCTCTCTCTTATAGAGTTGAATGGTGGCCTTTGAGTAATTTATCACCAACACGTTTTTAAGTCCATATGGTGTTATGTTATCCGAAGTTGAAGAATCAACAATGCATATCATTGTCTTCAAGATACGCCCTGCCACTTGAGGGACTTTAAAACTTACAGAAGAACCTTTGCAATTGAAGGATAACCAATGTGGACACTTATCACCGGGGAGAAAACGATCACCTTCTTCACTGCCACCCATATTCTGTAACAATATTGTAAAACTAAATGAGATTATTAGGAATGACAAAAATGATCTGTGTTTTATAAATAAATATCACAATAGGAATTATTAGAATACATGTAATATGAAACCTGTAAAATATTCTCTTTCAAAAAATTGGAGATTTGGCAACTCATTCCCATTTGAATAAAAAGAGATCTCGAGGAAGTTTTTGATGTTGAAATGTGCACTTGATTGGATTTTTGAAGTAATGAATTTGTTTCATATAAAGTTTCCAAAATTCTCTTTGCCTCTTGAGAAAGTTGAAGTTCTGAGTCGAACTCCACCCAAAGACATTGAAGCCATGGAACTTGTTTGTGCATAGATGATAGAGAAATGCTAACTGGTAAATCTAAATGAACAATGGACGACAAGCCAACAGGTGTTTGAAATGCGGATGGGAGATTATTTGTTGGTGACATCCAAGACATAATGATAGATGGAAAAACAGAATTTGAGAATCCTTCATGACCACACAGAGAAATATATCCAATACTTTTTGACCTTATTACTGAAAATGGCACTCTTGTTATTGCAGTGTTATTTGCAAGTAAGGTGGTTAAAGATTCCATTTGTTCCAAGTCCTCTTCTAATTTGTCAATCATTAAACACCCAGAAAGAATGAGAGTTTTCAGAGATTTCAACTTATATATACTTCTTGGAAGGCTATCAAGGCTAATACAATCTTCCAAATTTATCAGAAGAATTTTATTGAGATTTCCAATACTATGGGAAACCTCATACAACCTTGGACAATCTGCGAGTATTAATTGTTCAAGATTAGGCAAATTTGAAAAGTCCGGGGTCTCTATCAGATAATGAGAATGACTTAGATTGAGAATTTTCAGCTCCTCCAACCTCTGCAAGAAACAAAAAATGTTATATAGAAAATTTAAGGAAGAAGCATAAAACAATAAATTGAAGCAAATACAATCTGCGAGTATTTACTGTGTCATTTTGTTTCAATGTGTTGGTTTGCACGTAATATAGTTTGCAAAAAATGATACGTGGACATTCCGGGCTCGTCCAACGCTTATTTAGCCTAAAATAAAGTTTTGATTAAAAAAAAAAAAGGCGTTTTTAATATTAACAACAATATTTTAAATATATTTTTTTTATAATTGTGAGACATTTTATTTGTATTACTTAAATATTTTTAATTTTTTGAGACTTAAATATACATAAAAAGTTAATTATTTTTCGGAGGTCTAATAAAATCCTAACTTTACAAGCGTTGGCTTGGACTATCCCTCTGTAACCTATAGGGCGTATATACCTTGAGAAATAAAGAGAGTAAATATAGTGATGTAATCGATGTAATGTGTTAATAATGTGATAGAAAAAGAAAAATAAAAAAAATTTAAGGTGTTGAATGACTGTAAAAAATTTAAGAGAATATGTTTATTATGGTTGTACATTTTGAAACACAACTACATTTCCATAGATAATATTGTACCGTAAATTATTAAAAGCAAGGTCTTAGTATTCTTTTTTATTTTTTATTCGAAACGCATCGGACACTAATTATAAATAATTCTCAGCAGAGATTCAAATTCGAGATCACAATATAATTGGAGTCTAACCTCTTCAGCGAAATCCAATCACATTGGTGCAAGGTGTTAATATTCTACACAACATTCAAAAATATCTAAATGATAGATAATTTTGCCATTTAAATTTAAAGCATATGTATTTAATCAAATAGTCAACATTGGATTTCTTTCCTTTCTACTATATCAAAGCTTTTGCACAAGACTTCTGTCGTAATTATATGTTTTATATGTGTATCTGAAGGAGCTTTCATATTGAAGCACACTAAATATAATAATAAAACTTTATTAATTTGGTAATTTTTTGGAAATTTAGTTTTAATTCATTTTACCGTAAAATTACTTTACATTATGATCCAATTATCTATTGTTGAATTCTTAAGGAAGTTTTACCATCACAATCTCTTAAAAGAAGATTTGAGGCTTTACATGATATGCTAATTGAAATGTTTCTAAAATAATAATAATAAAATAATTAATTAATAATAATAAATAAAACAAACCAACCACCTATTCTTCCTCTTTTTTATCCCACTCCTTCTTTCTTCTTTATGGACAAAATTTGTCTTCTCATTTTTTTTTTATTTTTTTTTTCTTCTTTCTTTTTTTCGGTTTCTTCTCACTCCACAACACTTAAATCTTCAACCCTCGAGTAGAAAGTTGTTAGTCAATTCAAGTCTCGACCATATATTTTTTTTTATAAGCCTATTTAATCGATGACCATTTTTTTGTAAAGTATATTGAGTCGTGATATTTTTTACAACTATTTGAGTCTAGAAAGTCTTTTAAAAGATGTATTAAACAATTAAATTATCCTCTTTGAAATATGACTGAGTTAAGACTGTAAACAGATATTTTATAAATTTGATAATATTAAAGTTACATATAATATTCTATTGAAATTTTGAAATATATATATATAAACTAATTAATAGCTTAATTGTTAAGTTAATTGGTAGGCTTGTTAGACTATGAATATAAGTTATTCTTACGTTTAGTTTTTGGGTCGTTTCACTAACACACTACCACATCAATGTTAACAATGTTTGATAATTTTACACTTGACACTAAACTAAATGTCTCATAATTCCTTTAAATGTTTAGAAAGAATTTGTAGTTTTAATTTGAAATTTCAAAAAACTAATGTTTGTAAGAAAAAGAATAGTACATTGTCCGTTTAAATAAATTTTGCACGGAGAGTTATTAAAAACTTCAATTTTATCATCTCACCACACATATTGGCTGTCATATCGTATATTGAGAGTCACATTGATAAAACTATTTACATTGATAGTAGACTTTTATTAAATTCAAAAGATAATAATATGTTTAATGACATAAATATTTGGCAAACTTTTGCTGGAGGAACTTTCGGAATAAAAATACTAACAGAAACAAAAATGAATATTATGTTTAAATGAGCTATTTAGCAAAATAATGTTAAATCTAGAGGTACCAAAATCTGAAATCAAAACTCATACCTGAGGCTCATTCCACATAAATTTGATATTGCTGTTTTCTAACTCAATGGAAACTAATTTTTCTTGATAAAAGTGGGTAGGAATGCTTGTCAAAGAAAATCCATTCCAAGAAAGCCATCTCAAATTTTCGAAAAGGTGTTTAAAATCTCCATCAAGTTGTACTCCGGCAAGTTGAAGCAATCTGAGGCTTGTCATCTCCTTAAATGCTTTAGTACTAAAACATTTTGCATTAGCTCTAGGCAACATCAAACTCAATCCCTCAACAACATTTGTTCCCTATAAAATATGATGAACGAAAAATTTAAAAATTGATGAACCAATCATTTGTTACTAGAAGCTAGGAAGCACAATTAGCTTCACAACCAAACTAATTTTCCAATCACAACAAGACTAAACTAATGTTTGCTTCAATTCCTTAAGAACTAAATACTTAAAGTTCATTAATAGGAAGAAAAAAAAAAGGTTTATGATGTACTTACAGTTTGTCTAGATAATACATTCTGCACATCCTTGCTAAACCACAACCTGCTACGTTTTCCTGGCGCTTTTGGTGATTCCTCACGAATAATTTCTCTGCCCATATCTCGCACCAAATCATGCATTCCAAGCTTATTCTTGTCATCAACAGTCACAAGGCTTCGTTCCACTAGGACCTTTATTCCAAATTCTGCATAAAGTTCACAGCCATTTAATATATGTATAACATCATTTCGGTCCATCCCAATAAAGAAACATGCTATGTCGAGGAATATTTCTCTCTCAAAATCATCATTTAAACCATCATAACTTATTTTTAACTTCTTATGTACTTGACTATTAGGAATTCTTTTGAGTTTTTCCAGTACACATTCCCACTCTTTTACCCCCCTTTCAAACAAATATGACCCAAGGATTTCTAGAGCTAACGGCAATCCCCCAGAATACTTGACTAAACTTTGGGAAAATCCAACAAAATCCTTTTTAGGTTTCGCTTGCTTGAATGCATGCCAACTAAATAACTCAATAGATTCACTTTCATCCAACTTATTCATTGTGTATACTTGATCAACTTGATACCCTCTAAGTAAATGCAAATCTCTAGTTGTGATAATTATTCTACTCCCCTCACCAAACCATTGACGACTTCCGCCCAAAGCATTCAATTGATCCAATATATCCACATCATCAAGTACAAGAAGTACTCTTTTATGCCATAGTTTTTTCTTTAATTTACTTTTTCCTTCCTCAATGTTTTGTATTTTGGTTGCTTCTTTGCAAATATCGAAGATAAGTTGTTCTTGTAAAGACACTTGGCTAGCCTTTTGCTCCCAAACCTCCCTAATATTTGCAACGAAGCTTCTACCTTCAAAATCGCGGCCAACTTTATTGTATATGGCTTTCGCAATGGTGCTTTTGCCAATCCCTCCCATGCCCCATATCCCTATTAGTTTAATATTATTTGATTGTTGGACGTCTAGTAATCGAACAATATCTAGCACTCGGCGTTCAACTCCCACAGGATTATTAGCAACGAACAAGTGTGTTTTGTCAAGCAATTGTGTAATTTTTTCAACAATATCCTTGATAGACTCACTTTCATTCCTATCAAAAAATTTAAAATTAATCCAAAAGATTACTTCTTTTTTTCAAAATAATTCTCTTAAAAGAATTAAGTATAAAAAATAATTTTTTCGAAAAACTACTCAATTTTTCATTTGAAACTGTTTTTTTTTTTAAATTTTAACAAACCTGTGAAAACTTTTAAATATGATTACTTTAATAAAAAAAAAGTAATTATTTAAAAAAAAACTATGAGCCTTTTGTTATAAATTCTGAAAAATATATTTTAAAATTTTATAATTTAGATATTATCTTTTAGAAGTTTAAAAAAAAGTTATTTTGTATTTATCTATAGTGTGAAAATCATTTAAAAAAAAAATCAGTTATATATAAAAATTGATATTTTTGAATGCTACTAAAATCTGCTTTCTGGTTTTAAACATGTTTTAAATAATTTTTAAAAACGGTAAGATACACAATTTAAAAAGTAGTTATTTAATAAAAATGGTTGTAACAAACTCACACTTTAAAAGCAAAATGTGAATTAGCTGTAATTGAGCATTACAAATCCTGCAAGGCCAGCTGCATCACGCAGCGCTGATCTCCACACTTGATCCTTTGGCAAAGTGTTGAAAAGATTTCGAACAGCTTTTCCAAACATATCATAATATCTTTTTGCTTCCATATTTGGAATTCTATTCAACAGATTCTGAAATCCTTTGCCAAACTCACCTGTTTGGTGACGCACTTCAGACGGATCTACATTATAAAAAATCGGCAAAACCACTTGTCCAATGCTTCTATGACACTCCATTATCTTTCTCAACTCATCCATACACCATCTCGAATCCGCGTAATTTTTCGAAAAAACTATCACAGCAATTTTAGACTGTTCGATTCCTCGATTTATTGAAGTTGAAATTTGATCACCTCTTTCAAGAGAATCGTCGTCTTTAAAAACGGTATGTCCAGAATTTTTAAGAGAAGCGTAGAGATGTGAAATGTAGGATGCACGAGTGTCATCTCCTCTAAAACTTAAGAACACATCATGCTGTTTTCTTCCTCTACGTAAAGATCCAGGTATGAAAGACATCAATGGATGCGATTCAATTAAATGGATGAAGCAGAGAAGAAGGAGAGAAGCAGGTTTCAAGTGTCCCAAGCTGAAAGAGAAAAAAGATATATAGTAGCGTATATACATCATCAATACTTTATATAAATGGATATGTGGACACACATAAATCATTTTTTAGAGTTTAGTTATTCAATGAAAACAAGTATGCGCAGATAGTGCTCTTTTTTATAAGAGTTTTCACAAATTTTTTTCTTCCATAGATTCCTTCCGCATGTGGCAATTTAATTAAATATAATTAAATCTTTCGGTCAAAATTCAAATTTATTTACTACATTGTGAGAGTATAGTTTTAGCTGAACTCAAAATAGGTGGATTTTTTTTTAAAAGAAAATTTACTCCATTAATTATTGTTTTACTAATATATTTTTAATTATATATATTTATTTTAAATAAAATCTATAATATTAATTATCATCTTTAATATAATGCAAATTTTATCAAATTTATAATTTAAATATTTAAATAAACTCATATTTTTATCATCTATTTACTTCTTTGAAAATAATTAGACAAAATTTATTGACCATTTAAACAGAAACAAATTCAGAATTGGAGGAGACACGATAATACAATCTAAAAATATAACGACAAATTAAATATTGACCATTCTAGTGAAATGACAACATCCTAATTTATGGTGTTGTTTTAATTATATAAATATTTTAAAAGATAACTATAAAATATTTTATAGATCTCATTAAAAATGAGTTATTTTTAATTAAATTATGATATTTTTTCACCATAATGATAATGTATGTGCTACACTATTTGACTTTGTGTATCTAAAGATGAGATGAAAAAGATAGTATAGTTGTCATCGTATAATCTTTTATATTTTATCCATTATATTACTAAAGGTGCATAGGGTATATTTGAAAAAAATATATTGGATGACACAACATACTTCGTAATGAAATATATTTGTCAAAAATGTTGATCTATTTGCACCAAATGTCAACGCACACAACAGTTGACCACAAACATATCAAAACATATTATAATTTTAAATAGAATTAAAATTAAGATGTAAACGAAAAAAATGTAAAATGTCTCACACTTTTTACTTGTCTAAAAGCACGTAAAATGAATATATAAAGAACCACAAATTATATGCATGCAAGCATTTACAAAATTGTCAATAATCAATATAACATAGATTATAATAGAAAACTTGCATATAGACCAAAGTGTATCTGTCATTGTCTTTCAGTTTCAAAATAAGCATATGATCAATACATAATACAATATAACTTCCACAAAATGGTTGTCATTTATATATTCTTTAGAAGCCTTTAAAAAGACCAATATTTTAATTAAAGTTAAAACCATCGAAAAATTATTACTAATAATGGTAGATGAACATTGAGTCTCGATTAACTAATATCGATGGTAATTTAAT
>JBBPBT010001302.1:2722662-2739964 GCA_037974875.1 Cicer bijugum | reverse complement strand
TAGAGGTAGAAAAATTAAGGAGCATGAGAGAGTAGGATGAAAGAATACCTCTTAAATAGTAATAATAATAGTAAAATATACTTTAAAAGCAAATTAGAAGTGAGATAATTAGGAGAATGGGACAAGGAGGATAAAAGAATATGTTCCACAAATTGTTGTTATTTATATATATATTTATTGAGAAGCGCTTAAAATGACTAAGATATTAATTGGTTAAAACTATAGAAAAATTATTATCAATAATGATGGAGTAACAATAAGTATTAATTATTAATTAATATTGATTATATTTTATTTTGTAACTCGTGTCACATCAACAGTTATATATAGTATTAAATGCAAAATATTAATATTAATAATAATAATAGTAATAATAAATGTGTGTTAAAGTAAATTAAAAGTAGAATAATAAAAAAGGTAGAGGAAAAATAAAAGAATAATTTTTAGTTATGCCACATAAATTTTTTATTGAAGTAACAATATTTGAATAAATTGACACATATTAAAATGTGTCACATATTCTATTTTAATATATTATGATAGATGTGAATGCATAATTTTTTATCTAAATGTAGGAAGACAATTAAAAAAAATACCTGCAATTTAAAAATGACCATTCCTTCCAATCACTACTTTGTTTAATTGATGATGGGTCGTCGTGGTAAAAAAAAAAGCATGAAAGTCGTGATCGCATTTTCTATATTTAAAAAGACCTTTTTTTCCTCATTTAAGTGTCAACTATTAAGTTAGTTGGGAAGGTGCAGGGGTACTAGATAAAATATTTTAAATTATACTATATAATTTCTACATATAAGTTATCTTGAGGTTTTTTGTCTTTTTATAAATTAAGATTCCTTTCTATTTTCAATTTCGTACAATAAATAAAAAATATAAAAAAAAGCTTAATTTTATATTTAGCCTCTTATTTTGTTTTAGATTTTATTTTGATCCACGTTATAAAATTATCAAAATGGTATTATACGTTAATAGAAAAATATTCAAAGAATCAAATAACAAAATATTTAAATGTCACGTCACAAAATGAATCACAAAATAAACATAAGTAACTAAATATAAAATTAAATCAAATCAGATTTTCGTTAGAGTTTACGATGTTAAGTCAAAATTTTAAAAGAAATTAACTTAATCTAATGTTATTAGCATAAGAGACCGACTTAAAAACGTAATAGATTAAATATAGAATTAAGTCATACATAAATTAATTCTCACTTTAAAGATAAACTAATAAACAATAATATTTTCAATACATTTAATACTACAACGAACTTTCTAAAATCTCGAGACTTAATCATTTAAGTAATTGTTTGATTCAGTTTTTAGAGTTTAACTATCATATACTACTAATGTAATCAAATTTACACCGTCAATACACAATAATTCATAAACATGACTTTAAAAATAATTATGATATAAATCAAATATATTCTTAATAATTTAATGATTGTCATTAATTGACATTATAAAAATTCTTTTTACACTAATGAGAGTGTATATGAATTAAAATATAGACAATATACATTATAAAATTTTAGCTACATCGTTAAAATTACTCTCAATTTTATGTTAAAATACAAAATTAACCTTACTGAAATTTTAAAGGTTATGTGATCTCTCGTTATTATACTTTCTCTCTCACTTTTTACTTTGAATCGTTGTGTTGGGTTTGTCATCTTGCATAGTTGTTTATCACCGTTGTAGTGAATTATCTTCACATAACATTATTTTTATCTATAGACAAAGTCATAAATCTCACTTAAAATTCATACTCACAATTTTGAATTCTTTTAATAACCTAACTAAAAAATTATATATCAAATTATCTATTTCTTTGACTTAGTTAGAAGTATTGCAAAGGCGACTTCCTTTATAAAGTTTAAGTTTGCAACAATTTTGTTTGTTTGTTTGTTTTTTAATTAAAATGTCTGAAAAAATATATATATAATTTATTAAAAATCATTCATAAAAAAAAAAAACAACATAAATTTTACAAAGAAGAATTTCCACATTGACACAATTTTTTCTTTTCCACATATTCTTCTAAACTATTTAGTGCATTAGTCTTACGTATACAAGATTGTTAATGTATTCAACATCTACAAAGAAGAATTTCACTTATATCCAATGAATGATATTGACCCATATGAAGATGAAATAATGTATCACAATCCTAAAATACGGAGAATTAAAAAAAGTCGTCCAAATAATACCGTATTAGAATTAAAATAGATGTTAGAGAAAAAATGACAAAAAATGCAAATTATGTCGATTAATTCATCATACTCGAAAACAATATTCAAATATTACGAGCAACTCTAGTCAATCTATATTATTTTTATAAAATTTATTTTATTATTTTTTATGAATGAATTTTAATTAAATATATTATATATATATATAACTTAAAAATAATTGAATATAACGAAAGAAAAAAATAATAATACTCTGAATAAATAGACACGTAGACAGACATCAATAACATTTTAGAGTTTAAAGTTATTACATTAGAATTATTTCATAAGGTTCAATCATAACTATTCATGATTATAGTAAATCGTTTTTAATAACTTGTCACAAAATTATCCTTATTGAAATTTGAAAGGTTATGTTATGTCTCGTTATTATATTTCTTTCTCACTTTTGCCGCGGATTGATGTGTTGGTTTTTGTCTTCTTGCAAAGTTGTTTATCAATGTTGTAGATGAGTTATCTTCACCTTAATTACTTTATGTATTAGTTATGAGAGGTTGCGTTTAATAGTTATCATGTGTATCGTTGTTGACTTTATTTCGTGTTCATATGTGTTGCGTTTCGTTGCTAGTTTTCTGCGCACCGCACCCTCTCATCATTTATTTGTTTTCATTTCTTAGTTGTTTTTATATTGGCGTGCATCACATGCTTGAATTAAATAAATACTCTTTTTTTATATATAAAAGTTTTAATTAAATAGTTATACATATTCTGGTTTACGTGATTATCGTTTGAAAATTTTATTTGGTGTATAGATATAGTTTACATTAATTTGATTTGACATTTGCAATATATTATTCGGAAATCTAAATCAAATCAAATTAATGAAGAACTTAGAAAATTGTGATGCAAATAATGATAAATTAGTGAATAAAATATAGATATTTTAGACTAACACTATGTTTGAAAGAGAAGAAAATAAAAAGAAAAGAAAACGGAAGAAAATCAAATATTTGAAAATCCTTTCATTAAGAAAAAAAGGAGCATGGATCCCATAATTAATCTTTTCTCTCAATTTGGAATGAAACAATATTAAAAATGTACAAAATTACAAAATTGACCAATATGTCCTCTATTTATAATTAATTATTTTTTTTAGGGATATTGATATTATTTCACAAATACACTTATTTCATTTCTTTTATCATTTTCTTTCATACTAAACAACAAAATAATCATCACATTTTCTCTCACTTTCTTTCCTTTATCTTTCTTCCATAAACCAAACACACCATAAGTACTTACCAATCACTTCACATGGTCTTGATTATTACCAACATTACATTGGTGTGAGTAAAACTTTATTTAGATCTCCTAAGCAATGTCTCAAATTTTATATTTATGAATTGAATAACAAATTGGGAGAGAAGGTTTAGTCCACTAAAAGTAGTCGGTCATTTTTGTAAAGATTAGTCATTAATTAGCAAAGATTATAAATACTTTATATTAATAATATAGTTAAAAAAACTGTCTTAGTCATAAAGAGAAAAATATACATAGTAAGAATATTAATTTTTTTTTGAGTTAAGTAAGAATATATTAAATTTGTTAATAATTTTTATTACTTTTATAAATTTACTTTTCAAATAATTGAAACTCAACAACTTATTTTACTGTTTATATTAACTCTATCTCTAAATATAAACATCATTTGAAAAAAATGGTATCTCTAAATACATTGTTTTTATCAATTAGAATGAAAATCAAGCAAGAAGCAAATGGAGACTGAAGTTTCAAAGAAACAATGCCTAAATCACAAGACATGCCAACAAAGTAAATTGAAACTTCTATTTAGAGACAAAAGTATAGATGTATTTAGTTTTAGTTTTAGAGTGTTCATAGATGTATTTAATTTTAGTTTTTCTTTTTATCTTCTAACGCACTTATAGTAGCATTAACTAAAATGAAACTTATATTTAGTGATAATTTTTTTTAAAGCCATAAAGATTATATTAACGAGCTAGGTTTTGCACAAGACATGCCATCAAAGTCAAAATAAGAATTACAACCTCAACCAAAGGAGTTACAAAACCAACACCAAACACATAGAACATAAATAATACAACAATTAATTACATATGAGATCCAGAAAATACATTTGCCCCTAACATGGTGCTGAAGGAAACCCATGCCACTCTCGTGTGTTAGACCAGTATCATTGGTTTATCTCAAATGCTAAATCTTCCGAGTCCGTTTGATGCATATAATATGATTGAGACAATATATGCTCATATTAAATCCAAGATTAAATCCAAATATAATTCTCTCTAAATTACTGGATAAATTTATTAATTTATTTCAAATATGCTCATATTTAGTACTATTTCTTTTTATAATTCTAGAGTTGGTTATAAATAAAACTGTTACATTTGTCTTTATTTATAAATATGTTCAGATTTTTTTTACATATATATTAAAAAAAAGTGTATTTAATGTGTCTATTTATATGTATGAATATTCTTAAAATTAATGTCCTTTTATTTATAGATGTATTTGATTTTAGTTTTTTATTTTCTAAAGCACTTAGTAGCATTAACTAAAGATAGATTTTTAAAAATAAATGAATGTATATTAATTTAAAATGAAACTTATATTAAGAGCTAAAAGTTCTTTTAAAAAAATTAAAGTCAAAAAGATTATATTAATGAGTTAGGTTGGCACAAGACATGCCAACAAAGTAAAAATAAGAATTATAACCAACACCAAACACATATAACATAAGAAATACAACAATTAATTACACGCGAGATCTAGAAAAAACATTCGCCCCTAACGAGGAGGTGAAGGAAAGCCAAGTCAGGAGTAAAACTCAGCCAATTCAAGATTGCACTTCAAATTTTGTCAAAAAAATGCACAATCAAGAATAGAATAGATGGTGTAAAGAGTACTCATCATTACTGCAATCCGCAACAGAGAGAACAAATCATTAGTCAATATTTCATGCTTAGTCAAATTATCCAATATAACAACATTGCCATAAATTTAGCCGATAAACAACCATAAATTGATTGTGTTGATCTACCAATTAATTTTTTTTATTACAAGTAACAGCTATTCATCACATGAGTGGTTCTTTTTTTCTATTACAAACTCAATGGAGTTAGTAGCACAAAAGTTATATTGGATTCGTATATGGTCAATCCAACACGTTATGAGATCTAATGTAAAATTATTTGACGGAATTTTTTCATAGTTGATAAATAATTATTTATTTTATTTAAAATTTATTTTTCATATTTTTTTATGCAAAATCATTTATCAAATTATTATAATTGATTTCGTTTAACAATTCTTTTTAAATTGATAATAAAACTAATTCATTTAATCTTTATTGTAACATCGTTGATCTTAGATAAGATTTAATTAATTTAAGTTTAAAAAAAGACAAATAAATAAAAAGCACATACTTGAATATACTATGATAAGTGACAAGAGCATATGAGCTAGTCATACAATTAAAATTCAAAACGAAAAATAAAATAAAAGCAAATAATTAAAAAGTAGAGTCAAAGTTCTAAAAAAATAATTATTTTATTATATTGATAGTAAAATTTCTGATAAAAATTTCAATATAATATTTTAAAAGACTTTTTTTTTTTTTAGTAAAAAACAATGTCTTTGATGCCATAAGATACTTCCACAGCAGATTATCCTTATGATAAATAAGTGCATCATTCTATCATTCTATGACTTTGATTGACTAGTACTACAATCAATACAACTGTCAATTAAAATAGTTGTAGGAGGCTTCAAGAGTTTCTATAGCATACTATTGGGCATCTGTGTCATAAAAAAATAATAATAATAATTTTGATTGAGTAGTAGTACAATCAATACAACAATCAATCAAAATAGTTGTAGGAAGCTTCAAGAGTTTTTATAGTATACTATTGGGCATATGTGTTATAAAAAAATTAAAGTAAAAATATATATTTTGACAAAAACTAAAATAAGTGTTTTACATGTCTCTCTTTTAGACTGACTTTGGATCCTTAAAAAGAATAATAATTGAATAATGATTTATTAAATATATAATTAATTTATATAAAATATAAACATTTTCAATTTAGTCTCTAATGTCTAACACCATTAATTTTTTAACTATTAATAAATTAATAATTTTAAATTTAAATGTACAATTAGTCACTGCAATGTAATAAATTTGAATTCAGTCCAAGTATAATTAAAAAAAAAGACTTAATATCAGTTTTAGTCTCTATATTTATACTGATTCACGGAATTGGTTCCCTATTTTAAAAGTCAACAGTTTTGGTCCTTCCCTCAAATTTTTAAACTAAAAAATGACGATTTGATATATTTTAAATGACGTGACATACAATTTTATGATATAGAACTATCTATATGCATTAACTATTCATATGTCATTAATTAAATTAAAAAAAAAATTGAAGTTGAAAGTTAAATTTTTACAACGTTTTATTCCAATTTCATGGGGGTTAATCACTCTACATCATCTATCAATATTACGTTATTTAAAGCACCCCATATCATATTTTTTAGTTAAAAAATTAGATGGAGAGACTAAAACTGCCGACTTTTAAAATATGGGGACCAATTTCATGAATCAATATAAATAAGGGGAATAAAACTATAATTAAACCAAAAAAAAAAAAATAGTTTCTGCAAAATGCAAGAAATGTGGTTATAGTTCTTGCGAAAAACATGTATTTAATTTGAACATCATTAATCTTCATAAGTCTCCATAACGTATCAAATAATTTTATATTTATGTAAAATTTTACATGCATGATATAAACTCTCAATTCAACAAAAAAAAAAAAAAACTAAAAGTCATAGAGATGATTGAGAGATATTTAGACTCCGACAATCCAATCTCATACATCAAATAAGATTTGAAAAGTAAAGATTTGGTTATTTAAATTTTGTAAAATATGAATTCTAAATTTGTTTACTTAATATGTGTTTCATTTGTTTTCAAAAATCTTTCTAGAACTATTTGTTCTTTTAATCTTGTTTTAAAAAGCAAAGAAGTGAAATCCACACACTAAATATGAAAAAAGAGGTATCATAAATTCAAAGATGTGTTTCAACATGTCAAATGTCCATGCAATTACTATATGTTTTGTACTTATGAGACACATTTAGTGCAAACACATGCAAGTATTAGTGCAAACCCATGCAAGCATGAAAATTTAGTATGTGTAAACTCATGCAAGCATTTAGTGTGAGTGTCAATGTTTGATCATTGCTATAAAATACCATTAACAATTAGTGTTCTCTTGAAGATTTGATATTAATAGTGTGCTGGGTATTTGGGTGAAAACTTTTGCTACTCTTGTTTTATTAAGTTAATAAATCGCATGTATCTGCTAAATTGAATTAAATTTGTAATTTAAGAGTTTGAATAACACTATATTCTTGGGTCTAGATCTTAGATAAAAAAAAATAAAAAATAAATATAAAGAGAAACTTATATTTTACACAATTTAGTATTTATAAAAGAAAGATCACATATAGAAAGTGAATATGTTCCAATTCACACAAATCTTATGATGATCATAAACCACAATTTTGGAGATATTAGAAGTGTTATTTATTATGACATAAATTCTGTCAGATTTTATTTGCTTAAATATAAGTGCTTTTAAAAGTAATAATGTGAAAATAATCATTTATTGGTGAACTAATATTTTATTAAGATTACTAGGAAAAAAAAATTTAATATAAGAAGCACTTTATAAAAATATTTAATCTTACTTATAAAGTTAAAGGCGCTAAAACTTCAGTTGTTAGCATTCTAGTTTGCAGGATCAAGTCGGTGTAAGGTGGAAATGATAATTTTCATAAGGTAATTTCATGAAGTAAATTTAAAGCATGGGAAAATAAAAGATTGATTATTCAACAAATACTTCACAAGAAAAATAATAAATTAAAAATTTCAGAAAATGTAGTCTAAAATATATTAATTGTTCAATAACTTTAAAAGATACATTTATCGTTAGTGACTTATATTTTGAATTAAAAGACAATTTCATTGAATCATTATTTTGAAAATAATTTTCTTTTTAGATTTTTTTTAACAAATCAAAATATTTTGGGTTTTATTTAAAAATGATTGATTCAATTTTTCTTTTAATCTCAAGTATCGTTAGAGTTAATTAAATTACGACTCTTAGTAATCTATAGTTATTGAGAGCTTTAATAGTTATAAATTTTAGTTTCTAAGTTAAAGAATATTTTGAGACATGAACAAAATTGAGTAAGGAAGAATTGGTTTTAAACCAATTCATAAAGTTTACATTGATGTAGCAAATTTAGATCTTGGTGAGATTAATATTGTTTTTCCTTTCAATCAAATAAATAAATTGATTCATGAAGATCCAACTCAACACACTTGAGAACTAAAGCATCCAGTGTTAGAAAAAAAATTGAGTGTAAAGATAAATTCTTATCTAATATTATTGAAAGATTTTGTTTGGACAATCACGCCGATAATTTTTTACTATAATTTGGAGCTATATATGATGGATATCAAGATAGTTTTCTTAGTGGCAACATTAATGAAATAATATTCGTGCAACTAAAGAAAATTTTATATTGATAGAAAAAAGTAGGTGATTTGCAAAGTAATAGAATCCATCTGAGTTAAGAGGTGGTCCAATTAGTAATACCACAAAATCTTATAAAATGATTGTGGTTTTGACACGATTATTCTAAAAAATTGTGGGTATTACAAGGTCAATCGGAAATAGATTTGTATTCATGGTTTAATATTTTATTTTATATTCATGATTTAATAGATTATATTTTATTTAGTAAGCTTTTATATAAGTTTATTGTACAAAATCGAGAAATCTCTAATTGAAGTACGTTGAACTCAAATCTTATAGATTTTTTTTATATAGTGAAAACCCTAACTCAAAAAATGACTAATTATTTATGTTATTTAGTTGCATATAGTAAAAGATATAAAAAGACTACTCAAATTATGGCATAAATTAACTATATAGTACTTCAACAACAAATTTTATAAAGTGTATTAACATACATATTATTGTTAGAGACAAACTTTATACAAGATGACCATTACTAACAAACATTGCATCTCAGGTCTTTGTCGACAAACATACTACCATATGGTTATTGTTACTAATGATGTCTTCCATTAGATACGTTAGTGAGTCTCTTTATTTTTATGTTCTATAAAATACTTGTGATTTATTCAACATAGTTTTATATATAGAGACAAATGTAGTAGCAACTTATTCTCTCTAAAATAAAATATAAACAAAAATAGTAATTAAAAATTTAATACATCACATTTCTTGCACCTTCCAATGATACCTCAAATTTAATTTATCAATTGATGCTTCAAGAGAAACGTATTGTTTCTACGTTTCTGATACCCAACTTTACAACCATATATAAGCAAAGGGAACAATTTTGCATTACAATATAACTTCCACTGAATATTTGGATTTTACCATTAAATATCCCTTTTCATAACATTTTTCAGGTCCAGAAACACCCACTCTTCCATTTTCCATAGGAACTTTTTGGCCTACAGCTTCCTAAAAATTCAAAGAAAGTGTCACAGATTGTTAGTACTTAGTATGTCAATTCTGTTAATAGCTTGAGTTAATACACAAGGTTGTCGCGGAAATAAAGGTTGGGTTGGTAGCTGGAGTGGGGAGTTAAAGAGTGGAGTGAGTGATAAAGAGGTCACGGGTATGACCAAGATCTCTCTATGTTCTGGTATTCCAATCTTTCACTATTTCAAAGAAGTTATCAATCTTTTTGAACGAGGATATAATGTATTCTTTCGACATTTCCATCAAGAACTAAATTCAACAACAACATGTAGGAACAATACGGGCAGTATGGTGTCTCCAAGAGATTATACAGATTGATCAAACTGCAAAGAAAAGAGAAAATGTTTTTAAACAATTATAAAAGTAGTCACAAATCAATAGCATGCATTACTATAATTACTAAAAAAAATGAATTGGCCAACTCCCAATAAAAGTCACAGATGCAGCATCATTAAGCAAAAAGGCTAAGAAAATATCACACATCAACATTTCCCCATATTCAACCAAGTAGCAGAATTGAAAATGAATGACAGTTACAATCATGATATGATTCTACACATACTTGCACCAAAGGAATCAGCTTTTCCATCAAGGAAAAATGTCTAATGCATTCAACAAATAAACATTAGTCTGTCCAAACTCTTTAAAAGGGAAAACTTTACCTTCTGCCATGTTTTCCAACTCTCAATTCCAACTGGTACAGTGAGAGAACTGAAATTAATTCAAACCAAAAGAAAATTGGCATGGTCAAGGAAACATAATGTGTGCAACTTTTTAAAAGTATGAATCACAGGTTGTCTCCCAAGAGAGCTTATGTAACATCTTCAACCTGACGCCATGGGAAAAAAATATTAATTTCGAACTAAATAATTACCTTCCTCCTTACTTTGAGTAGGCTAATGACTCATATGTTCGCATTTGTTGTCGAGTAGGCATGCTGCATTTTTTTTTATTGAATTTGCTGTGTCCTCATGCATCTTTCTTATTTTTGTCTTGTCCTACACTTCTTATTCCAAAATTTACCTAATGCACTGTTGCCCCTTTCACTGCAGGAGTTCATTGTTAAAAAGAGAAAACGCAACAAGAATACTCTTATTTTAAGCGATGATTTTACAATGAGATAACCAACATATACATCTTTTGAGAGATTTTAGGAGAAAGTCAAATAGATAAACACTTCTTGAGTATAATGAGATTGCTAGAAAATATGGCTGATTCCCACCACCAATAGTCAAGTATCCTTTTTACCTTAAAGCATTTAGATCAAGGTTTCAGAATGAAGCCCAAGACCGAATTTTGATCAATCCACCAAAGCGCATTCATTTTCATCACCACTACAAATAATAACATTCTTCTTTGATGCATGACTTTGCTCCATATTTTTGCCAATCGGTTCATCATATATGAGATAAACTATTGTATTCATCACAATGAAACTGTTCTCAAAAACAACAACAACCTCCACTTTGTTACCGGGTTCTATACTTGATACTACTCTCTGCCCCTCCTCATCTTCAAAGGCGGCTACTGCCTCTCTCTTGTAGAGCTGAATGGTGGCCTTTGTGAAATTTTTCACCATCAAGTTTTTAAGGCCATCTGATATAATGTTATTTGGGGTTGAAGTATAGACAATACACATCATTGTCTTCAAGTTACGCCCTTCCACTTGAGGGACTTCAAAAGTTACAGACGAACCTTCGCAATTGAAGTTTAACCAATCTGGATAACTATCATCAGGGAACAAACAACCACCACACCCCTCGACAGTCATATTCTGTAGTACGGTACAAGGGAAGATATGATCAAAATTTATAAAAAAAATATATATATTAACAATTAGAAGATGCAAGGGAGAATTAATGAAACCTGTACAATTTCCTCTTTCAAAATAGTGGCAACTTGGCAAGTCATTCCCATTTGAATAAAAATAGATTTCAAGGAATTTCTTGACACTTGAGATGTAGTTGCAGCTAGTTCCAATTCCTTACAATTTGAGGCATATAAGGCATCCAAAATTATTGCTGCATCCTGAGAAAGTTGAAGCTCTGAGCTGCACTCCACCCAAAGACTTCGAAGACTTGGAAGGTATGTGGAAATTGATGATAGTTCGTGGGAATTACTATGTTGTACATCTAAAGGAACAAGAGATGACATGATAGTAGATGCTTGAAATTGGGATGGGGGATTATTTGTTGGTGACATCCAAGACCAAATGATAGATGGAAACACATCTTGTGAGAATCCTTCATAGCCGCACAAGGAAATATATCCAATGCTTTTTGACCTTACTACTGAAAAAGGAACTCTTGTTATTGCAGTGTTATTTGCAATCAGAGTGGTTAAAGATTCCATCTGTTCCAAGTCCTCTTCCAACTTGTCAATCATTAAACAACCAGAAAGAATGAGTGTTTTCAGAGATTTTAACTTATAGATACTTCTTGGAAGGCTGCGAAGGCTAATACAGTCTTCCAAATTTATCAGAAGAACTTTATTGAGATGTCCAATACTATGGGAAACCTCTGACAACCTTGGACAATCAGTGAGTACTAGTTGTTCAAGATTAGGCAAGTTTGAAAAGTCTGGGGTCTGTGTTAGATAATGAGAATGACTAAGATTGAGAATTTTCAGCTTCTCCAGCCTCTACAAGAACATAAATGTTATACAGAAAACTTAGGAAAGAAGCTTAAAACAATAGATGGAAGTAAATACAATGTATCACTAACCATGAGAATGAAAAGTAAAATATTTACGTTATTGTAGTGTGAGTTTGTTAATACATTGGTTTGGTATATTGTAAAATCTTTGAAAATAAGCTACTTTTCTATAAACATTATGAAGACATTATTAAAAGCAAGGTCTTAGTATTTGTCGCAGCCCTCAAAAAATTTGAAATGATAGATAAGTTTGGATATTTGGATTCCTTTCCCTTCTTTTTAATCAAATAGTCAATTAGATTTGTTTCCTTTCTTTTTACTATATCAAAGTTTCTATTCAAGATTTAGGTTGTAATTATATGTTTTGAATGCATAGTTGAAGGAACTTTCATGATGAAGCAGAATATATATATATATATATATATAATAAAACTCTATTTGATTAGGTAAAACTTCTTTACACTATCATCCAATTATCTATTTCTGAATTCTTAAGGAAATGTCATTATCACAACCTCTTGACAAAAGAATTGAGACTTTAAACGATATGCTAACACATCAACGGGGTAACAATGTAACACGATTTTATGCTTGACTCTGATTCAACATCTCCTAATTCCTTTAAATCTTTAGAAAAATTTGTACTTTGAAATTTAGAAAAATTGTGTTTCTAAGAAAAAAATATGTTTCACAACTTGATATCTGGCAATATTTCACCAGAGAAACTTCTAAACGACCATATAATAAAGTAGTTTTAAATTTTGAGGTGCAAAAGAGCTGAAATCAAAATTAATACCTGGTTCTCTTTCCACAGAAGTTTGATATTGCTGTTTTCTAACTCAATGGAAACTAAATTTCCTAGATAAAAGCTTGTAGGTATGCATGCTAAAGGAAATCCATTCCATGAAAGCCATCTCAGATTTCTTGAAAGGTATTCAAAATCTCCATCAAGTTGTACTCCAGCAAGATTAAGCAATCTGAGTCTCATCATCTTCTTAAATACTTTAGTCCTAAAACATTTTGCATTAGCTCTTGGCAACACCAAAGCCAGTCCTTCAACAACTTTTGTTCCCTATGAAATATGATGGAGAAAAAAGTAAAACAAGCACAAATTAAATATATAAGGAAGATAAAACACTTTTGATAAACCAATTAATTGTTACTAGAATCTAGGAAGCACAATATGATTCACAACCAAACTGATTTTCAAATCACAACTAAAGTAATTTTATGTTCTTTTGATAATCACGAAAACAACTTGATATTAAAAATTTATTCATAAATGTTAGTTTCCCTTCATTAATATTTAGACATTTTAAGTAGAGAATCGAATAAAACATGTATATGAAGTACTTACAGTTTGTTCATATAGTACATCAAACACATCCTTACTAAACCACAACCTGCTACGCTCCCCAGGCTCCTTTGGTGATTTCTCACGAATGATTTCTCTTCCCATATCTCGCAGCAAATCATGCATTCTAAGCCTGTTCCTATCATCTACGTTCACAAGACTTCGCTCCACAAGGACATTTATTCCAATTTCTGCATAAAGTTCACAACCATTTAATATATGTATAACATCATTTCGGTCCATCCCAATAAAGAAACAAGCTATGTCAAGGAATATTTCTTTCTCAGTATCATCATTTAAACCATCATAGCTTATTTTTAACTTCTTCTGTACATGATCATTGGGAATTCTTTTGAGTTTGTCCAATACACACTTCCACTGTGTTATCCCCCTATCAAACAGATATGACCCAAGGACTTCCAGAGCTAGAGGCAATTGCCCAGAATACTCAACTACAGTTTTGGAAAGTTTATCAAAATCTTTTCTAGGCCTCGCTTGCTTGAATGCATGCCAACTAAAAAGCTCGATTGATTCACGTTCATTCATTTCTTTCATTGTGTATATTTGGTCAACTCTATTCCCTCTAAGTATATGCATATCTCTAGTTGTGATAACTATTCTACTTCCTGAGCCAAACCATTGACGACTTCCACATAAAGTATTCAATTGATCCAATGTATTCACATCATCAAGTACAAGAAGTACTCTTTTACGGTATAGTCTATCCTTTAATATAATTTTTCCTGCCTCAATATTTTGTATCTTAGTTGTTGTTTCTTGGCAAATATCATAGAAAAGTTGTTCTTGTAAGGACACTTGTCCAGCATTTTGCTCCCAAACTTGCCTAACATTTGCAAGGAAGCTCCTACCTTCAAAATCGCGGCCAATTTTATTGTATATGGCTTTTGCAATGGTGGTTTTGCCAATTCCTCCCATGCCCCACATCCCTAGTATTAGAACATCATTTGATTGTTGGATGTTTAGCAGTCGAATCATTTCTTGCACTCGAGGTTCAACTCCCACTGGATTATTAGCAACAAACAAGTCTGCCTTGTCTAGTAAACGTGTAACTTTTCCAACAATATTCTTGATAGCCTCTGTTTCGTTCCTATTTAAAAACCCAAAAAGAGGTTCATATACATGGATATATAAAGGTACTCTCCCTCTGTACTCAAATATAATGTTATCATTCCTAAAAAAAGACATGCCTATGATGAACTCAGATATGAACGAATTATAACCAACTTCACCCTATTTAATGTTATCATTCCTAAAACAACCTTCAATTAATATTCTCAAAAAACAAAATCTCAGAAAATAAATGGTACTTAAAAGCATGCGGATTTGACTATTCTAACCTGAGAAATTAGTAAAGTAAGCAAATCCAGGGTTAATAGTATAACTACTTATGATTGGTTATGCATTTGCATATAATATCAATCATTGATTTATATATCAATGGTTGTTATTACTTACTCTTTTCTCAAAAGTGAGTTGATCACTTTAGAAGACCCTAATTCAAATAATACAATCTTTATTTTGAATCCTTGAAGAAAATTAAGGGAAGTTAACTAACAATCTTCTTTTTCCTGGTGAAATAGTCTAGTGGTTAGACTCACACACCAAATATGGAAAAGTGGAGAATCCTGAATTCGACTCAGAACTCTACATATCGACGTTCTTGCAGCTACTCTCAAGTTAACTAATCATCTTAATTAGTGTGAGTATTGACTATTGAGGGAGTATGTATCAATGTACTAATGTGTCAAAAGCACATGTGAAATTTGATTAAAAAAAATCCAAAAATTTAAAATATAATCAATCCAATCCAAAGAATGTTCATTGAATTGAATAACCTGGAATTTAGTACTACAAACCCTGCAAGCCCGGCTGCCTCACAAAGCGCAGCTCTCCAGGTCAGCACCTCATCCAATGATTCCTCTTTATACACTAACAAACTATTCAAAACATATCTAACTGCTTTTCCAAACCTATCATAAATTCCTTCCTTCTTTGAAATTCTACTCAACAAACTTTGAAACGCAATTCCAAATTCACCAGTTTGGTGACGAACTTCCGATGGATCTACACAGTAGAACACCGGAAGCACCACCTGTCCTATGGTTCTTCGACATTCCATTATCTTCACCAACTCATCCAAACACCACCGTGAATTGGCGTAATTTCTTGAGAAAACAATAACAGCAATTTGAGATCCTTGGATTGCTCGATCAATTTTAGTTGAAATGTGATCTCCTCTTCGAAGCGAATCATCATCCCTAAAAACGTTGATTCCTTCATTTCGAAATGAAGCATAGAGATGTGAAGTGAATGATGCACGAGTATCTTCTCCTCTAAAACTTAAGAATACTTCATTTTCACGCATCATCATTCTCTTAAATTCACGAATAAATTTGTCTGCCCTTTCATCCAAATCTTTATATGTTATCAACAGAGAAAAATTAATTAATATACGTGAATTTAAACTAAACTTGTGTAATAATATAGAAAAATAAAAGTAAAGTTACTAGTTTTGAAACTTACCTTTTTCTGTGTAATCTTCCTGAGAAGACATGGTTGAATTTGTTGGTGGATGGATGAGATGAGATAAGATAAAAGAGAATTAATAAATTAGTTGAACTGTTGAATCAGAAAATTATGCGACAATGAGATGAAGTTATGGTGTGGGGGAAGAAAGAGAGAGGAACAGAAGAGGAAGAATTTGCGAAACTAATCGGCGGCAATGTAGTCAACGCATTGTCCAATTAAATTTTTATGTAAATATGTCTATACAAAAATCATTTGAATGTTTAGATTCTCATCTTTCGAATATATCCAAAATGATGTGTAATCCTTGGAGGTATATTATCCACCGATTAACTATTTGATTGTTTAAGTTTCTTTCACCTCAATTTAATGTTAACCATTTAATATTTTAATAAATTTAATAATGTATACCTAAAACTTGTTAAGGCAACAATCCTTATGTAATAATTTAATAAACTAATAATTTAATAAACTAGATTATGACCCGCGTACTGTCTAAATATTAATTAATTTTATAAGTTTTGTAAGTAATATTTTATGTATTATAAATATAATTATTTTATAATATTATTTTATTGATTTGTAATAATTGAATATGATTAAAAAAATTATGTTTATCACAATCATCTAATTTAATTTTTAAAATATTTTATAAAATTCGTATGATAATTTATTATATAAGATAATTGTTTGACTCATTGTAGTGTGATTGTTAATTTATTTTTCAACATATAATGGTACTTGTATTTATTTGATAAAATAAAATATAAAATACAAACCCAAAAATAAGATGTAAAAATTTAAAAATATGATTGACTATTTAATATTTTTTATTTTAAAAAAAATATTAATATTGAATTATATATTTTTTATTTTAAAAAAATATTAATATTGAATTATATTGTA
>JBBPBT010001302.1:2679492-2708721 GCA_037974875.1 Cicer bijugum | reverse complement strand
ATATAAATAATTATAAAATAATTTTATAATTTTTAAATTTATAAATTTATTATAAAATAATATTATTAGACAAAGAGCATTTATGTCGATATTTTGGAGTGATTAGTCAATTTTTTTATTGAATTTAATAATTAATAATATAAATTATTACCATTGGTAAATGAATAATAATATTATAAAATAATTTATAAATTTATTATAAAATAACTTATCAAATAATTTGATAATAATATAAATTATAAATTATTATCAAATTGTAAAATAATTTATAAACTATAAATAATTATAAAATAATTTTATAAATTTAATATAAAATAATATTATCAAATAGATTTTGGAGTTATTTAAGAAATTGTGGAAGAAAGAGGTAAAATAGAGTAGAATTGAATTGAGAGGGGAGAAAGGAGGAGAGGTCCACATCAGCTTTTTGGCTGATGTGAGAAATATTTGTATAGGTGGCATTCAGGAGTGAGGTGGTATTCGAGGTTCTGTTTTAAATATATATAATAGATAGATAATAGATTGATTAAATGTCCATTCAAGGTTTTAGGAAAATAAAAGTAAGTTAAAAAACTTTATAGATTATACAAATATTTATATTAATTTAATGATTTGTTCATTCGTGTGTATAATATATGTTTGCATACGTAAATGTACGTTTGGATTTTCCTCTTTATTTTGTAGCTTTCTCTCCCCAGAATCCGAACATATTCCATGAAAATATTTCAATAATAATTCTAAACTAAGTATTTATCTTTTCTTATCTTATCTCTCAAGTTGATAGTACAATAAGAGTTGCATGCAAAAAGTTAGATATGAGTATATGACACGGAAGTTAACAAAACAAATTATAACCATTCAATCCTCTTCAACCAAAAAAAGGAAAACAATTATTATTGACAATAAAAAGGTTTGCAGCACCATAAGAATTGATTTTTACTAGGCCATTGTTTTAACCATTCAATCCTCTTCGACTCGATATTTTTTCTTTCTATTTTGATTGAAGTCATCAATGGATTCATCTTCGGTAGATAATCTCTTTATAGGGTGTTCACCTTCATCTCCATTCTTTTGCAAATTGGTTCATCATATGCAAGATAAATTATTGTCTTGTTTACAATGAAACATTTCTCAAAAACAACAAAAACCTCCACTTTGTTACCGGGTTCCATACTTGAAATTACCCTTTGCCCCTCCTCTTCATCAAAAGAGACTAATGCCTCACCTTTATAGAGTTGAATGGTGGCCTTTGTGTAATTTTTAACTAATACGTTTTTAAGGCCATTTGATGTTATGTTATTTGGGGTTGAAGAATAGACAATGCACATTATTGTCTTCAAATTACGCTCTTTCACTTGTGGGACTTCAAAAGTTACAGAAGAACCTTCACAACTAAAGGTTAACCAATGTGGATAACTATTTCCAGGGAGCAACCAACCGCAATTCTCATTGACATCCATATTCTGTAAAAGTAAAAAAAGTCTCAAATTTTAATTGATAAGTATATTAATATCACCTTATCATTTATTCAATAATTTTAAAGATTTCATTATTTTTATTTTTTAAATATTTTACACCTATAGATAATAATTGTATTCACTTCCATTCATATAATTCAAAGGTTTGAGGTGATACAAATGCAGAAAAACATAAAAGAGGAGGACAAAGAGAAGATAGTAACTTCAAACCTGTAAAATTTTATCTTTCAGAATATTGGTGACTTGACAATTCATTCCCATTTGAATAAAAAGAGACTTCAAGGAATGTTTTGATACTTGCGATGTATTTGCAGTTGATTCAAATTCCTTAGAAACTGTGGCATGCAAAGCATCTAAAATTATTTTTGCATCGAGAGAAAGTTGATCTTTGGAGTCGCAATCCACCCAAAGACTTCGAAGCGTTGGAAGGTGGTTAGAAAAAGATGATAGTTCATTGGAACTACTACATGGTACATCTAAAGAAACAAGAGATGATGCAGCAACAGATGTTTGAAACGGGGATGGGAGATTATTTGTCGGTGACATCCAAGACCAAATGATAGATGGAAACACATCATGTGAAAATCCTTCATAGCCACACAGAGAAATAAATCCAATGCTTTTTGACCTTACTATTGAAAATGGCACTTTTGTTATTGCAGTGTTATTTGCAAGTAGAGTGGTTAAAGATTCCATCTGTTCCAAGTCTTCTTCCAACTTGTCAATCATTGAACACCCAGAGAGAATTAGAGTTTCCAAAGATTTCAACTTATAGATGCTTCTTGGGAGGCTACGAAGGCTAACACAATCCTCCAAATCTATTAGAAGAATTTCGCTCAGATGTTCAATGCTAGGAGAAACCTCAGATAACCTTGAGCAATCTGTGAGTATTAATTTTTCAAGATTAGGCAAGTATGAAAAGTCTGGAGTGTGTGTCAGACAATGAGAATGACTAAGATTGAGAATTTTCAGCTTCTCCATCCTCTGCAAGAACAAAAATATCAAAGAGAAATTTAAGGAAGACACTTTACAAAATAAATGGAAGCAATTACAATGTCTCACTAACCTTGAGAGAGAAAAGTAAAATATTTAGATATTTTCTCAAATACAAAAATTAGTGCAAAATTTTGAAACAAGCCTAGATTTCTGTACATAATAATGTTGCAGAAATTATTAAAAACCATGTCTGAACATTTTTTAAATGTAAATGTAAATTTTGAAGCTTCTTTAATCAAACACTCAATGTTGCAACCAAACTATGTCCTTTCACTTCATTTTAGTTTTTACTATATCTAATTTATGCACAAGACTTAGGTGATATATTGGTAATTAGTCTACGTCTGCACTAAGGAGCTTTTCATGATGATGCACACGAAATATATTATAAAACTCATTTGATTAAATAATCTGTTGGATATTTATCATTCCTCTCAAACCTCTTTACAGTATCACACAAATATCTATTGCTAAATGCTTAGAGAAGTGTTATTCTCACAAGTCACAACTGCAAAATCGGAGAATTGAGATTCTCTGAATAAAAAGGTAACACGTCATTGGATAACAGTGTAAAATAATTGAGCACTCAAAAGAGAATCAAATATAAAATCATCTCTTAAATCCTTAAGTTTTTTTAAAAGCAAACAATTTTAAATTTTAAAATTTAGACGAACTAATATTTTATAACAAAAATTAATATGCTTCACAACTTGAATATTGAAAAAGTTTCACTACTTACAAAATTTGAAAAATTTGAAAGACTGGCATAAATAAATATGCAAACAATGTTTAAAAGTACCGTATAATAATAAGATAGTATTATAATTGAAAAGTGAAAACAACTCGTGAAATGCAAAAATCAAAATCAATACCTGAGTCTCTTTCCACAGAAGTTTGATATTGCTATTCTCTAACTCGAGGGAAACTAAATTTTGTCTATAAAAGTTTGTAGGTATATGTGTTAAAGAAAATCCATGCCAAGACAGCCATCTCAGATTTTTTGAAAGATATTCAAAATCTCCATCAAGTTTCACTCCAGCAAGTTGAAGCAATCTGAGTCTCTTCATCTTCTTGAATGCTTTAGTACTAAAACATTTTGCATTAGCTCTTGGTAACTTCAAAGCCATCCCCTTAATAGCTTTTGTTCCCTTTGAACCAAAAAGAAAAACATACAAATCTTAAAGATACAAAGAAGATAAACAAATTTGTTACGAGCTAGAAGCGAGGAAGCACCAAAGGATACAAAACCAAACTAATTTTCAAAGTTCTTTTCATAATCAACAAAATAAACGAATGTTAAATAATTGAATCATCAATTTTGTTTCCCTTTCCACAATTAAAAAATAAAGCATGTGAAATTCTTACAGTTTGTTCTGATAATACATGGAGCACGTCTTCGTGAAACCACAACCTGCAACGCTCCTCAAGCTCCTCTGGTGATTTCTCACGAATGATTTCTCTTCCCATATCTCGCAACAAATCATGCATTCCAAGTTTATTCTTATCATCAACAGTTACAAGGCTTCGCTCAATAAGGATACTTATTCCAATTTTTGCAAAAAGTCCACATCCATTTAATATAAGTGTAACATCATTTCGGTCCATCCCAATAAAGAAACAAGCTACATCAAGGAATATTTCTTTCTCAGTATCATCTTTTAAGCCATCATAGCTTATTTTGAGCTTCTTTTGTACTTGATCATTAGGAATTCTTTTAAGTTTCTCCAATACACATTGCCACTCTGTTAATTCCCTATCAAACAAATATGACCCAAGAACTTCCATAGCGAGTGGTAATCCCCCAGAATACTCAACTACCTTTCTAGAAATTTCAGCAAAACCTTCTTGAGGAGTCGATTGCTTGAATGCATGCCAACTAAAAAGCTCAATTGATTCATTTTCATCCATTTTTTTCATTTTGTATACTTTATCAACCCTATTCCCTCGAAGTATATGCATATCTCTAGTTGTGATGATTATTCTACTCCCTGAACCAAACCATTTACGACTTCCACACAAAGCATTTAGTTGGTCCAATGAATTGACATCATCAAGTACAATCAGTACTCTTTTATGGCAGAGTTTGTCCTTTAATATGACTTTTCCATATTCAACGCTTTGTATTTTGGTTGTCATTTGTTTAAAGATATCAAAGAGAAGCTGTTCTTGTAAATTCACTTGTCCAGCATTTTCCTCCCAAACTTCCCTAATATTTGCAAGGAAGCTTCTGCCCTCAAAATTGCGGCCAATTTTATTGTAAATAGCTTTCGCAATGGTTGTTTTTCCAACTCCTCCCATACCCCACACCCCTAGTAGTAGAACATCATTTAATTGTTCAATATCTTGGTCTAGCAATTGAATCATATCTTGCACACGAGATTCAACTCCCACTGGATTATTAGCAATAAACAAGTCTGTCTTGTCAAGCAAACGTGTAACATTCTCAACAATACCTTTGATAACCTCACTTTCATTCCTACATGAAACAAATCAAAGAAAAGGCACATAAATACCTACAAAGGTTTTTGGGGTTTTCTACATGTTCACATATACTGTTAAACATTAAATGTTCACATATACTGTCAAAATTCGAACATTGGTCTACTTTGTAGTGGAAGACTAACTCTTTAGTTTTCAAAAGACCACTATATATAATTATAATTTTTTTCATAATAAATAATCTAAAGTTTTTAATTCTAGTTTTTACCAAAAGTTTGAATAAAAATGCCAAACTAGAAAAATAAAGTGTAAGGACTATGTTTATTGCATAACAATTATCCGAATAGTCAGTGGTTTATGAGTAGCTCAACTTGAGTACAAAAAGAAGAATTGCCCAACTCATTTATGCTTCTTGCTTCCCGTAACCACAGTTCAAAATTCAAATGCTAGTTGGAAGAACATTTTGATATGAAGTGTAGATTCAAACCCTTGACATCAATATGAAGTACTAGATAGCATCACTAAGAAAAAAATTACCTATAATTTAGGACTACGAACCCAGCAAGGCCAGCCGCCTCACGAAGAACCGTCCTCCATTCCAGCTCCTGGTTTACCATGAATTCACCTTCTTCTTCCTCTTCCTCCTTCTCCTCCTCCTCTTCTGAAATTCTATTCAAAAGATTTCGAAATGCTTTTCCGAATTCGCCAGTTTGATGACGTACTTCAGATGGATCTACACCGTAGAAGACCGGCAGAACATTTTGGCGTATGACTCTGCGACAGCCCATTATATCCACCAACTCATCTAAACACCATCGAGAATCGGCGTATTTTCTTGAGAAAACGATAACAGAAATTTGAGAGTCTTGAATTGCTTGAAGTAGTGATGTTGAAAGTTGATCTCCTCTTCGAAGAGAATCATCATCCATAAAAACGTTGATTGCTTCGTTTTGAAGAGAAGCATAGAGATGTGAAATGAAGGAAGCACGAGTGTCTTCCCCTCTGAAACTCAAGAACACTTCATAAATACTTTTTTGGGATCTTAGAATTCTTCTTTTGGGTCTTAGTATTTTTGATCTTCTCTTTTTTGTAAAATTATTAGAGGAAGACATGGACGACATGAGTTGAAACAGAATTAACTAATTGTTGAATGACTAAACAGAAAAGGGAAGTCAAATGTGCCGATCAAAGAAACAAACCAAAGGGATAAGAGAAGAAGTGTACCGTGGTTTATTTTTCTCTGTATCCTCTTTTTGAAAATTAAACACCAAAATTACCCCATTTAAAAAAAATATACTAAAATGTCTTTATTTTATTTTATTTTTTATTTTGTTTAGTTACAAGTCGCTATTTGGAATGGCGACTTCCTTAAGGAAGCACAAGTTCCAAATGGCGACTTCCCACTTAGTTTTTAAAAAATGGAGGCATTTTGGTATTTTTTTTTTTAAATTAAGGTATTTTGGTATTTCTTTTTCAAAAATAGGGCATTAAAAAAAAAGACCGGTGTATTGTCGTGCATTATTTATATATTAATTTTTTACTTATTATTTTTATTTATATTTTATTCTCGATAGAGTACTTGTTGGTAGGGATGGGAACACGTTCGTCAGTCTATTGTCTGGCCTGTTTAATAAAAAGGTTAAGCAAATACTATTTTTATAGTCTATTTATTTAAATTGGTCAAACTTTAGCCTATAAAAAAACATATTAATCTGGCTTATATATATTTTATTATTTATTATAATTATTATTATATTAACAATATTATTTCCTATTTTAAATTCTATCAATTAGCCAATAACTCAATTAGCATTTCATATTCAGTAGACGTTCTATATTCGCTAGTGATTCCATATTTGGTAGTCGTTCCATATTCGGTAGTCGTTCAATTAATCAATCACTCAATAGTCGTTCCATATTTGTTTAAGAGGTAATAATGAGTGCGTTTGTTTCAGAAGAAAAAAGAATCTATTATTTGACAAAAAAAAATTATTTTTAGAATTTAAAGGAAGTTTGTTTCAGATTTTTTTAAAATTATTTTGTTAGAAAAATTATTTTTTGTTTAATATATATAGATATCTATATTGATATTGGTATGTGGAGAGATCATGTAGTATGAGTAGAATATTTAAATATTTTAATGTGAATAAAATTTTTAAATAGGCTTCCAAGTCAGGCCAGACTTTTAAAAAGGTCAGGTCACCCCGAAATAAAAGCCTATGATAGGCCGTAGGCTAGACTTAGGCCTAAAAAATAAATCGTAGGTCAGACTCAGACCTTTCAAAAGTCTAGTCTGGTCTAGCCTATTCTCACCCCTACTTGTTGGTTTGATAAATATTAGATGAATATTTGTTGACGTAGGAAGTAACACTTTGTAGGCCACAACTCTGAATTTCTCAAAGATAGGAAAAAGTTCAAAGTAACGTGATCCCAACTGTTAGTTCTGATGCAATGACATCGAGTGTTGTCGATAAGGTTGGAGTTTAACTAGAACCATGTCACCCACATTAAACTTTAGATGTTTTCTCTTGGTATCAGCAAAATGTTTCATCTTTTGTTGGGCATGCAGAAGGTAACATTTAAGTAGCTACAATGTTGTATCTCTCTTGGTCGTGAAGGGGCTCAATGATTGTCGGATCATACCTAACCAAATTAGGTGTGTCACGACCATATATAAGGCTTTAAATGGTGTCATGTCAATGATAGTTTGGAAGGAAGAGCTATACCAAAATTCTGCCAAATCTAACAACTTAGACTATTTAGAAGGAACATGCCCTACAAAGTATCTTAAATACATCTCAAGACATTTATTAATGGCTTCAGTTTGGCCAACTGGTTGAAGATGATAAGTAGGGGTGGCAATAGGTCAGGTCAGACTAGACTTTGAAAGGCCTGAGCGTGACCTACGATTTATTTTTTTGGCCTAAACTTGGCCTACGGCCTATCATAGACTTTTTTTTCGGCCTAAGTCTGGCATGGCCTGGAAGCCTTTTTAAAAACTTTTTTAAACGAATCAATTATTACTTCTTAAACAAATAAGGAATAACTGCTAAGTAATTGACTAATTGAACGGTTACCGAATATAAAACGACTACCAAATATAGAACTGCTACCGAATATGGAACGACTACTAAATATGAAATAATTAGTAAGTGATTCCCTAATTGATAGAATTTAAAATAGAAAATAATATTATTAATATAATAATAAAAAATAATATTAATAAATAATAAATATATATAGGCCGGCCTGTTAGGCCTAACAGACTTTTTTATAAGTATGAGTGTGACCTATTTAAATAAATAGGCTTTAAAAACAACATGAGCTTATCTTTTTTATTAAATAGGTCAGATCCGGCCAGGCCATAGGCCCCTACGGACGACCTAGCCTATTCCCAAATGATAAGCCGAGCTCATAGAGAGTGTTGTACAACTTAGTTTGAATAAATGCTTCCAAAAATAACTAGTAAAAATCGTGACCTTGTCTAATACAATGTTTCTCGTAAACCCATGCAATTTAACGATGTGGTGCAGAAAAGTTTCAGCTACCGTTCGACTGGTATAGTAAGCCTTTAACGATGCAAAATGACTATATTTTGAAAGTCGATCCACCACAACCATAATAACAGTAAAACTGTTAGATGAAGGGAGACCCGTGATAAAATCCATGGAAATATCGTCCCAAATCTGGGCTGGAATTAGCAGTGGTTGCAGCAGTTGGCGAAAAATAAGGTAGTGTCCTTAACATTGAAGGCCAAGTGAATTGAGCTGCAATTATAGCTTTAGTTCGAGCTACCCCAGAGTGTCCCTCTAAAATGAAGGAATTAAATTCTTCCAAAATCGACTGAACCAGATAGGAAAGAGGTGGTACAACCATAAGATTTTTCCATAGCAGAACATCATTTCTGACTTGGTAGCAGGGATCAGTGCAAGAACCCTGATTACATTGTTGTTTCAGAACAACTAATTTCGCATCTGTATTGATAGCAACATTAATGATAGATAGTAGAGAAGTTGTAGGGCCAGAGATGGCCATAAAAATGATCTAGATAAGGCAATTGTAGCTACATTGTCTTTTCTAGGTTTATATTTAATCGTGAAGTCGAAGCCCAAAAATTTGTGAAGCCATTTTTGTTGCTCCGGTGTGTGAATGGTTTGATCTGTGAGGCATTTAAGACTCTTTTGTTCAGTTCGTATAATGAATTTATGGCCCAAAATATAGTGTTTAAACTTTGTCATGGCCGCAATAACAACATACAACTCTTTCACATATGTTGACTTTTTCTGCATGGATGGGTTCAATTTCTATGAGAAATAAGCAATGGGATGCTTGTCTTAGATAAGGATAGACAAATATCGATATCAGATGCGTATGTTTCAAGGACAAAAGGTTTCGAAAAATTCGGTAGTGCAAGGACAGGGGCAGTAGTGATGGCAGAATTCAAGGCATTAAAAGATGTTGTAGCAACAACATCCAAAAAGTAAACCTCATTCTTCAATAGTGCAATTAACAGAGAAGCAATGGTAGCATTGTTTGGGATATGGCACCTTAGTAACCTGATAAGCCCAAAAAACCTCTAAGTTGTTTCAAATTGTTTGGAATAGGCCAAGCTAAAACTGCTTGGATTTTTTATTCATCCATGTGAACGCCCTTACTTGAGATGGTGTGATCCAAGTAATTGACTGTAGTAAAACCAAAGCAGCACTTGGACATTTTTGCAAAGAGAGAATGTTGGTGCATCAGCTGTAAAACCTTTTTCAAATGTTTTAAGTGAGATGACCAACTAGGGCTATAAATCAAGATATCGTCTAAGAAAACAAGCACTGGTTTTTGAAGTTGAGCGTGAAAGACATCATTCATCAAGCTCTAAAACGAGGTTGGCGCGTTGGATAACCAAAAGTCATTACTATCCATTCGTATAGACCATGATGTGTTCGAAAAACAGTTGTGTCTATCTTATGGTTTGACAAGAATTTGGTGGTATCCAGAACGCAAGTCCAGTTTGGGAGAGTACTGAGCACCAAATAATTCATCAAATAATTCATCAATAATAGGTATAGGAAAAATGTATTTGACAGTAATAACATTTAAGGTCCTATAATATGTACAAAACCGTCAAGACCCACCCTTTTTCTTAACAAGGAGAACCAGTGACGAAAAAGGAGTATTGATAGGTTGCATGACACCATGAGCCAACATATCGTTAACTAGGGTTGTGCAAAAAATTCAGTTATAAGACCCAAATCCAAAATCGAATCCAAATTCATTTTAAAAATCCGGTTTAAAAGATATGGTTATAATCCGGTTATTTATAAACCGGTTGGATAACCACTTATGTTTTATATTTGAATTTGGTTTTTATCCGGTTTTTATCCACTACCAATATTTTGTTAATTTTGAGATTTTATTTTTTGAAAAAATTTTGAAATTTATTTTTTTCGAAAAAATATTGAAAAAAATTTAAATTGAATTTTTTCTCAAAAAATTTGATGAGACAAATTTTAAAAAAAATATCAAAAAAATCGATTTTTTTAAATAACCGATTTTTAATATGAATAAATGATCTTTTAAAAAATAATCAAACTTTAACCAATTTTGAAAAAAAATTCAATTTTAAAATTAAAATTTTCAAAAGTGGTTGCTTAATTATAAATCGGTTATTTAACCATAACCAATTTTACAATTGGTTTTATAACCGGTTTTAAACCAAATAATGGATTTGGTTATAAATCCAAATCCATATATTGGTTTTAAAATGGATATGGTTTGGTTTTTTAAAAAAACCAACCATACACAACCCTATCATTAACCATAGTTTCAACATGCGCCTTTTGACTATGATGACCAGGATACGATCTGACTTTGACAGGTTGTTTCCCTCTAGCAAAGTGGTGGAATGGCCTTGAAACCAGGTCGGAGGAAGACCCAATGGCTTAGAAAACAAATTCCGACAGTTATTAAGTAATGTTGCCAAGTCTAGATGTAAGTCAAAAGGTAAAGGTCCATCAACAGGGAGAACTTGCTGAAAATGTAGTGTATAAGAAGCCATTATATAGTGAATATGTTACAGATGCTTAATGTGGTGGAACTAAGCTTGAGTATGACATTTCATTTGACCCCCATACAGAGTAATTAACGTGTTTTGGTATAAAACTTGATGGATAAAGCATTGTAATGCTATGTGTGGGCCAAGGGTTTTTAACCAAAGTGCCCCTAGCACCAAATCAACACATGTTATAGGCAGTAAATAAACAGGCAAGTGCAGATTATTGCCTTGAATGGTTACAGGTAAATCAGCGATGTAACCCTGCGAGGTTAAGGAGCTATCACGTTACAGTTGCATTTCAGCTTGGGTAATTTGTTTGACATGGTTGGATTTGGGTGGTGTGTTTGTAGGTTTTGGGTTAGGGTTTGGTAGTAAATGTGGTATGGTTGAGGGTTTTGTGGGTTTGGAGAAATGGTATGATTTTTGTGATGAGACTTCTGTTGGCTTAAGCGTGAGGGGAATGTATTTTTCTTCAAATAGTTTTGCTAGTGCTACGGTTTTGGATAATGAAATTGGTGATGTAGCAATTGTAAGATTTATGGGTCACATATGTAATTAATTAATAAAGTGTGTTAGGGTCATTATATAATTAGTCAATAAACTAGGGGTCAAATAATATATAATAGTTTATGGCTAAAGAGCATAATAATTATGAAAACTAATAGTGTAGATATCAGGCGGTTTCTAATTTAATGAGGGGCTGAATTAGTAATACTGCAATTTGGGATATAACTAATAATAGTTATATATAGGGGTAGTGGTCCCCAAGGCAAACACAACAAGACTATTCAGTTTCACAAACCCTAAGGAGAAAACTCTCTGGTTCTCTGGTTCTCTCTATCCCCATCAAGAGAGCAAGGTCTTCAGGGTGTTTTGCTGAGGAAGATCACCAAACCCATTGACTTTATCATCATCATCCCAGGATTTCATCAATGGCAATTCCCACAGGTACGCTTCCGCCTTTGGTTAATCATCATGTAATTGGCATGAAAAAAAAAATTAGGGTTTATAATTTAGGAATTTTGACATGATTGAAAAATTAGGGTTTGAAATTTGGAAATTTGGATATATATATATATATATATATATATATATATATATATATATATATATTATTTGGAATCCTTTGCCATGAACTTGCTTTAGAATAGATTTCTATTCTTTGGTCTCAAAATCAGTGGTAAAAGGTGTGTAGCAAACTTGCTCCGTTTGATCTACAAATTTAGTATGTTATTCCTACTACTGAGTTTATTACTTTAATATATAATTTGAGTAGTTTTATCTTCTCTAAGAGTTACTTTGGCATACCCACTTAGTGGAAGGTTGTTATAAGGTTGTTATAGGGTTGTTATTGTTGATTGATATTCCCTATTGTTATTAGGAAGACATATCATAAATAAAAAAAATAAAAAAAAAAACTTTAGAAAATCACTGATAATATTATGTTCATAAAATCACAAGATTTTTTTTTTTTGATAATTATCATTTTTTTTTATAAAACAATAATTATCAAATACTAATGAAACACAGTTTATATTAGTGAACAATATTTTTTTTAAATATTGTTTTATTTGGATATAATAAATATATGTTCAAGTCAAGTTTGACATTTTGAATGAGTTAATTGAAACTTGACGTCGCCAAAGTGACCTCTCTTGTCTAAATTACTCGTGAAGAGTGTCAAATGACTGTGTATATGTTTATTCATGCGGGTATTGACCGGCCCAAAGGAAGGTTAATATTTGGCAGAATTACATATACACCTGTGATGATAAATGTGTGACAATTATTTGGTATACATGTGAGCAGTAAATCGGCCCAAAGGAAGGTTTATTGTTTGACATGTCTTATTGTCAATATTTGATCGTTGCAACAAGAGTACCACTAGCAGTTGGTGTTACTGTCCAAAGACTTGACACCAATGGTGCACTGGGTATCTTGAGATGGGTTTAAATTCCATGATTTGAACATATGTATTTATTTATTTATTGATTTATTTTCCTATAATGTGAGTTTCTAAGTTTCGTTCTTTATTTAACTCACAGCATCTATTGCTTCCATATCTGCAAATTTGAGTTCTATTCCTGTCCTTAATGGGACAAATTTTAAGGAATGGGAAGAGAACATTCTGATTGTTCTTGGCTGCATGGATCTAGACCTTGCATTAAGAATTGATCGACCCCCTACTCCTAAGGACTCTAGTTCTTCTGAGGAAAAATTAGAGTATGAGAAATGGGATCGCTCAAATCGCATAAGTCTTATGATCATAAAGCGTGGCATTCCTGAGGTCTTTAGAGGTGCTGTCTCGGATGAGATAGTTACAGCTAAAAATTTCCTTGCTGAGATGGAAAAACGCTTTGAAAAAAGTGATAAGGCTGAAACAAGTTCTTTGCTTCAGAATTTAATTTCCATGAAGTATCAAGGCAAGGGAAATATAAGAGAGCACATTATGATGATGTCCAATATTGCTTCTAAACTTAAAGGACTAAAGCTTGAGTTGTCAGATGACTTACTCATTCATTTAGTATTGCTGTCTCTTCCTTTGCAATTCAGTCAGTTTAAGGTAACTTATAACTGTCAAAAGGAGAAATGGACTCTTAATGAGCTCATTTCATTATGTGTGCAAGAGGAGGACAGGCTGAAGCAAGATAGGACTGAAAGTGCTCACTTTACTAGCATCTCTAAAGACAAGGGCAAAAGGAAAAGAATTGAGGAGCCCAAGAACAAAGCTGCTGCTAAGGGTCCAGAACAAAAGAAGCAGACTAAGGATAACAACTGCTTCTTCTGCAGGAGTTCTGGACACGTGAAGAAGGATTGTGCCAAATATCACGCTTGGCGTGTTAAGAAAGGTATGATTCTGTCTTTGGTCTGTTCTGAGGTTAATTTAGCTTCAGTACCTGGAAACACTTGGTGGTTAGACTCTGGTGCAACTACTAACATCAGTGTTTCAATGCAGGGTTGCCTGAACTTCCGAAAGCCTAATGATACTGAAAGATGCATCTATGTAGGAGATGGGAAGAAGGTAGAAGTTGAAGCCATAGGAAAATTTAGATTATTATTAAGTTCCGGTCATTATTTGATTTTAGAAGACACTTTTGTTGTACTGTCATTTAGACGGAATTTGGTCTCTATTTCTTATTTGGACAAATCAAGATATTATTGTTCATTCGGAAATAAAGAATTTACTTTGTCTTTAAATTCGAATGTTGTTGGAACCGGTTTACTTTCTGGTTATGATAATCTTTATTTGTTGGAAACTGTGGCTAACTATAATGAAACCTTGAGTGTGGAATCACGTGGTACTAAGCGAAAAATTGACAATTTCAATTCAGGAGTGCTCTGACACAAGCGTCTAAGTCACATCTCTAAAAATAGAGTTGAACGACTTGTGACAGATGGAATTTTAGATTCCATTGACTTCACAGACTTTAACGTTTGTGTAGCATGCATTAAAGGAAAACAAACTAAAGATAAGAAATTAGACGCATATAGAGCTACAGACGTCTTAGAATTGATACATACGGATATCTGTGGGCCATTTCCAACTCCTTCTTGGAATGGTCAACAATATTTTATATCATTCATAGACGATTATTCTAGATATGCCTACCTTTACCTAATTCACGAAAAGTCCCAATCAATAGACGTGTTCAAATCCTTTAAGACAGAAGTTGAGAATCAACTTAATAAGAGAATTAAAAAGGTCAAATCTGATCGTGGTGGTGAATACTACGGCAGATATGACGGTTCAGGTGAACAACGTCCGGGACCATTTGCCAAATACCTAGAGGAATGTGGAATCGTCCCACAATACACTATGCCGGGGTCACCCAACATGAATGGTGTAGCTGAAAGACGAAACAGGACTCTTAAGGATATGGTAAGGAGTATGATTTGTCATTCCACCTTGCCAGAGTCACTTTGGGGAGAGGCATTAAAAACAGCAGCATACATTCTTAATAGAGTACCAACTAAGGCAGCGGCTAAAACACCTTATGAGCTTTGGATTGAGCGTAAGCCTAGTCTGAAGCACCTTCATGTTTGGGGATGTCCAGCTGAGGCAAGGCCTTATAGGCCGAATGAAAAGAAATTTGAACCCCGAACAATTAGCAGCTATTTTATAGGGTACTCAGAAAAATCAAGGGGCTATAAATTTTATGATCCTAATTTGATAACAATTTTTGAGACGGGAACGACAACGTTCTTTGAGGATATTGAGTTTGGGGGGAAGATTAAGGTCAAAGATTTTGTCTTTGAGGAAGAATCGGTAACAATTCCAGAACTGATTCTTCCACCAATGACTTTCCCATTATTGAAAAAACTCGAGATGATCTGGTTGTTCAGGAAGAAGAAAATCCAGGTCAAATTCAAGATCCTCAAGAACAAGTGCCTCAAGAGCCAGCTCCATTGCGGAGATCCACTAGAGAAAGGAAAAATGCTATTTCGGATGATTATGTAGCATTTATCAATGAGGTAGAGGAAAATATTGGCATGACGGAAGACGACCCGGTCAACTTTCGTCAAGCCATGCAAGATCCTCGTTCAGATAAGTGGATCGAAGCAATGAATGAGGAGTATAAGTCTATGCAAGACAATTCAGTTTGGGAACTTATCCCATTACCTGAAGGAGTGAAACCCATTGGTTGCAAATGGATTTTTAAAACCAAGCGGGATTCCAATGGTAATGTGGAGAGATATAAGGCATGTCTTGTAGCTAAGGGTTATACTCAAAAGGAGGGGATTGATTATAAAGAGACTTTCTCTCCGGTTTCATCGAAGGACTCTTTAAGAATAATCATGGCTCTTGTTGCTCACTTTAATTTGGAGCTTCATCAAATGGATGTAAAGACATCATTTCTCAATGGCGACATTGATGAGACGATCTATATGGTGCAGCAAAAAAACTTTGTGGTGGAAGACCCAAAGAATATGGTGTGCAAACTAAGAAAATCCATTTATGGGCTAAAACAAGCTTCTCGTTAATGGTACCATAAATTTCATCAAGTAATTCTCTCATTTGGTTTTGAGATGAATACAGTTGATGATTGTGTGTATCATAAGTTCAGTGGGAGCAGACATATTTTCCTGGTCTTGTATGTTGATGATATACTGCTTGCCACTAACGATATAGGCATGTTGCACGAAACTAAGAAATTTCTATCAAAGCATTTTGAGATGAAAGATCTTGGTGACGCCTGTTTTGTATTAGGAATTCAGATACACCGAGACAGATCTCGAGGTATTCTTGGATTGTCACAAAAGAGCTATATCGATAAGGTTCTCAAAAGGTTTGGGTTACAAGATTGCAAACCAGGGGACACCCCAGTTGCTAAGGGAGACAAGTTTAGTCTCAAACAGTGCCCTAAGGGAAGTTTGGAAATTCAAGAAATGCAAAAGATCCCTTATGCTTCAGCTGTAGGGAGTCTTATGTATGCCCAAGTATGTACGCGTCCAGACATAGCGTTCATAGTAGGGATTCTGGGCAGATATTTAAGCAATCCAGGTCTTGACCACTGGAAAGCAGCCAAGAGGGTCATGAGATATTTGAAGAAAACAAGAAACTACATGCTCACATATAGGAGGTCAGACCAGTTAGAGATCACTGGGTACTCTGACTCGGATTTTGCGGGATGCCAAGACAGCTTAAGATCAACTTCAGGCTATGTTTTTCTGTTAGCTGGTGGAGCAGTTTCTTGGCGTAGTGCCAAGCAAGGTCTTACTGCTTCATCAACCATGACAGCAGAATTCGTAGCAATTCATGAGGCATCTGACCAGGGCATTTGGCTGAGAAATTTTGTCACGGGGCTGCAAATAGTTGAAGGGATTGAAAGACCACTCAAGTTGTATTGTGACAATAAATCAGCAGTCCTGTATTCTAACAATAATAGGAGCTCAACCAAGTCAAAGCACATTGACATTGAGTTCCTAGTTGTTAAAGAGAAGGTACAAAGTGGACAGATATCCATAGAACACTTAAGGACAAACTCCATGATTGCGGATCCACTCACTAAAGGTCTACCACCCAAGGTCTTTCATGAGCATACTGCTCACATGGGTGTGCTACAGTTTGAGGAATCTTAATTTTAGTGGGAGTTTCGTCCATTATATAATTTATGTCCTATGTTTAATTGTAAAATACAAATACATTGTATTTGGATTTTCTGATCAGAAATAAAGTTTAAAATATTCAGTTTTGGTTACTTTGTATATTTAAGTTATGGTATGATCTCATTCATTAAAGTAGGACCAGTTGAAAATTGACATGCATTGACCAACTTCATGTAATTTTCATGCTACACTTTTCATAATGGGTCTATGTCATTTAGTTGTGTCAGTACGGGTGATCATTGATGGGTTTAGTTATGCTTATTATGACGAAAGTCTCTTTGGTTCCATGTGCTGATATGATTAATGGACGGGACAATTTGGATTATACTCAAGGTAATTATAATGACATTTTTTGACGTCATAAAGTCTAACACACTCTTAAGGATACATGTGTGACCAGTGGGAGATTGTAAGATTTATGGGTCACATATGTAATTAATTAATAAAGTGTGTTAGGGTCATTATATAATTAGCCAATAAACTAGGGGTCAAATAATATATAATAGTTTATGGCTAAAGAGCATAATAATTATGAAAACTAATAGTGTAGATACCAGGCGGTTTCTAATTTAATGAGGGGCTGAATTAGTAATATTGCAATTTGGGATATAACTAATAATAGTTATATATAGGGGTAGTGGTCCCCAAGGCAAACACAACAAGACTATTCAGTTTCACAAACCCTAAGGAGAAAACTCTCTGGTTCTCTAGTTCTCTCTATCCCCATCAAGAGAGCAAGGTCTTCAGGGTGTTTTGCTGAGGAAGATCACCAAACCCATTGACTTTATCATCATCATCCCAGGATTTCATCAATGGCAATTCCCACAGGTACGCTTCCGCCTTTGGTTATTCATCATGTAATTGGCATGGATTATTGAGCATAAGGTTGTAGGATTTGTATTCCAACAGCAATGACCTCGCGTATAATATCAATGTGTAATCTGATAAAACAGTCGAGGGTGGCTTCAAGGCTAAAACCATCTACACTATTGGCCACGACAGTGAAGGCGATGTAATAATCGACAACGATGGTGGTATGGGTAAGTTTAAAAAGTGCAGGGCATGGAGATTCATACTCAAATGGTCTGAATTCCATTTCTAAAGCACGTGTAAATAGAGCTCGTTATTGAAATAGACGAATGCGAGATAGCATTTGGAACCAAGGAATAACGTCCTTCTCCATAAATACCGCGACAATAATAAGATGTTGATTATCAGGTGTGTGGAAAAATAATCCTTTGATTAATCAAAGGATTGTTCAGCCTTGAAAATCCAATTTATGACCTCATATCCATCAAATTTGGAAAAGTCTAAATTAATATTACGCACTTGAAACAACGATGGTGAGAGCTGTTAGAATGAGATCGGTTGTCGGATGACTAAGAAGCATGCAATAAAGTAACCTAGTTCTCCACACGATCGACACGTGTTTGGTTGAGGTGTCATGAATGCATATATTCATTGTGTCGTTTGTCGTATTCGTCACAAAATTGTTGCAAAGTAGCGTTAATCTCCTTGATAGCAGATTTCAACCCTTTCATTCATCACCGCCCTAAATATCATGGTGGGCATGTGTTGACAATATGTTGATTTCACCCATCTCCGACAGTCCAATCACACAATTTGTAACCTAATCTAACGCCGAACAATTGAACTCGCATTGTTGCATCATTTACGGTGCCTAGTGTAACTTCTATTGGAACAGCTCATTTCAGCATCCAGCATCACGATGCAGCCTCACATGGATGCTGTAAATCCCACCTTCCCTTTCCTGTAAATCCCAACATTCACCAAAATAATCACTTCCACTTCCAAGAACTGATAAACTGTTTCATGTATAGATGATCCAACATACTATTCAATGTTTTCGCACATTCCATAGAAACACCTTTAGTTTTGTTCATTCTGTTCGTTCTATTTGCGAAACTAATCGGCGGCAATGTAGTCAACGCATTGTCCAATTAAATTTTTATGTAAATATGTCTATACAAAAATCATTTGAATGTTTAGATTCTCATCTTTCGAATATATCCAAAATTATCTGTAATCCTTGGAGGTATATTATCCCACCGATTAACTATTTGATTGTTTAAGTTTCTTTCACCTCAATTTAATGTTAACCATTTAATATTTTAATAAATTTAATAATGTATACCTAAAACTTGTTAAGGCAACGACCCTTATGTAATAATTTAATAAATCGATTAAATGTGCATTCAAGGTTTTAGAAAAATAAAAGTAAGTTAAAACACTTTTAGATTATAGAAACATTTATATTAATTTAATGATATATGTTTGCATACGTAAATGTACGTTTGGATTTTCCTCTTTCTTTTGTAGTTTTCTCTCCCCAGAATTCGAACATATTCCATAAAAATATTTCAATCATAATTCTAAACTAAAGTATTTATTTTTTCTTATCTTATCTTTCAAGTTGATAGTACAATAAGAGTTGCGTCCCAAAAATTAGATATGACATGGAAGTTAACAAAACAAATTATAATCATTCAATCCTCTTCAACCAAAAAAAGGAAAACAATTATTATTGACGATAAAAAGGTTAGCAGCACCATAAGAATTGATTTTTACTTGGCCATTGTTTTAACATCTTTCATTGATTATTCGACCCAATATTTTTTTCTTTCTATTTTGATTGAAGTCATCAATGGACTCATCTTCGGTAGATAATCTCTTTAGAGGGTGTTCACCTTCATCGCCGCAAAGAGCAATGACATCCAAATCTGGTGCATGATATAACTCCATTCTTTGGCAAATTGGTTCATCATATGCAAGATAAATTATTGTCTTGTTTACAATGAAACATTTCTCAAAAACAACAAAAACCTCCACTTTGTTACCGGGTTCCATACTTGAAGTTACCCTTTGCCCCTCCTCTTCATCAAAAGAGACTAACGCCTCACCTTTATAGAGTTGAATGGTGGCCTTTGTGTAATTTTTAACTAATACGTTTTTAAGGCCATTTGATGTTATGTTATTTGGGGTTGAAGAATAGACAATGCACATTATTGTCTTCAAATTACGCTCTTCCACTTGTGGGACTTCAAAAATTATAGAAGAACCTTCACAACTAAAAGTTAATCAATCTAGATAACTATCTCCAGGGAGCAAACAACCGCAATTGTCATTGACATCCATATTCTGCAAAAGTATAAAATAGGCCCAAATTTTAATTGATAAGTATATTAATAGCGAGGGAAAATAATGATAATGTCAAATTGTACCACTCTCTAAAAAGTGATCTTTTAAGAGTGTAAGGTTACAACTATTTCTTCGTAAAGACAAAGTTCATATCATACATCACATGTCAAACAACTCTACAATACATGCTACCAAAAGCAAAAGTCATATTCATGGATTACTTGTAAATCCAATAAATATATATATATAAACTCATAAAATTTATTTTATAAATTATAATTTTGAAAAAAATACACGCTAGCTCTTGTATCATATATGCTGATGACAAATTTTTTAAGGATTTGGAATACAATTTAAAAGAGGAGGACAAAGAGAAGATAATTCATATAATTCAAAGGTTCGAGGTGATACAGATGCAGACAAAAAAAAAGAGGAGGACAAATAGAAGATAGTAACGTCAAACCTGTAAAATTTTATCTTTCAGAATATTGGTGACTTGACAATTCATTCCCATTTGAATAAAAAGAGACTTCAAGGAATGTTTTGATACTTGTGATGTATTTGCAGTTGATTCAAATTCCTTAGAAACTGTGGCATGCAAAGCATCTAAAATTATTTTTGCATCGAGAGAAAGTTGATCTTCAGAGTCGCAATCCACACAGACTTCGAAGCGTTGGAAGGTGGTTAGAAAAAGATGATAGTTCATTGGAACTACTACATGGTACATCTAAAGAAACAAGAGATGATGCTTTTTGACCTTACTATTGAAAATGGCACTTTTGTTATTGCAGTGTTATTTGCAAGTAGAGTGGTTAAAGATTCCATCTGTTCCAAGTCTTCTTCCAACTTGTCAATTATTGAACACCCAGAGAGAATGAGTGTTTCCAAAGATTTCAACTTATAGATGCTTCTTGGGAGGCTACGAAGGCTAACACAATCCTCCAAATCAATTAGAAGAATTTCGCTCAGATGTTCAATGCTAGGAGAAACCTCAGATAACCTTGAGCAATCTGTGAGTATTAATTTTTCAAGATTAGGCAAGTATGAAAAGTCTGGAGTGTGTGTCAGACAATGAGAATGACTAAGATTGAGAATTTTCAGCTTCTCCATCCTCTGCAAGAACAAAAATATCAAAGAGAAATTTAAGGAAGACACTTCACAAAATAAATGGAAGCAATTACTATGTCTCACTAACCTTGAGAGAGGAAAGTAAAATATTTAGATTTTCATTTTCTCGATTACAAAAATTAGTGCAAAATTTTGAAACAAGCCTAAATCTATGTACATAATAATGTTGCAGAAATTATTAAAAACCATGTCTGAACATTTTTTGAATGTAAATTTAAATTTAAAGCTTCTTTAATGAAACACTCAACGTTGCAACCAAACAATGTCTTTTCCCTTCATTTTAGTTTTTACTATATCTAATTTATGCACAAGACTTAGGTGATATATTGGCAATTAGTCTACGTCTGCACTAAGGAGCTTTTCATGATGATGCACACGAAATATGTTACAAAACCCATTTGATTAAATAGTCTGTTGGATATTTATCATTCCTCTCAAACCTCTTTACAGTATCACACAAATATCTATTGCTAAATGTTTAGAGAAGTGTTATTCTCACAAGTCACAACTGCAAAATCGGAGAATTGAGATTCTTTGAATAAAATGGTAACACGTCATTGGATAATAGTGTAAAATAGTTGAGCACTCGAAAGAGAATCAAATATAAAATCATCTCTTAAATCCTTGAGTTTTTTTAAAACCAAACAATTTTAAATTTTAAAATTTAGACTAATATTTGATAACAAAAATTAATATGCTTCACAGTTGAATATTGGAAAAGTTTCACTACTTATAAAATTTGAAAAATTTGAAAGACTGGCAGAAATAAAGATGCAAACAATGTTTAAAAGTACCATATAATAATACGATAGAATTATAATTGAAAAGTGAAAACAACTTGTGAAATGCAAAAATTGAAATCAAAATCATTACCTGAGCCTCTTTCCACAAAAGTTTGATATTGCTATTCTCTAACTCGAGGGAAACTAAATTTTCTCTATAAAAGTTTGTAGGTATATGTGTTAAAGAAAATCCATGCCAAGACAGCCATCTCAGATTTCTTGAAAGATATTCAAAATCTCCATCAAGTTTCACTCCAGCTAGTTGAAACAATCTGAGTCTCTTCATCTTCTTGAATGCTTTAGTACTAAAACATTTTGCATTAGCTCTTGGCAACTTCAAAGCCATCCCCTTAATAGCTTTTGTTCCCTTGAAATGAGAAGACTGATTGTCCTGGTCTCTCAAATTTCACCACTTTGTTATGACAATCCAAAGTGGAATGATGCAAAGCCAACCAATCCATACCCAAAATCACATCAAAATCCACCAATGACCTCACGTTTAATATCAATGTGTAATCCACTGATAAAACAATCGAGGGTGGCTTCATGGCTAAGACCATCTACTCTATTGGTCAGGACGGTGAAGGCGGTGTAATAATCGACAACGATGGTGGTTTGGGTAAGTTTTAAAAGTATAGGGCATGAAAATTCATACTCAGAGGGTTTGAATTCAATTTCTAAAGCATGTGCGAAAGAGCCCATGATTGAAATGGACGACTGAGAGATAGCATTTGGAACCAAGGAACAATATCTTTCTCCATAAGTACCACATCAATAATAAGACGTTGATTATCAGGTGTGGAATAATAATCCAGGAATTGTTCCGTCTTTAAAATCCAATTTCTGACCTCAGATCCATCAAATCTTGGAAAATCTAACTTAATATTACACACCTAAAACGGCGGTGGTGAGGAGTTGTCGGAACGAGACCCGTTGTTGGAGGACTGAGAAGCATACAATAAAGTAATATGATTCTCCACACAATCAAAACGTGTTTGGTCGAAGTGTCGCAAATGCATATACTCATTGTGCCATTTGTCAGATTCATCACAAAATTGCTACAAAGTAGCGTTAATCTCCTTGATAGCAGATTCCAACCCTTTCATCTGAGTATTATCAGCCATGAGTAAGAAAATGAAAACCCCAAATATTATGATTCAATTTTGATGCAAGAAGCAGAATCTAAATTTTACAAGCAACAATACAATTTACTTTAGAGAAATTGAAAAACAATTGAGAAAATGGAAGTACATAAAGCTAAGAAGGCTCAAAGGAAGAGAGAGTGATTTCATTATCCATTCATTTCATGTCTTGATTGTCATTTCTTGATCTATTTAACAAAGTCCTTGGAATATTATCTGTCAGGTAACTTCTCTCTCATGCTCCCCCTAGTGTCCTAGCTCATGTACTACCATTGTGATTTTGTTGTAATTTTCCTTATAACATATAGTCCCTCAAATTTCAATGGCAAAAAAAATTCAAAATAGGGACTAATTGTGTGGATTGAGGTTGCTCAAGTAAAGCCTAAACTATTAACATCTAGGACCACAAAATCAGATTTCAACATCATGCATTGTTAAGCCAATGATATGGCGTCCAACTGGGAAGTCATTATAAATGTCGGATGGTTGCTCAAACAAGTAACACATCCAAATTAGAATTTCTGATAACAGATTACGTTAAATCATTTTGTGGGGGTAGCACCGCCCTAAATATCATGGTAGGCATGTTTTGATAATATGTTGAAAATATTTCACCTATCTCCGACAGTCAAATCACACAATTTGTAACCTGAGCTAACGCCAAACAACACCAGTTAGTCTCAACCGCTGAACTCGCATTGTTGCATATTCTACAGTGCCTAGGGCAACTTATATTGGCACATACGATGCAGCCACACATGGATGCTGTAAATCCCGACCTTCCCTTCTTTGCTGTAAATCCTAACATTCACCAAAATAATCACTTCCACTTCCAAGAACTGATAAACTGTTTCATGTATAGATGATCCAACGTACTATTCAATGTTTTGGCACATTCCATAGAAACACCTTTCATTTTGTTCATTCAATTTATTCAATTCAGTTTTCTCTTATTTCCCATCCACCGCACAATTTCGTCAAAAAACGCTACAAATCAAATTGTTTCAGTACACAAGTATAATTTACTCCAAACAAATTTCAACCAAAAATTCAAAATGGCTTCTCTCTTAAAGTCAATAGTACAGCTAGAGTCAACAGCCAAAATCTATATAAAGCTAAAATATTGTAAACAGAACAAATTACAATCTCTTCCTCTCTTTTAAAATTAAAAAATTCGACCCGGATATAATCTAGATAGTTAACCAAATGCTTCGGATAAAGAAATCCTCAGCGAACTACCAAACCTTGGGCTGCCTGGGACCCATCCTCTGATATTTTGCTGGCCTGAATAGTACTGATCACACTTGCAATATTTCCCTACAAATACAAGAACGAACAAATAATCATCAGTAACTCAGTTGAAACAAGGGCATTACGATCCATCAAGAGTACTGCCGTTGTCTATAACATGTCCAATAATAATAGGAATATTTAGTCAAAAATACTACAAATTGAGCAAGCAAGGATTTTTAAGAAACAGAAAGATAAACTATGAACAGTAAAAAAGTGCATACAACAGGAGAATAAAAATCACGTTTATGAATAGTTTAAAAAAACCAGAAATAAGTTCCTGAATATAAGGTACAATTCAAATTTCAAGGGTTTTGAAATCCTAAAACCAAATACTGGATTTATGATAGTTAAATTAATAAACAGTTATGTTATTGGATGAAATTCTGAATTGCAAAAAACATAACTTGCTCATATTATTTACTATTAAAATTAAATTCATGAATTCAATTCAATCCTCATTATTGTTCTATGTGCGGTAAAATTTATTTTCCCAAAATGACTGAGTAAAATAAGGGACGCCATAACAAAAAAGATTTGCATGCATAATTAAATTTATAATTCAGAAAATTATAGATGAGAAATTATTTACCCTCCATGTCACTAGCTTTGTTCTCAGTGTTTTCCATTGATGCTGACCAAACACCCGATCAGTATGATGACTGCACATATCAACACTTGCATTATGTTGTGTATAATGTTTAAAAACTTGCATCGAATTTACGAAAAAATTGTTACAACATCAGGTGCATGTCCACATGCCCATAGGGTATAGATAGCCCAAAGAAAAGCAAGAAATTGAGGTAGAACATACCTAACAGCTACAACTTGATTCATTTGATCCATCTTACAGTCAATTAACTTTGCAGTTATTGCTTTAACCACCCATAGTTCGACTTCATCATCATTGATCTGAAAGGGAGTTGCCATATTAGAATAACCAAATATAAAGCATACAAACGAAATTCAATTTTACCTGAAGTGTGTCCCTAATAAGTTCGTATGGAATTTGACCAGATCCATCAGAGCTGAGATCAACCAATGACATCAGCCTCATTTTTGCAATGCATTCTTCATGCACAAGGCCTAAACAACATTATTTCATCGAAATAGTTAAGTAGAAACATAAAGTGAAAGAGGTCTGTGCAAATTTAACTATTGATAATCATTTGGGCATGAATAATGTTTACCATAGCTTTGCAATAAGGTGGAATTTGAAGTGTGATAGTCTAAGTATGCATCAAGCCTCTGAGTAAGGAAAATCTTGAGAAGCTGATATAACAAAGCATATTTCGCATCATTCTCCAGTTGCCCAACAGCAGGCATGTCCAGTAAATCACACTACATGAAAATCAAAATACAACTATATGAATGATCTACCAAAACTTTCAACACTCTGACAAATTTTATAAAAAATAGCAGACTTAGACATCTAAGCAAGGTAATCAAAACTTGAGATTCCCGTTAGAATCTGGAAGGAAAATATAAATTGGAAATCATGAAATCGCAAGACTGTACAAAATTAATAAAACTCATGCAAATAATTCATTTTATACCCAATTATGCATATATAATAGATAATTATAAATAATTAACAGTTTTAAAAGATTAAAATATATTGAATAATACTAAAATTAAATATTATTACATGAACAAATTTCATTATTTACATATTTTATTTATAATAATTTTTATTACATTATTTTTAATCCAAAAGGCAAACAGAAGTTCTAAACTAAGTTGACATATAAAAACAGGAAAATGACTTCATCGCCTTATCAGAAGATATTACTATTGGCAACTGCAATTACTAACTATGATTGAATGTGGGAACCCAAAACAATAATTTGTGCAATTGTTGAATTCTTATCATCACAGAAGTTACCTGAAATACATCAGGTGCCCTAACAAAATCTACAATTGCACGGACAGCCTCCTCCTTGGCTTCACTCAAAACTTGAGCATCTTCTCCAGAAAAAGTTGCAAGATAATCGGTCAGGAACTTGAAAGAATCCTTTGACATGCTGGGATAAAAATGCAACACTAATTAATATTCTTTTAACCTAAAAAATAGAGATTGTGGTATGATAACAGACTACTGACCCAATGGGTAGTGATACAGATGAAAATAAAATATTCTATTGGTGCTAAAAACAATGAACTTCACGCTATACCTTTTGTTTTCCTTCAAAACATTAGAGATCGTAAGAAAGAGATCTCTCTGTTCTGGAGTCCCAATTTTCCACTCTTTCAAGAAGCTATCAATCTTTTTGAATGAAGGTATAATGTATTCAGTGACTTTCCCATCAACGGCAAAATTCAAAGCCTTCATGTAGACATAAAACTGACAGTATGGAGTCTCCAAAAGATTATACAGATTGATCAAACTGCAAAGAAAGGAGAAGATGTATTTAAGAAACAATAAAATTAAGTAGTCACAGTAGCATGCATTACCAGAACTTCTAAACCAAGCAGGATGTAATATTACATCTTCAATCGCACTGCAGGCTTTTCATTTGGCTGCTGAACTAATTTTGCAGTTATAACTTTTACAATCTCCATCACTTCATCTGGATTCTCGGTCTTTGTAACAAGATTGCAGATAATAGTGAAGATGGACTCTACGTCTGGCATAAGAAATAACAGATCATGTTAGCACAGTCACATTCTGCCTAGCACCCATATTATCATGCCAAGCAATTTTCCGTGCAACATCACATTGGATTCTAAACTAGAATGCTAAAAAAAGCATTACAGATAAAAGCCACCGATGCAACATCATAAAACAAAAGGACCAAGAGAATATCACATATCAAGTGATCAACAATACTATATTTAATCAAACTATTAGAACTGGAAAATAAATCCCAGCTAAAATTAGATTATGTTACGACATATTTACACCGTATAGGATTCAGCTTTTTCACCATAGATTTGTAAAAGGAATGCAACACCAATTTACCGTGACAACGTAATACCTCATGATTCAATTCAAGGAGTATATATCAAGCAAAAGGAGCATTCTACCTTTTTCAGAAATCTTCGAGAAAATCAATTCAGAAGAAGTAATCATCAATGTTGCCAGCTCCAACCACTTTCCCATAGCAATGAATTCTTCAGCCTCCAAACAGAGTCTGCTAACTTGGGGCTCAGAAACCTGACAAACCAAGACAGTATTATCAGAAGCACAAATGACAAACAAAATCAAAGCAAGAACATAATCATCTGGTATCAAATACAATAAATTCATGATAAATTATTCAAAAAAGCATAAATACAAAAGAATGAAAAAAGGAATCCAATATTAGCATTGATTCCTTCAACTTTTCTCATCCCCTAAAAATAATCACAACAATTCAAAAAGACTAATCCAACAACTGTTGAATCATGTCACTTTTCCATCCAACATTTCAAAACGAATCTGTCAACTATATAACATTTTCAGAAACATCAAAAGATTATCATAAATTTCTAAAACAAACTAAAATGATGAATGACAACTTCTAACAAACACGCCTTCAAATTAGAAAAAATCGTCAAAACTATAAACAGCACACAAACACAAATTTCGATTCGATTTTGCGTATACACAATGCACTGTTGAATATAAACACATTCAATGTAATCACAAAAACAAACGAACATTTTCTGAAACATCACATATCAGAAATTTCTAGAACTAAATTGACAAATGACAAATTCTACAAACACACCTTAACTTGAGAAAAATCATGAAAACATTCACCAGAAAACAAATTCGCGTATACACAACGCTGAATACAAACACATTCAATCTAACACCAAAAACTAACAAATTAACAAAATCAGGAACCAATTCCACTCATACGTACAAATTTTTAGAATCGAAAAAAAACGACGGCGTTTTGAACGAATAGGAAGAAAATGAGATCGATGCGGGAACGGAGAGTGTTACCTCAGGACCAGCATCAGCCCAGGCAAGCTCGGAGGCTAATCGAACGACGGAAAGAGCGGCGTCTTCTTCGGAGGTTGGAACCACCGTAGTCATGGTTTTTTGTGCGGCGGGCGGTATTCAAACACTGCAATACGAATGAGTAGTGGCAGCAAACCCTAGCAACTTATTCTTTCTGGTTATTTAAATTTGCTAACAATGGTAAGTAATAATATTTTGGACCCTAAAAACCAATGTACCCGAACAAAAAAATATTTTAATAAACAAAATTTGGTGGCATCCTACTTGGAAAAATAATATGTTTTGTGGCATGTATAATACATGGTAATAATATTTGGACTATTTTCTAAAACTTTAGCCTAAATAAAAATAGATTTAATTTATAAAAAGTTGATGCAAATAATTTTTATATGTCAATTAATTATAGTTTTTGAATTATTAAAAATATTTAATTTTATTATAATTATTTTTAAAATTTTATATATAAATGATTATGATGTATTGGCTGGCTAAAAAAATTATATTAAAAAAAATATTTTGGACTTGTACCAAAAAAATATAAAAAATACAAATATGTTGTTCAAAAGTAAAACATTATTCTGAAAAATAAGATATTAAAACTTTTTAAGAGATGATTGCACAATAATTTAGATAGAATTTCTATGTTTTTTCTTTAATAATCCCTATTTTCCAAATTATAAAAAGAAAAATCAATTCACAAAGAAAATGA
>JBBPBT010001302.1:2647858-2661963 GCA_037974875.1 Cicer bijugum | reverse complement strand
ACAAGAAATAATAATAAAAGTTATTAGACAATTTAACCTGGGCATTTTTTTCAACCCATATCATTATTATTCGACTTTTGAATAAGTACTAAAAAATATCACACAAATTTAGATCTATTTTATATTCACTACTATGAGACTAATCATCGTAAAAATTATAGAATATTAATTTTTTTTTTTTTTTTACTTTTGAGAGGTTGAATTATCCCTTAAACGAACGATATATCTAAATTTTTTTTACACTTGAGGTTGACCCATCCCTTAAATGAGTTATTTTAATAATTGATTTTTTTTAGAACCTTGTTACCAATTATTTTAAGACCACTCCACTAATTTGACAAGAATTCTTAATCAACATAAGAATTCCTGACATTATTGAGTCAAAAAAATATATTGACATTATAGTGCCTTTTGGTTTGTTTCCTTATTTTCATTTCCCACCTCATTAACTCACTACTACTGTAATGCCAGCTTTGACATAGAAAAAACACACAAAAATACAGATAAGTGAAATCTAATAACTCATCCAATTAAATATTTAATATTTAATAACATGTGGTACTGTCTGGAAGAAGTGGCAACATGGGACCAAAAAGCTTGTGGCGAAAATGATACATCTTTTAAAGTATTTTAATTCCCTTTTATTTTTTCTTATTTCTTATATGAAAAAAGTTTAAATAAATTGAGTTTTTGAGTTAATGAGTCAGAATAAATTTTAAGATTGAGTTAGAATAGAATTTAAAGTTCAAAGAACATTGATAAAAATTAATAAAAAAAATCCATAATTTTGTGAAATATGAATCAATTATTTATGACTAAACATTTTGAATCAACATTTTGGAAATGCTAACGGTCCTAACATATTATAGAGTTGGTACCTGTCTAGTCTTCAATGATACTTGGGACTACACAATGGACCACATTTCATGAAATGTATATCTACAAAATACCACACAGCCAAACATATAGCTTGGCAGTGAACCAATCTTGCTGCTAGTTAGATTGGCATAGCATTAGATCATTTAATGATCTATTTTATTTATGCAATGTTCTTCAATTCGCATTTTCACAGTTGTTGTTTAAGGTTAAATATTGACCATGCAGAAAAGTACAATACAAGGACATCAATTATGCATCTGGTATTATTTTTTTTTTCATCTAACTCATTTCATTGTGTAAAATCAGCTTATAAAGGAACTAAAACACATGTCTATTATTTATAAATATATTTTAGATTATATCTTATTTGATGTGAGATTTATAGTATATCATATCACATCTAAAACATAATATATAAAATGTGACATGAATAATATGAAAAATACTATCTTAAAATTTTATTGAGTTTAACTCATTCAACAAAATTAATTTATAAAATTATAAATATCTTCAAATCATAAATACTTTTTATACACTATAAATAATTTAATTGATGAATTAAAAGACACCGAATAAATTTTAAAAAAGAACTCTCATATTTAAATCTTCCAAAATAACACTACCATTAAGTTATTAACATTTGTCTATAAAAAACAGTTGTTTAGTCCAATTTATCAACACTTTGGTAAAATACAATATTCAAGTGCAAATTCTCCATCAAATTTTAGGTCAGATCCCAAGTATGGACAAAGACGAAAAGGCAGTTGATATATGGTAATGTTTGAACAATTGTCAAGATCAATCCAAGAAGAAAATGAGAAAGAAAAAAAAAAAATTGGATAGAAAAATGGGAAAAGATAAATAGACTGATTTTATATACTATTAGTATGAAAACTGATTATTATTTATTAAGATGATATTAATCAACATTTTATAAGTGTTTCTTGAGGGATTTAAATTCTGACATCTTTTAATGTTACAAGATAATATTTTTACCACTAAATTAATATTTCATAAATTAATACAAAAAATGATCAAAGGTAAAATCCCTAGTCTATTGAAATTGTGAGAACAAATTCTTAGATGAAACGTAAAATTTCTCTTCAATGCTTTAGTTAGATGATAAGATGAATTTGTTTTGAATAATTGATATACTATCTATTTGTTAGAGTTTTAAAAGGTTTTGGAATGATGGATTTTAAAATGCTAAGTCTAATTTTGACAAATATTTGATTTTTTTTTTTCAAAAATTAAATAAGAAACATTTTCAGAATCATTTTATACCTTTTAATTTAAAAAACAAAAACAAGTCTCTTATTCCCCTCCAAAGATACACTTAATTTTGAGATCCTAGGTAACAATTTTATTTCCATGGAGCATTTCCTAGGATGGACCACCATAAACATGATGTGATCTACCATAACACAAGACAATTTTACAAAATCATTATTAATATAAATTCCTTAAAAGAAATTTCATATTTACAAATTTTTGACCCACTTAAATTTCTAAAACTTTAATCCAATTTATTTTTGATAGAATTAAATTAATCCAATTTTCTTTAGACTATTATATGCCCCCACATAACCACATTCTTGTATGAATTTCATATTCTTTTGGCTACAAAATCCACTCCCTCCCTCCTCTTCTTTTTGTGTGTGTCTTTCCTCCATCTGACAAACTTCACATGCTCTTTGCTAGAGGTCCAACCCACAGACCCACCCACGTTGTATTGTCTACATATTACAAGTGCTAGGAAATGACCATAGCAGATCTGACTCATCTGAGCCACCCTTTTCATACACACACATTCTTCTTTCTTAAAACTAATTTTCATATTTTTATTCTATTGGTGTTTTAAGCTTTTCCTTTTTTTGTTTTATTTTTTATGATAAGCTTTTTAGTTGCAAATAATTGGTAAGATTGGGGCAGTAGCGTAATTGGAATTTGAAATACCTTTTCTTTTAGTGATGTTTCAGTGCCTCGTTAATTTTTTCTTTTATAAAAAAAATACATTAAAGAATCTAATATTATTTGTCAATCGAAATTAAAAATAGTTTATAAAAACATAATCTTCATAACTAATTAGAACATCTATTGAGTAATAATAAAATTACGAAGACTTATATAAAATCTAAAAGAGAAAATATCTCAGAAAAAAAATTAGCAATGCAACTATTTTAAAAATAGACCAATTAGAACTATAAATAAATAATATTATATTTTTAAATTTTTTTATTTATTAAAATTTAAACACATCTACTAAATTTCATGAATTTCGTGTAAACTTAATGAAATTTATATAAATTTTTATCAACTAATCAATTTTATGTGAAATAAGTAATTGATATTTGATTCCTTTAACTATTTAATTGAGAGTTTGAAAAATTATATATTAAAAAAGTCAACTTAAATAAACTTCACTGTTGTCTAAAGATTTACATGTAAAGTAAGCCATAGTATACTAAAAAATAATTCCAATCAAGTACAAAAATGTGATAAAAAAATGTATTTCTTTTTGTAGAATAAAAAAAATGTAATATAGTTAGCATTTCACTATTTTATTAATAACTGTATCCTTCTCTCTCACACATGTTGACACCCAAATTCCACCCTTCTTTCCCACTCTCTTACACGTAATCTAATTAAAAATTTGCCACAAACACATTATTTATTCTTTATAAGCCTAATTTAAACACTTGCCTAAGTTGCGTTCATCATATTCATATATAAAATAAATACACCACAAATTCCTCTCTCAACCCACTTTAGCCTCAAAACTTCATTCTTTCTACAACAACAGATAAATTTATATTCCTTTAAAAACATCTCTTCTTGGGTCTATCAAATCTCTATGCAGTTAGTGCTTTAGCAGATAGCACTTTGGAATTGCTTCATTTTTACTTCCTTTTGTTCTTTCTGCTTTTGCAGAAAATATTCTCTCCAACTGTTATGTGTTAAACCAACATCCTTAATTTATGTAATTTTTTCCTATTCCTTTGTTTCACATGTATGACCAAGTCATTGTAACAATTCATTCATTTTTGTGAAAAGTTCTAATAAATGCTCAAAAATTTATTTTGTTTCGAAGCTTCTAAGGCTAACTCCTTGTTTTGAAGCACCTTGTGACATATCAAAATTTTCTTGCAATAAATAAGACCCCAAAACAAAAGATCTTAACTTTCTTCTACATTCAGTGTGAGAGAGAAAAAGGGTCAATGGTAAGTAGTTTAGTTATTTAAACAAAGCTTTGCAGTGTTCAAAAAATTGAAGGGGTGCAAAAAAAAAGAAGAAAAAAATGTCTAAAAAGGGTTTGACATCAATGAAGGATGAAAATCAGGAATTGCAGAAGCAAATTGGATGCATCAGTGGATTTTTTCAGCTGTTTGAACGCCACAGGTTCCTCACAGGCCAAAGCAACAGTCACAATTTACCAAATCAAGGTAATCTTCTATATCTTTGTTTTGTTTCTGCTATGCATTATTTGACGAATTATTTTGTTTTTTTGTTCTTTCTAAATAGTCTAGTAGCCAAATTTATACATAAGTGTGCAAAAATGGCATGTGGCAGGTTTAAATCTGCACCCCTGCATATAAAATATTTCGGGACAAGAATGTTTTGTATTGTGTGTTCTGTTTTGTCTTTTGAATTCTCTAATCTTAATTTAGGTACAAGTTAAGGAATTTAAGATTTCTAGTATTTTAGAAATATTTAATAAAAATTTATCTTTAAACTTTTCAAGACCTAATGTATTTCATCTATCAACTCTAGTTATAAACGTTTTTTCTTTTGTCTTAGCCTTTTGATTTTTCTAAAGAATTGGACTCTGAAAATTCAGAATTTAGCTAATAAATAAATAAAATATAGTCAAAGAATGATCCAGTCATGATCGTTCCAATTATAAATATATAAAACATGAATTTATCCACAAATAATATAGAATATATAGGGTACAATCATGTTAACTTCGATATAGTTGAGTAAAAGTTAAAGGGAAAACATTTCTTGATTAAATGAATAATGTTTTGTAAACTATTATGCAGACAAGCTTTTGATAATGCCAAAATAGTGATTTTTCACATAACAAACACGATTATTAGAGAAAGAATCTGATTGACATGGACATGAAGGTTAAAATCGCTTTCTTTCAACAGTAATGTACAGAACCAATTAACTTGCAAATTTGCAATATGTCAAAAATGTACTGTTAGCATAGTTTTTCTTATCTTAAAAAACAGTTTTTTTTATTGGAAACCACAAAACAATTTTTTTTTCTTTTTCAGTTTTTTTTTTTAATTATTTTATTAATTTATATTTCGGTGGGATGAGAGTGGTAACTAAATTTTTTTACTTCACATATTCCATGACAAACCAAAGCTTTTTCTGAACTAGCTTCAAATTTAATCATGGCAGTCTTTTCCAAATTGAAATTATTGGATTCAACATACCTACAAAAACCATTTCTATTTTATGTGAAACTTTTCAAGATGTGGAACTTTCACATGGATTTTCTGATAATTTAATTCCTCATTCTGATGTTTGAAGTAATTCTGAAAATTCATTTTTCTAGAATGATACCCTGCACTTTTTATTATCCCCCACATATATGTCAATAAATATATATTTATTTGAGATTGTACCTTATGATTTGCCTTTAATTATTTCATGGCTTAAATGTATTTTTGTTATATCACTTCTTATTTTTTGGAAAAAAAATTGTTTGTTTTTGTTGTTATAGATATACAACTTTTTTTATTTTATTTTGATTCTTGATGTTTTGTTTTAGTCCATGTAAAATATATTAATGTTGAAATGGGCCACTGTAATATACGTTACATATATTAATGTTGAAATGGGCCACTGAAATATATGTCATATTAATTTTAGTCTTTATATATTTCATATTTGAAAGAATAAAATCAAATTATCCACAAATTATAGAGAACAATTTCAATATAAACAAATATTGCATATACTAAAACAAAACAAGGACAAAAGCAAACACACAAAATTTACAAAAGACTAGAACCAAACAAAAGAATTTTACTTACACGAAAAACAAAAAGTGATATACTTACGAGTAAACATAATGGTATCTATGCCTTCATTTTCTTTATTCAAAAGACTTAACTATATTTTCTGGTAGAATTCCAGAATATGTACATCCCAAAGCAGCACATGGTTTTGTGAAAAAATAAACATATAATTATGTGAAACATGTCAGGTTTTAGATTTTCCATATATATTATTTCAAAGTAGTTCGTGCTAAAATTTCTTTCTTTTTCAGGGGGAACAAGTAATAGCATCAAAGAGTTGAATAATTCAATACAAAAGGCAAAGGTAAGAAAAAGTATATCACATCAACTTATATTATTTGAGAAACTTACCAGAATCAGTTAATAATTTGAGACTATCATTGCAGACAAAGAATTTAAAAGTTGCAAGAGAGAATCAACAATCCTCCACAGAATCATCATCAGGAACTTCGATGTCTTCATCGTCTTGTTCATCGAGCATGTCATCGCTCGAGTTTAACAGAACAATACAGATAGAACCACCATCAATAAGTCCAATGAAAATCACAGAAAACTCGACTTCCGAAGCAGTAGTGAAGAAACTTGGCAACCAAAGACATCAGTCCCTTGATTTCCAAGATATTGTCAAAGACTCAATGCGAGTAGATGCACAAAGGTTATCAATAAAAACTCTGGCTAAAGAAGAAAAGAAGGGTCGAATCTTGAAACACATTGATTCTCCACGGCCTATGACTGCTTGGGATTCACCAAGACTTTCCTATGATGGTACATTCAAATCTACAACAAAGCATAAGGAACTCCCAAGGCTTTCCTTGGACAGCAAGGAACGATCCATCAAAAGTTTCAATGAAGGAATGAAAACTCGAAACCTTTCGAAGAGTCCACATAAAGTGTGTGGAGGCTCAAACACAATGGTAAAGCAGATGGAAGAACAAGAAACTCCTAAAAGAACATCCAGTGTTGTGGCAAAGTTGATGGGAATAGAAGCATTTCCAGATTGGACCGAAAATTGTGATAGCTGCAACAAGAACAAAGTTGAGACATTTGCAGGATCTAGAATGACTGATGAATACACGCATCAACAAGATTCAACATTCCAAAGGACAAGCCATGGTTCGCAATTACAGACTTCCGTGAGTAGTGAATCTTCAAAAAAAGCATCGAACAGATCCCTCTCGGTTTATGGGGAAATTGAGAAAAGGATGGCAGATTTAGAGTTCAAAAAATCCGGAAAGGATCTCAGAGCCCTTAAACAGATTCTTGAAGCAATGCATAGATACAAAGAATCATTAGATACTACAAGTGATCAAGCTTCAAACTCTCCATATGACAATAGGAGTAATAGTAGTGTCAGTGAAACCTTGAATTTACAAAGCCCAAGAACACGGCAGAAGAACGCGACATCTGTCAGTGTTGAGAGGTCTAATTCAACTCAAGGTAGTAAATCTCCAATTATAATCATGAAACCAGCAAAGGTAGCAAGAAAAACCAATAATTCTTGTTCCACAGAAATGTCAAATCATGGTAAATCATCAGGTAGCAAGATTTATCGCAGTGATCCGACCGATGGAACGTTGGTGGACAAGCTTGGCAGGCAAACAACAAAAGGTAGTCCAGCAATCAAACATGTGAAAGATCCCATTAGTCAACCATTATACTCAGTGGATAAAAGCAAAAAGATTATAACTTCAAAATTGATGCAATCCTCAAAAGTTCCTCAAGTCATCAATAGAGAAAACAACAACAACTCTAGCATTATGGCAGAGACCAAGAGTCCAAGACTACAAAAGAAGTTCAGTTACGAGAGGCGTTCCCCGCCAACCAGCCCATCACCGAATTTCAGTAGCAACAGAAGACAACAAAATAAGCAATCAACAGAATTGTCTTCCCCAAATACAACATCTAAACAAAAAATCTCTACTTTGCAGGAAAGAAATGAAAATTTCAATAGTAACTATATTCAACTAAAAGGCCTCAATGAAAATGTAAGTATTTCTTCCTTTCAAGAAATTGGATTCTCGCATATAAATCACCTGGTTTAACATTCTTTCAATGATCAGAATGTAGAAAAAGACTTGAGCAAGGAAATCTTTATGGTTGAAACAATAGTTACTGCAGAACAACCTAGTCCTGTTTCAGTTCTTGATGCTACATTCTACAGAGAAGACCCGCCTTCTCCGGTTAAAAGGAAATCAGACATCTCAAAAGATTTAGGTAATATTGCACAATTCATTTCTAACCAAAATACTCTAAATGAATCAGTATTTTTTTGTGACATTCACAAAAATCATCCAAGGAAAGAATTTGAGTTATGATTTGATGCCCTTCAAATTTATTTCTACAGACGAAGTTCTGAACACTTATGATAGTAGTGAGGAGAATTCAGAAGATCTTGTTCTTTCATCCAACACAAAAGTCAACTTCAGCAATGGAACCAGTGATATTGACTTGAAAACTCACAATTTGGTTCAAATTCTGCAACAATTTGAGAAAGGTGATGATGAAAGATTCAACAAAGATCCTGACCACAAATATATATCAGAAATACTACTAGCATCGGGGCTGCTCACCAGTACGAGCTCTATCCATGCATTGCATTCATCGGGTTATCTGATAAATCCAATGATGTTCCTTGTACTAGAGGAAATCAAGACAAACAAGATGCATTTCAACATCGCTAAGATGAATAATAATGAGAAAATTCAAAGAAAGCTCATATTTGACGTCGTTAACGAAATTCTAGTTCAAAAGCTAATGTTGGAGAGTTCTTGCAAGCCATATCGGCCAGAAGGAAGAAAACCAGAAGGACAACAGGTTTTGGATATGCTTTGTACAGAAATTGATAAGTTACACCATAAAAATGTCAGCTTGGTTAATGAGGATGAGAATTTGACAACTATCTTAGGCGAAGATTTGGCGCAACACTCCACAATTAAAGAATGCTACAAAGAGATGCCGAATATCGTGTTGGATATTGAACGGTTGATCTTCAAAGATTTGATAACTGAAGTTGTGAGAACTGAGAAGTGAAAGTAACTAACCATTCTGGTGAGTATTGCAGGAGGAAACTGCGGTTACCAAGTAGGAATTCCAACTAAGCAGGTTTAATCTATCAACTTACTTTTCTATGTATACTTACTACTAAGAAGGCTTAATATGCTCATTAATTAACATTCTAAACTTTATTTCCACTATAAACTCAAATGTTTTTGTCTATCATTATCTTTCCTGCATGTATTTGAAGTATATGTTGATAAAATACATGTAGAGATGCATACAAATGTATATATCAGTGACAATCTTTTTATGTTCAATAACAAATATGTCTTATATTTATCAGAGCAATATCTACTTTCTGTGTCAAAAGTTACATCCATTGTTACCCTTTAAATTTCATAAAACAAAAATTGTCACGAATGTGAGCAAACATTACACCGAATCATCTTCGGTTGGTACCTTCACTCAACTATTCTTTACACCCCGATGATTCCAAAACTATTGTGACAATTGATCAATTTTATTCGTAAAAGGATCATGTAAATACAAGGGTAAAAAAATGCAATAACACTACATCATAGAAATACATAAAAAGGTTTCATAAATTTACGAAAAACAACATGATTTGTTTATAAAATTAAGTGAACTAAACCCTAATTTATACGTTATGATTTCTTGCTTGAACACGATATATAATTGATGCATGAGTTTATTTATCCGTGCATTGCACGGGTTCAAGATCTAGAATAACACTAAACTGTAATGCCAACTATATGGTAGACATTCTAGGAAGAAAAAAAAAAGCTACCACTTATCTCTAGGAATTTTCAATGAATCTTTTCGAGTTAATGCGTCTCCTAAGATTCTAGAGTAAGATGCTGATCCTTCCCACCCAGCTAAAACGTAAGTAAATTTCATATCAAAATTACAATTACAAGCAGCTTTTTGTGTGGGGAGGCCTTTTTTTTTTCTCACAAAACCGAGAGGCATCTTTTATTGGCACCTTCACTCGACTATGCATTACGCCGATGACTCCAACGCAATCCTTTTTTATAAATGCATTACTATGTCACTATAAAAACTCAATCATGGACTGCATGACTGAAAAGCAATGAGCAGCTAAATTAAATAGATTATTACCTTAAAGTAAAGATAGAATTTTTTATCACCAAGAATATGTGAAGGCAAATTTACATCAGAAGGTTGGACAAGGAACTCATTTTCCAATGATATGATGGATCGTAAAACATTGTCAAAGCGTCGATTAAATGTCTCACGTGAATGATGAAAAAGGAAGGCCAAGTTCGAATTTTGCATCATGCCCTACAATGAATAGGAATTCGGCGACTTGCCCTTCAACTGTACCCTTTGTGGAATCCTTCATTCTACCCGATGATCTTAATTTCGCACAGCTGCAGAAACGCTTGCGGACTCATGTAAATGATGTCTCAACATTTTTCAGTTTGTACTAACTGAGTCATCAATTGAACAGACTTACACTCATTCTTAGAGATATCATCAGATATTTCACTATGGGTATATCTTGACATCGTTCGCAACAAATGCGCAATATAACACAGCAACACTAAAGCGCATAACTGCTGCCTCCACTCTGACTCATCCGGCCTAGCATTATCGGAAATTCAGAGTTCCATACCCATCCCAAAATTACCCATGCGTCATTGCAACTCCACTTCATTAATGTCACCCATTAAACCATCAAAACTCACTTCATTTTCACCAACAACACTAGTAGTTTTCGCTCCATAGATGACCTTCAAGGGACTATTGTCTTGTTCACAAACACTCAATAAAAAATGAAAGTAAATCAATAAATGAGAACACCTTAATTCATAATAAATAGAAGTCATATTAACTTGACATATACTAGAGTAAATCACCAATTTAGTCTCTAAAATTGTACACCTCTAATCCTTAAATTGAAACTTCTTGATCACACAAGTCCTTTTGAACAGTCAATTGAATCCACGTTTGATGATTTTCAATTTTAGAAATTGTTTAGGATTTTTGTTAATTTCAACAACCAAATAGATTTACCCAACAATTTCAAAGACTAAAATGACGACGATTCACTCCATCGATCAAAACAAACATTGAACCAATAATTTAATTTATATCAATTATATAGGGTCGATTTGCATTGGCTCATTTGAGTTCAGCATAAACACTTGCAGGAATGTTTGAGAGAACTTATTGAAATAGCTAATAACATATCCATTAGCTAATTTTTGCTTATTTCTATAAGTTATCTACAATAATTTAAGAAAACAACTTATAGCTTATATCCATAAGTTTTAGAATAGCTTATGAAATCAACTTATAACTTATATGAAAATAGTTTGACTTTATTTTATCTTTTGATATTGAAATAACTTATACATAAACATTTAGTGTATGTTTAATTATGCAGTGATACAAATTGTTTTTTGAATGAATTAATTTTTTAAAATTAATTTTAGTTAAAATGAGTTAACGGTAAAGTAATTTATGTTTGAGTACATTCATATTAAAGATAGTTCAATATTAAATTTCAGGCTAAATTCAATTCTAGAGGCAAAAACTACAATTCTAAAGTCAAAATCAATTCTACTCAAAAAAATCAAACATATAAAAATCAATTATACACCTCTAAAATCAATTTTAATTCCTCCAAAGTGGAACCAAACATACACTTATATGATCAGCTTTTATTTATGCTATAAGCGCTTATACTCCAAATTTCAATAACAGATAATTAATATGATAAAATAATCCTATTGATCTTAAATAGTAACGAAACAAGAACAAACGTGGAAGAAAATACACAGTAGCATTGTCAACATCAATTGCTCAACTCCACCATAGAAATATATAAGAGAGTATATACTTTCATATATGTTAATGAGTTCTACGTTCATAAATAATACAATGCCTAAATAATCAACTGACACAATTAATTCATAACATTGTGTAATTTAAACCCTAATTTCATACCTGATTTTTGGCTTCAACAACTCAAAAACTTATGCGAGTTTTTTGGCGGGAAAATCAACGAAACTTGAAGAAATGGTGGAGTGTTAGGTTTTCTCATTTTTCAGCTTTTTTCACTTTTCACAAAGAGAAGAAACTTCTCAATTTCTCTCCAAAATTGTTTCCACCAAACAAAGCGTAAGCGAGAACACACTTCAGGGAAAAGAAGAAACTTCTCATTTCTCCCTCCAACGTGTTTGCGGTTTTTTTAAATAGTGCTAAAAACAATAGCTCAACCAAAACGACGTCGTCGTATTTGGGCTAAGGGGAGCATAACTAAATAAATTAGCTTATAGTAGTATATTACTAAAGTTCCCCAAAAGTTTTGGAGGTTGCACATTTCATGCTCATCTCATCTCACTCTCTTGCGTGTCTAACAGTGTATCCTAGATTAGATAGATGATACATTTCTTCCTAACAATATAATAGTTTTTAAATTGAAAAATAAATAATGAACACTTTTATCCTAATTTAATTATTGATAATTTCGATTTTTTTTTTTAAACAATAGACAAAATTTTAATTCCAAATACATTCAGTTCCTTTAATATTTTGAGTAAGATTGAACACCGACTTAATTAAAGGATTGAACATACTTTCTCTTAAAGTAGAACAAGTCATAATCACTTTAAAGAAAACAATTACACTTGAAAAATGTCACTCTTCATAGACCTTTGAATGACATATATATATTAATTAAACTAAATGGAAATTGAAGTTTCACCAATGAAACCAATATGGAATAACAAAAAGAGTGACTATTTAAAAACACCATAGCAAAAAATATGCTGAAACCAATAAACTTCTTATAGTCCTCATGACGATCCATGCATTTTTTTAGATAACTTTTGTCCTATATTTATGTATCACAACTATTTAGAGAATGGAAAAATTTAAGAGCCACCCTCATCATGAATTGTTGAGTTGGATTGAGATAATTTGTTTTGAGAACTTGAACTCACCATTTGATCATAGTTGTAATTGATTTGTCTTGGATCCATATCCATTGCTCCAACATGTGAAGGAAAATATTGTTGTGTTGACAAAGACAGTGATGATGGAAAAGGTACAACATTTATCCCATAATGTATATCTCTAATTTGGTTAACAAATCCAAAGTTTTTTGATAATTGAGAAACATGATCAATTGAAGGCTGTAATTGATGATAAGCATGTGGCATAGAATTGTTCAACAATCCCAAAAAAGAAGGTTGATTGGTCAAAACATGTTGTGCATCATGAAAATCATTATTCTCCACTTTATCCTCTTCACTTTTATTTATCCAATTTTCTTTATGATTAACCATTTCACCTAAAACTTGTTTAGGGTTTGATTTCCAAATAGAAGTGTTATCATCATTAAAAGATGGATAACCTATAGTGAAGTTTTCTTGAGGTATTTGAAGTGGTGGAAGCTCATCAATTTCATCTTTTGCTACATTTAGTAACCAATCAACAACTTTGCTAGGTTGGTTTAGCCCTAACCTATCTTGAAGATCATAGAGGTGAATTGCTGTTTGAATTGAAAGCCTTACCCTTCTATCTCTTAGTCCTTTGATTGTGCAAACTTTGCTATGTCTATCTTTTCCTCCAAAGGCTCTTGATACCCTTACAATTCTTGGATGATCTTTTAGTTGTAGCCATTGTGATGATGATGAGATAGTTGAAGCCTTTGCTTTTAATGGAAAATCTTCTTTTTGAATGGTAATCATCTTATTTCTCTCATTGTTGTCTTTTTGGTTCAATTTTTCTTTACCTTTGAATTTTTCTCTAATTTTGAATTTTGCTTATCACTCCTAGTATATCTGCTTCACAAAACAATGAAATTAAATTGAGATTGAGAAAAATATTAGAAAATGGATGGAAAACTTGCCTTCTTGAAAATTAATGAAATATTAGAAAATCATTATTGACCCCATCTTTTAGGGATTTAGCTTTAAAGTCATTTAGCTTAAACTTATAACAATAAAAAAAATGGAGGAAAACAAATGCAATAAAGAGTCACAATATATATTAAATCATTTAAAATACTTGTCTTATTACTTACAGATCGATGCAACGGGTTGAAATACTATGTGTACTCTTTTTATCAAATTAATTTTGCTTATAAAAAGTATAGCATCATATATATATATATATATATATATATATATATATATATAT
>JBBPBT010001302.1:2600896-2623139 GCA_037974875.1 Cicer bijugum | reverse complement strand
GATATATATATATATATAATTTTTTTTAAATGTCTTATATTTCTTTGATAAAAAGTTGAGTAAAAAACAAATAAAATACAGAAGTTCTTTAAATGAACCATTTATCACATAAAGAAATGAAACAATAATATGCAATTTTTCTGAAACAATAAAAATAATTTTTTGATATATATATTATTTTTGAAATGTAGATAAATTTTAATTTATTAAAATCTCTTATATTCTATTAAAAATGAAATTAATTAAAAAAATTAAGAAATAAAAATATATTTTTTTCACAAATTCAACCTAATTTTATTTATTTATTTTATTTAAAAACGAGAATAAGTAATATTCACCGTGAATATCAAATTCACTTCAAAAACTAATTATAATACGCCTATATTTTAAATAAAAATCAAAGAAATATTTTTATAAGAGACTTAATATAGTGGTAAATTTTGATCGATTAAGGTGGATAATATTTATTCTCTTCTAAAAAAAATAGAACTTATGACTTGAAAGAATGTTTATTATTATTATTATTATTTTATTACCGAAAAGATTTTGGGATAAATTGGATATAAAAGTTTTGTATTCACCATGAAACCCGTAACCGAACACACTTCAAATCACCGATTCACTATAAATCCCTAATTTTGAAATCGCAGCAACGGTAACGTGCAGGGGAAATTTCAAGGTTAGATTCTTCTTCATAAATGTCTTTTTCTTCATTCAACGTTCTCAATTTACTTTTCATATTTCTCTTCGTAGTTTTGATTTCTGAGACAGTATTTTCACAGTTTGATTAGAAAATCTTATTGTTATTGATTTTAATTTTAATTTCCATAGTTTGATTTGAAAGTTATATTGTTAGTGATGATTACTGTCAAATTCTGATTTGAAAATATTTTGTAATAATAGATTATCGCTTAAACCCTAACCGTCGTTCTAGAGTTCAATTTTTTCGGCGACATTAGGGCGTGATGTTTACGCCACAGAGGAAGGCATGGCCGACGGGTACGGCCACAGCCTTCACACCGCATAGAGTTGGTGCCACGTCGTCTGCGAAGGGGAAGGCTGTTGTTATTGCCGATGACCCGCATCCGCCGCCATTGGGATCTTTAAGTGAAGCAGGTGGTGATGTGGTGATGGCTGCTGGGTTGAATTCGGGGTATGCTGAGGATTGGAAGAAGTTCAGGGAGGTTGGGTTGTTGGATGAGGCGGTTATGCAGAGGAAGGATCAAGAAGCTATTTTGGAGAAGGTTTCAAGGCTCGAAAGAGAGGTTAGTTGGTTTGGTTTTGATTTGTGCCTTTTTTTAAATGATTTTTTTATCATGATTCGCTTTTCTAGGGTTTGCTTGAAAATGATGCTTTTGTGTTACGTTTTAAAATTATTATGTTATTTTTTGCCTTTTTAGATGATTTAGGCTGTTTGAGTTTAGTTATTTTTTTCAGTTCTTTTGAAAATTAGGTTATAGGTCGATTAGATGCTTGCAATTTTAGTTGTTATTATTAATGATTGAATGCATAGTGTCAGTTGCTCACTAATGTTTTTTATGTTGATATTACTATAATTTTGAAGAATGAACTGTTTAACATAGAGTTGTAACTTGTTGTAGTAAATTAGTTAGCAACCCTTTGTTAACCTATGATGCATAAGTACGGGTACATGATATGACATTTGGAAAAAAATAAGGTACAGGATACAACATTTAATAAAAATCAAGGTATGTGCTGAGAGTTTTTTATATTATGTAACATGAGAGTTTAAATGTCAAAAAATGTGTACACGGTTACAAGAACAAAGAAACCTTTTCCAAATGATAAATTGAAGCTTGAGAAACATTCTCAACGAGATAAGTTGATTCATGTCTTTTTATACTATTGATTGAGTGACTATGATTCTGACTGTTGGTTTTCATTAATTTCACCTAACCTCATGATGCAAATTCAAACTCATTAAAAAGCCACTTGCTGTGAAAACATTGTCATGATATCACGATGAAAGCTAAACAGGACTTGCCACAGTAGGATAAAGATAAGTAAATGAAATGTATAAATGTATCTAAGTGGGTAATTAAGAAAACTATTTGGTTGCCTTTAGATTATAATTTACAATATAATTTAATGGCTGCAGGATTTCACTACGTTGTTTTTCTTTAATGTTATTGTAAACGCTAGTTCTTTTGGAAACTTAATGTCATTATGTCGATGATTGATCATTGATGAGTTTTGGTTCTTTTCATTTTCATAGCTTTTTGACTACCAGTACAACATGGGGCTCCTGTTGATTGAGAAGAAAGAATGGAGTTCGAAGTTTGATCGACTGAGGCAAGAACTAGCTGAAAATGAGGAGGTTCTAAAACGAGAACAGTCTTCACATTTGATCGCATTATCTGAAGTTCAGAAGCGAGAAGAAAATTTGAGGAAAGCATTGAGTACAGAAAAGCAGTGTGGAGCTGATGTATGTTCTTTCTCTTTCTTGAATAAAATATATGATTGTGTTGAATTTGATTGTGCTTGCCTACCTGCTCTTCTTATTATGACATTGTCTTTCTTTTAAAATTTGTTAGTATTGGAAGAGCTGATCACAGTTTTGAGGCTGGGCTATAATTTTTGCCTCTATTGCTTACTTTACTTTCCCTTATTCCAATAACTTCAGTATGAAGTATATATGCATATATGATAGAGTAATAGCAGTGCCATGTTTGTGATCTTTAAGAATTAGTAGCTGACCTGATCCATCCTATCTGGTTTAATTTGAATTATATTCATTATGATTTATGAGTAATGGCTCTGATTTTCAAATTAAATTTAGAGTTGTTTCCAAAGAAAACATATGTTTGGATGATAATGTTTACAATGTATTGTACTTGTTTTTTTTTTAAAATTTGAAATTAATGCACTAGTTGGTATGCATAATCGAATTTTGGATATGGGATATCTGGTCATACTTTAGTCAAACAACTTCCAAGGCAACTACAATTATTAGAAAGAAGATTGATAGATGGATCGATGGATGGATGGATGTATGTATATATACTGTCTTGTCCCCACTGTTAGCAATGTTAGTATTGTTGTAACTTGTAAATTGTTGCCTTTCTGTTGTCTTTGCTATTTTATGAGTTGAACTTGAATGGAAAGAGCAAAATGTTAACTGGCCTCGAGACATGTTCTTTTCATTAAATATCTTGCTGTTTGATATATAATCAAATAACAATATATATGGATAGAATAATTTTATTATATGACTTGGAGGATTTGCTTTAATTTGTTGTTTAGGTTGTCCTAAATTGTCTATTTAGCTATTTCACCATCTATGTTGCTGAAATTGATCAATTGCAGCTTGAGAGAGCTTTACGTGCAATGCAAGAAGAATTTGCCCAAGTACAAACTTCCTCCCATATGAAGCTAGATAAAGCAAATGCATTGGTGGATGGAATTGAAGAGAAGTCTTCAGCAGTTAACAAAAAACTCCAAGATGCAGAAGCTAGGCTTGCTGAGGTAAACCAAAAAAATGCTGACCTAGATACGAAACTGCGAGAGGTGGAGGTTCGTGAAAGTTTGCTTCAAAAGGAGCGCTTGTCAGTAGCTACTGAGTATGTGTGATTTTCTAAATTTTAAGAATATATCTTGTCATCATATTCAGTCTCGTGCTATGTGAATCAGTTCATTGAAGTTGGTATTGTACCTCTATTTCAGTCGAGAATCATTTGAAACAACATTCTACAAACAAAGGGATGAATTGAAGGAGTGGGAGAGGAAGTTACAACAAAGGGAGGATATGCTATGTGATGGCAGGCAAAATCTTGGTTTGAGAGAAAAGAAAACAATTGAAACAGAGAAGAATCTGAAGCAGAAAGAGAAAGATCTAGAAGTGTTGGAGAAGAAAATTGACATATCAAGTTCCTTATTAAAAGAAAAAGAAGCTGAGATAAGTCGAAGAGTAGCAGATGTAAATGCAGAAGAGAAGGTGTGCTTTGACATTTCTTATTGCGTCTTTTTTTTGCCCTTTGAAAACATGTAATTGCTTTGATTTGGTCTTTATGTCATTTGTGTTGTGGTTATGGTTGCAGAAGGTGAATAATGTGAAGGGAATACTAGAGATGAAAGAGAAGGAATTGCATGCTCTGGAAATAAAGCTTAGTGTTAGAGAAAGAGTGAGTCCAGACACCTGGTGCCTTTACAATATAATGTTTGGCAAAGTTTTTTGCATAAATAAATTGCAAGATACATCAATTTGTAACGGCTGAATTCAGTTTTATTTGGAGTTGAATCAACAAATATTTATTGAAATAAAATCACACAAAATCATTGAAATTATTGAAGAAAATCACACAAATTCAGTTTGATTTGGAGTCAACTTGAATGGATTTAGTAATTCACATGATTTTGTTGCATACTGACTCTTGTACATATATTCCTTCCAGGAAGGGATCCAAAAACTTCTCGATGAGCAAAAGGATACTCTGGGTTTAAAGTTGCAGCAGTTTGATCTTGAAATGGAACAAAAGCGGAAGTCCCTCGCTGAAGAGTTTAGTAGCAGGAAAGAAGCCTTGGAGCTTAGGGAAATCGAAGTCAACCATAGGGAAATGAAGGTTGGAAAAGAAGAGCAGGCTTTGAGTAAGAAGTCTGAAAGAATAAAGGAGCAAAATAAGGAACTTGAAACAAAGTTGAAATCTTTGAAGGAGAATGAAAAGGCAATGAAAATAAAAGAGAAAGAGCTGGAGAAGGAAAAAGAGAAATTTACTGCTGATTGGGAGAGACTAGACAACTTAAATGTTGAACTTGAGAAGATTAAAGCTGAGATTTCTCAGCAGGAGCTGCAAATATGCCAAGAGACTGAGAATTTGAAGCTTACTGAAGAGGAGAGGTCAGAGCACTCTCGTTTGCAATTGGAACTAAAGCAGGAGATAGAGCATACCAGAATGCAGAAGGATTTGATTATGAAGGAAGCAGAAAACTTGAGGGAGGAGAAACTTAGGTTTGAGAATGAATGGGAGGTGTTGGATAAGAGAAGAGCTGAAATTAGTAGAGAACAGCATGAAATTGATAAGGAGAAAGAAAGATTAAGAAAACTGAAAAACAGTGAAGAAGAAAGGTTGAAAAGAGAGAAGCAAGATATGCAAGATCATTTAAAGAAAGAGCTGGAAAAGCTTGAATTGGATAAGGAATCATTTAGAGATTCAATTAAACAAGAGGAATTTCTTTTATCCGATAAAGTAAAAAATGAAAAGGCACAAATGCTTCAAGATTTTGAATGGAAAACAAGAAATCTCGAGAATGAAATACAGAAAAGGCAGGAGGAGATTGAGAAAGACCTGCAGGAAAGGGAGAGAAAATTTCAGGAGCAGATGGAAAGGGAGCTCAATAATATTAATATATTGAAGGATGCTACTGAAAAGGAATGGGAAGAAGTGAAGTCTGAGGAGATCAGGTTAGAGAATGAGAGAACTGAATTTGAGACAAACAAGCAGCAGCTGAAGTCTGACCAACGTGAAATGCATGAAGATTCTGAAATGCTTATGAATCTTAGCCAGAAAGTCAAGAAAGAGCGTGAACTCCTTGTGGCTGAAAGAAATCAGTTTCTTGCATTTGTTGAGAAACTCAAGAATTGCAAGGGCTGTGGGGAATTTGTTAGGGACTTCGTTGTGTCTGATCTTCAGTTACCTGAAAATAAAGAAAAATGGATTCTTCCCTTATCTAACTCCGCTGTTTTGAATGATATGCCTCTTAAGAACTCTGAGGACAATATAGCTGCTTCTGGCTCGAACTATTCCGGATCTGCAAGACCTGTGTCTTGGCTTCGCAAATGCACCTCCAAGGTTTTCAAATCATCCCCAACTAAAAAAGCAGACTCTGTCAGTACTTCCCATGTAGCTGGGACATCACCAGAGTCTGATGTAAATGTAAATATAGAAAAAGTTGAAGGGCCTGCATCATCTCCTAATATAGAAGGACCGACAATTACGCTTGGAGAACAACAAATAGCAAGTGGGGTGGCTAATCACTCGTCTGACACACCGCATCTCCAATCTGATAACATTGTTAAAGAGGTGGATAACGAATACTCTCTATCCATAGACGGTCACAGCTATGTGGATGGTTTAGTAGGTGGAGGTCCAGATGATTCTCAACAGTCAGTCCCAAATGTTGGTCCGCCCAGACGTGGGAGGAAAAGCAAATCTGGAATTGCTAGAACGCGCTCAGTGAAGGCTGTGGTTGAAGAGGCCAAGGAGTACCTAGGTAAAACCTCGAAGGAAACAGGAAGTGTGAGTTTGCATGAAGATTCCAATCACACTGAGAAAGTTATTGCTAATAGTAGAAGGAAGCGGCAACGGGCACAAACTTCCACGGTTGGAGAAAGTGAACAGAATGCTGGTGATAGTGAAGGACACTCGGATAGTATCACAACTGGTGGGCGTAAAAAGAAAAGGCAAACTGCTGCTCCACCCACACAAGTCACTGGTGAGAAGCGATACAATCTCAGGCGGCATAAGACGTAAGTTTAGTCTCAGGGGCCTTGTATGGGGCAATAAAAGCTTTTTTCTTTTTCTTTCTTTCTTTCTTTTTTTTTTTCTTTCTGTATCAGTGTACTCACTGGTTGTATTTATTTATTTATTGCGGATATTTTTCTTGGATGTTTATATTAGTATTAATTCTAAAGGATTTGTTCGATATATATTGGTTCTTTCTAATTTTCACACATTGAGGGCCTTGCCACTCTTTTCCCTCCTGTTGCCCCCTTCCCAATAAGGAATAAAGAAAAGTTGTGGTGTGCCAATTTGTTTCATTGGTTGGCTTGATTGTTATCATGGTTTCAAAGGTTGCTGCTATTTGAAATATAAGTGTTTCTTTCAAGTCTTCTAAATTGAGTTGTGGGAATAACCTTCCTATGGATACATATTTTTCCAGGTTAATATTTATTACATTCCCATGAGTCTTCTGTAAAATGAGGTCTGGTGATACTTAGAGCATTTTTTATCTTTAAAATAAGGTAGTTATAGGATTTAAAACAAAAATATTCATATAAAATTTATTCCTGTCTCATGGGAATATGTTTTTCCATCCCTCCATTGTTAATGCAATCCATGGGAGTACTGAAATTTTTGTCCATGCGAAACTTTTATCATTGGAAATAATTATTTTGCCCTTGTAATAAACACCAGAGGCCTCATTCCCTACCCATATTTTTTCTGTAGCTCAGAACAGTTCCTATGTCAATTGATGTTTCCAACTATTTATTGATTAGTCAATGTGATTTCAACATTTTTGTAATTTCAAGAATGATATTAATATTACAGTATGTCTGGTTTGCAATTGAAAACTGCAAGTCGTTGGACCCGAAGTATCCTGAGATTTTTTGAGGACATTATGTTTACAACTGCAATCGAACAATAACAGTTGTCATATTGTGGTTATGAATGAAATTTACTATTTTGGCATTAATCACTAGGTTGATTATTTATATGAACAGGAATGCACTAATTATCAGATATTAATGAAAATTGAGATTGCGATGGCAGTTTTTGATCTGTTGCACAGTAATTAAAGTAAATTCTGAGTTTTTGATCTGATGCTGAGAGATTAGAGAAACTTGTTGATTTCATGTTTGATTGTTAGAGTGTTCTATTGAAATGAAAAAGAACTTAATTGAAGCCACTCAATGGTGGTTATCTAATTTGTTTAGTTTTTTGGATTCAGACAGCACTAGAACTTTTTGACCCAGGGTGTTTGAAATATTAGTTTTGGATTTTTTCTGGGGGGATTTTCAGACAAATTTACTGTGGTGGATACTTTTCCAATAATAAGTAAGATCTTACTGTGTATAATTATAATAGTTGGAAAGTCAATTGCCTGATTGAGAAATTATTTAATGCCACTTAGACTTTTCCTTACTGTGTAGTAAGAATTTTCTCGAATATTCTGACATCATACTTTTCCTTGAACAGTACTAGCACAGTTTCATCAACACAGGATGTATCCAATGGAACAAAGACTGGGGAAAAAGAAGCTTGTGGTGGTACACTGGATGTGGGTAATAAAAACCCTGAAGCAGTAGTAGCTGATGACAATATTCAAACCACAGCTCTTGTGCAGGTCTCAACAGTAAAGACTGTGGAGTTCAAAGATGATCGAGTTGTAAGGGTAAATAAATCTTCCTGTTTGGGGAATTGTTGATTGATTTAATTGGAATTTGTATATATTTGTTATGTTTTATTTAATATACAATTGCTTTTTACAGTTTGAAATACCAAGAGACATTATTGATGACAACGGTGCTACAACCAACTCTGTGGATCGTGTTGAAGAAAGTGTTACACTGGAACATGGAGATGAAGATGGAAGCATAATCAATGACGTTGAAAATGTGGAGCAGGAAGATGAAGAGGGAGAGGGAGAGGAAGAGGAGGAGGAAGAGGAGGAGGAGGATGAAGAGGAGGAGCCTGGTGAGATGTCTATTGGAAAGAAGATCCTGAAATTTTTCACGACATGATGGAAGTATTTTTGTATTTCTCTTCCTCATTGTTAGATATACATACATTCTCATTCCTTTTAAATAGGACATAATCTTTGGGTTAGCTTCTATGTTTGTTTTGAGATTTATTAATGACAAGATAAGAAATATTATTTTGCCTTTCTTTGTCCCTTGTCCTCGAGCAAGTTTGATTATACTGCTCAGGCGTGGAAGATTTTCCATTACAATCAATAATTAATGACAATAAAGTGATATTAATATTCAGTAATTGAATAATTTATGAGTGTTAAATTTGCACTTCAGGCCTCTCTACTAGTAATAGTAGCTTTGAAATTGTGCTAACATCTCATGTTCTCTCTTCCTTAGCTTTTCCGTTAACACCAATATAAGAAAGGAGGTTAGGTTTATGTGTATGCATTTCTTCTACTCTTCTATTTATTTGCAGTTCCAACACATTCTTAGGATATTGTCCCTTTCCTGAGACTAGAATCTCTTCTATTTGTTTTGATGTCCTAATTGTCAGTGATTTTCTCTTGGGACCCATTTTGTTATTTATCTTGAAATCCACTTTATTGTTGAGGAACTTAGTCCCCCTTTTGTTCCTTCTTTGTCTGCTACTATTGTTGTAACTTATTGTGATATTATTTGAGTTTATAAAAGTGCATGCCAAATCATGAGCCAAATTATGCACTAGAATTCCAGTCAAGCATCTCCTGTTTTGTATTAGTTTTTTTTTTTTGTCAAATTTTCTTTATACATCTTGGTCCTATTTGATTCAATAACCTCATGAAGAGGTTCGAGGCTTTATGTCAGCCAAAGTTGCCCTCTTCATCACAGTGCCATCAATGACTGATTGCTGTCAGCCAAAAATCCTTGTAAGCTCGGTGTTGCAGCCTGTGGTTGAAACATGGTGTTGCAGCCTGTGGTTGAAACATGGTGTTGCAGCATGTGACAGAAATATGATGGATATATAGTTGTTGTGGCCTTTGACGGTTGGCACATAATCCGCAATGCCATAAAATATCATGGTGCTGCTGTGGCTTAAATTTGACAGCACTGCTTCATCATCATTCTTAGTGCAAGCTGCTTTGGACAAGTAGATCTTGATGTGGGGTTCCAATGGAGAAAAAAGAGAGAGATGCTTTATATTCCACCATTCGAGGCTTTGCTGGTGATTGATGGAATGGCTCAGATCTCTATCCGGATCAGATCCTTTGGATTGGACTCCTATTCAGGTATTTTTTACCAATCTACATCAGATCCTTTGGATTGGACTCCTATCGACAAGGTTGGACTTGTCAAATTATTTCAAGATAAATGTTATTTTTCACAAGGACATGCCAAATTATTTATTTAATTTTTCTTTAAAGATTTTAGGAGAATCATTAATATAATTTTAATTATTATGTATAAAATTGAGGCTTTGGAATTTTTTAGAATGGATTTTCAGATGAACTTTATCAGGGTGCAATCTTCCTCAACTTTAAGCCAAAATAAAAGAAAATCAATTGACTTAAATATAACATTTCAGACTATTCCAAAAACTAATCTCATTTGATGCTTGCTGTTTTTCCCTACTTGTCATGGTATGAATTATGAAATGAAACTCAGTTGTTTCTTGATTCCTTGTTCTCTTTCTATAAGTTTTACTGGTCCTAAATTTAAAATTTACTATGCAGTGACTCTACAATCACTGCTCTTTGAGACATGTAGTTAGAATTTAACCTCTTCCAAATATAACCAAGCAATTACAAAATTCCAGAACATCATGATCTTCATTAATTTCTTTTGACAAAAATCACGATCTTCATTAATGGTTTAATAATTTTAATGTGTTGTTTTCTGCTGCAGGGGGTCTCATGTGATCTATTTAATGGGTTCTAGTATGTTACTATGTTGAATATTGGACTCATTTCGGTACCAATTCTCTATGATGTGCCAAAGTTTTGGAGATTTAGATGACAAAAGTTGTCTGAGCTCATGCACTTTTATGCTTTATCCTTCTTCAAATGCTTTGAATCGCCACACAGGAGTCCAATTACCCTCTTGCAACTTAGTATCACTTGAGTTCGGATCAAACATGTCTCATAGGGAAAATTCCTTATTGCTTTGTTTGTCCTCAAGAACCTTCGGTACTGATTCCTTCTTCAATGTATCTCAGAACTATCCACCTCATAAAGCAAAGGGCTCCATGAATATCATTCAGTGTTACCTTTGTGCCTCTATTCCAGAACGGTTTGGATTTATTTTACCGATCATCATAGGCAGTTTGTGAAGAAAAGACTGCCAAAGCAGAGCCATAGACTACAATGTTATGTTTATAAAATGGCAGAATTTTGGTTTTTCGTCTGACTTGATGCTACTTGCTCAGGTCCAACAATATGACTTTGATTTACAATATCATTGTGAAATTTGTTTCCTAATATTTCCATGCTCTGGGTGAACCATATAAATAGGGTTGTTGTGTTCTTTTTTTCTTGTTTTGGTAAATCTAAAAAAACAAGTCAAGTCGAAATTTGGGGTGAAAGAAAACAGGTATATCATGTTTTGTTCATTAATGACTCTATCTATTGGAATTTTGGCTCAACTCTATTAATTTGGTTTTTAAAGGCAAATGTTTATTTATTATAAATGTGTTTTTTATATTTTATATGGGCGCGCAGTACAATTGTTACAAACTCTAAAAATGATTATATCTTCACTGTAAGTAGAATTTAATAGTATTACTCGTTTACATGATTGAAATGACACAATTGGTGTTTGTTTATCAAATAACAGTGTGAAGTATCAATACGATAGACGGCTAAAATGTTTAGGTGAGGCAACATTCTTGCTCGACTCAAAAAATGTCGAGGGCACGACTTCGATTGCACTTTTGAGACACAAGTAGCACTAAAATTGGCAATATTTTATCAAAATAATCATAAACAAGATTATATTTTTAAAAGTATTATTTTATAGATAGGCTGAAAGGTTTTACATTGATGAGATTCTTTTTACCATTTTGGTAGTGTGTATTGATGAATCGGATAATTCATCATTTGTAAAGTATTCAAATCTTTTAATGTTTTCTATTAGTAGATTTTTGGGTGACTAATTATTATAGGAATATATTTAACATGTTTTTATTGAGATGACGATGAAAAATATAATTAATTCTAAAATTCAATATTTTATAAATTATATTCGTATTATATCAAAATTTATTTATATATCTAATTATATAATATTCTTTCTTACATCTACATCGTAGTCACTTTATTTTAAAGATTATTGATATCCACGTATAAGTATATATTTTATAAATCATTATAGATAAAAATGTGTTTATAGTTTTTATTTTCAATTTTGATCTAATATTTTAAATTATGTTCTACTTGTTCATTTAATTATTTATCTTAATTTTAATAATAATTAGTTTAATTAAAAATATTTATTCATTAAAAATTCATCAAATAATGTAATAGTATGTCCTTCTTACTAATCATTTAAAAGGTATTAATCAAATTTTATAAACAGTTTATATTTTTTGATTTTTTTTATATTATCATTTAAGTACATGTTAACTTTGAGAACAAGGTAATGAAATGCATAATCAATGTATTTAACTTCTTTCATATGTAAATTAACTTGAAAAGTCAACTTGTTACATTAATCCGATTAGGTCTTAATATTTTATAATTCAAATTCGAGAAAATGATCTAATATATGAAAAAAATATTAATTATTTTAAATTCGAGAAAATGGTCAAATATACGAATGTTAATTATTTTAAATATCATATTATTTTATAATTTAAAAATTATATGATAAAAATTATTAATTTTAAAATAAAAAACCTAATTTCGTGAATTAATAAAAATAAAATAGAGTGATTAAAACTGTAATTAAGTACAAATTGAGTGAATTGGTAAATATATTTTTCCCTTTTCAATTGGTCTTTGTATGAGTTGTATTGTATGATGGGTAGTATCACTAGAAAGCATAACCGAATACATTGAAAAAAAGGTGTTAAAAGAAATGTTTTTGGGGAAGGGTCCAGTGGGAGAAGGATAGAATAGAAGGTTCACTTTAAAGTCATAAACATTGTGTTTTTGTCAATGGCAATTTTCTCACTCCAATTGAGTTTGTCAAACATGTGGCACACCAATATTGAAAGCATATTTTATTTTTCTCTTTTAGAAATAATAAAACATTGTTATTCATAAATCAAAAGTATATTGTTGTCCAAGCTTGCTTGTTCTAGATTGTATAATACGGTGATTTTCAACAACAAAAAATATCAAATTTTACTCGTTCACTTTTTACAAAACTCAAGCAAGATGGGAAATTATATATGTTTATTTTACAATTTCTCACCATTTTGTTGATACATTTTTAATTAATTTAGTCCTCAAAAGTTTGAGTATGAGAGTTTACTTAGTTAGGATTTTTAAGTTAGGAGTTGAATATAAATAATTTATATGTAGAAATATTTGATGTATTGTGGCTCGAGTTTGCGCTTGGAAAATTTATAGTCACATACGAGATCTTAATATGTTATAATTTTTTGGATGAAAGATTTATATAAAAAAAACATGAACAAGCATGTTAAGTTAAGGTATCTTTACTTTCCGTCTCTTTGTGACCCTTCGGGTATGTTTGAGTTGGTTGTATAAAATGGATGAAATGGAATAAGGTACTTAGATTTTAGAAAAATAAATGTTATCTCATTTTATTCCATTTAACTCGTACCACAAATCCAAAAACACTTTTAGACTGATCAGAATTAATTTCAAACCTTAATATTGATTTTTCAACTTTAGAATATGAACTATAGATTTTCCGTGAAGTTTCAAAATAGGTGATAGTGATGCTGTTCAAATTTCATTTAATTTTTGAAATTCTCAAAATTAACAGAAGAGTGTTAAAATATTAATTAAAAGCAGTAAAACATTATCCTCTAAATTTGTATAAAAACCATTTAAATATAGTATATAGTCAATATTAATATCCATAGCCACAACACAAGTTCCATTTTGAAATGGTGGACAAGAACAAAATAGAAGAACACATGTTGTGAAAAATGATTAGTTCTTGAAAGAAAGCTGAGATACTCGAAATCTTAAAAACAAAATAAAATAATTGAGAAACATAATCAATGTATATAATAATACAATAATTACTAATATAGTTTCTGCCAAACTAATACAAAATTTTTAAGAATTTTACAATTTTATGGCATGGAAATCAAATAACTGCATTCTTCTGCAGAATCTTCACTAAGCCCCCTACCCAATTCAACTAAAGAGCATGGAAAATTAGGGGTACAACTATATTAAAATTTACAAGGGGATGATTAAGTACAAATTGGTGAACTCAACCTAATACAAGTCCATAAAAAAGGACCCAATTCTAAAAAATCACAACTTACAAGTTACAAATTACAAGGGGAAGAAAATATTGCTCACATCGTGTTCTAAATTGCAGTTGCAGTTGCAGTTGCAGTTACACTGCAATACTAGATATTACGGCAAATTGAGGCTGCAATTGCAGTAGTGATGCCATTCTGGCCTTGGAAATATTTACGCTGTAGCCAAGATTGAGGTTGCAGACTGCAATTTAGAAATAACAATGATTGCAAAAGATCAATGCCACACAAAGGGCTAGAATGATGGAGGTTGAAGTTGTTTAAGCCTTTTCACAACCTGTTTCATTGTAGGTCTAGTTGATAGTGAATCAACTGTACAAACAACAGCTAAGTGTAGGACCTCCACCAAATCGTTTTCGGGTCCTGCATCCCATAACCCAGCGGCGAAAAACTCTTTTGCCCTACCTTCCCTTAGTAGCATGCATCCCCATGCTACAATATTGAAACCATTTCCATAAGAAGAAAATGAAGGGTCTAATGCCTTTTTATCTGAAAGCAACTCAAGAAGAACAACACCGTAGCTATACACATCAGCCTTATCGGAAACACGACATGTCATTGCATATTCAGGAGCAACATACCCAAATGTTCCGGCCACACCAGTTGTAGCGTGGGTCTCTGAAGTTCCGAGAAGTCTGGCCAGTCCAAAGTCAGATAGATAAGCATTGAAATCATCGTCCAACAAGATATTACTAGGTTTGACATCGCGATGAAGAACACGGGGTACACATTGATCGTGCAGATAGGAAAGTGCACGCGCTATGTCCAATGCAATCTTGTGAAGAATTTTCCAATCCACGGCCCTTGTGGATCTCTCCTGGATGAACTTTTCTAGATTACCACCTGGAAGATAGTTGTATATGAGAAACATCTCTGTCTCACAAGCATGGTAACCGATCAGAGTGACAAGGTTTGGATGATGAAGCCTTCCAAGGGTCTTAATCTCTGCATGGAATTGTTGAACACCTTGGAAACGACCAACTGAAAGACGTTTCACTGCCACTAAGATTGTCGGCGATATCTCTGCCTTATAAGTAGCTCCAAATCCTCCACTCCCAATACAGTTGCTTGCATTGAAATTTCCAGTGGCTTGGACAACATTTTCAAACGTCAACGGGACACCAATATCAGTAAACACTGTAACCTCTCTTTTGACAGAACCACCAACCCTGGACTTCCGCTTCCACTTTCGTGTGAAGAAAAACAGAACAGTAAGGGCTATAAGAACAGAAACAATGGCCGAAGCAGAAGTGATAGATGCTATCTCAATAGCATTAAAACCATTACTACTATCTTCGACAGTATCTGGTGCAGTAATAGAAGAATTGTCATCAATTTGCCCTTGTTGATTTGCTGACGGCACAGTTAGAGAGACTCCACGGCAGGAACTTAGAAATGGATTCCCGACAGCACTGCTGCATTTGAACAAACTACTATTTGACGGCAAGTATCCAGATAAGTTATTGAAAGACACGTTGAATGCAGAGAGCATAGTGACGTTAGCCAAACCAGCAGGAATGTGTCCAGAAAGATTGTTGTTATTGAGCAAAACATTGGTCAGATTTCTCATGTTTTCAATAAACTTTGGAATCTCACCAGTAAGAGAGTTTGTGGAGAGGTCCAAGACTTGTAAGGAGTACAGCTGCCCCAGACTGGCAGGAATTGGGCCACTCAAGTTATTACCAGACAAAGAAAGAAACTTCAGATCCTTCATCTGGCCGAGGCTGGTGGGAATTTGACCATGTAACCGGTTACTACTGAGGTTCAGGGAAACAAGAGAGACGGAATCCCCTAATGTAGAGGGAATTGGTCCTGAAATCTGATTTCCAGATGCATCCAAAAATTTCAGTGATCTGCACGTTCTACTAATATTAGAAGGAATATCACCAGATAGAATATTATAACTGACATTCAAAAGCAATGCATCTAATCCATCACATTTTTCTAACAAATATGTAGGAAATGGTCCCGTGAGCTTGTTCTCTCCGAATAGACATGTATAACCACTCTTTTCCCCCATCCTATCACGCGCTATTGGCAACGACCGAATACCGGTGAAGTTGTTTTGTCCGAAGTTGTGAAAAACTGAAAGACCAACTCCACCTAAGGATGCGAAAAGGGTTCTCTCTCGAACTTTTGATGAAAAATATGATGCATAAGGAGATGACAAATCGTCGGTTTCAAACAGGTTCCCATTCCAGGAAGGGTAGGGAGAACAAACATTGTTGGAGAAATCAGGAACTGAACCAGACAACATGTTCCCACTAACATCAAACACAGTCATACATGGAACATGAAGTTCCTCAGAAAGCTCCCCAGTAAGATTGTTAGAGCTCAGATCAAGAAAATGCAGCTTCTTGCATAAACCAAGCCTGTTTGGGAACTCTCCGGTGAAGAAATTCTGAGTCAAACTAACCATCTCCAACTCACCACAAGCACTCCAATTCCTAGGAAAACTTCCTTCCAAATTCACCATTGGAGCCCACAAAACCCTAAGCTTAGGAAGCGACACAACTTCCTCAGGCATGGTACCTTCAAAATAATTCAACTCATCGTTGAAAGAAACAAACCCAACTTCCCCAACCGGATTGAAAAGATTGGAAAATACAACAACAGAAAGCTCCTTACAATTTCCAAGCTCGCGAGGAATAGAACCGCTAAGAGTATTCCTTGAAACATCCAGCACCTCAAGGCTCTTAAGGTTCCCAAATTCAGTAGGAATATCCTCTTCCAACAAATTTGAATACAACAAAAGTGTCCTCAACACACCACACCTCCCCAAACTTTTCGGAATTGCTTGAACCAAAGAGTTACCAGACAAATCCAAATGTTCAAGCTTCCCACAATTCTCACCAATCTCCTCTGGAATAACACCACTAAATTGATTAAAAGACAAGTACACCCCTCTAAACTTCCCAACAAAACCAGGAACAGAACCATTCAAACCATTTGAAGCTAAATTCAAAACCTCTAAACTATCAAGAGAAGATAAAACACTAGGTACAACTCCAACAATCTTATTAAACCCCAAATTCAAAACCCTCAATTTTTTCAAACCTCGAACACGAAAAGGAAGATAGCCACTAATCAAATTACCTTCTAAATCAAGAACCTCAAGTTTCTCCATACTCCAAATCTCTTCAGGAATTGAACCATCCAACCCATTAAAGGGTAAAGACAAAATCCTAAGTTCAGTGAACTCACTGATTAAAGATGGAAACTTTCCAAACAAAGAACCCTTAAAATCCACACAGCTTCTCCTAATTCCAAATCCATAAAGCGGAAACTTACTAAAATCGGAGCACGGGTGAGAACTCCGGTCACCACTGCCGGAATCCACGCCACCACCGTTTCCAGTGATGTTGAGAGCAACTACACGCGAGCTTGAATCACAGAGAACGCCAAACCAGGAACAGTAACCGGAGTCACCGTCACCGTCACCGGGGTTGGAGTTCCATGAAGAGAGTACACCGGCGGGGTCGGAGATAGAGTATTTGAAACGGAGAAGAGTTGATTTGTCGGAAGAGAGTGAAACGGCGTCGTTTAGAGAAGAAAAGAAAATAAGAAAGAAGAAAAAGAAGTTGAATTGAGTGAATGAAATCCATTTGAAATTAAAAGTATAAGAAAACATCTCATAGAAGAAGAAACAAAAATCAATTGAAGAAAAAAAAAAACCTTTCTTTTTTCTTCTTCTTCACTTTTTTTTTTTTGGGGAAGTGAGAGAGAAGGGTTTTTTTGGTTTTTTGAAAACCCTAATTTGGAAGGGAAAGGGGAAGTTGAAGAGAAAGAAAGAAGGTGACAAACAAGACTCAACGCAAAATCTATTTTTTTTAATTTTGTTTGTCTAAACGCGTTTTCTTTCTTTCTTGCTGTTTTTTGTGTCAATTTATGTTTGCTTGACTTTGTTTTGACTAATTACTAGCATTTCATTTTTTTTTTTTGAATAAAAATAAAAGCATTTCATAGAACTTGTTTTAAGCATGTAATTAAATCCATCATGGATGGCAAGTGTAATTAATCATAATTTTATCACACACATTATTTTTTCTACTTTTCCCTCACTTTCAGTAAATTCCTCCTGTTCTTGGTGTCTCTTTCTTCCTCACTAATTTTAGGTCCTTTAAGATTTAAGAATATATATTTTTGTAAAAACAAATTAACATATATTTTTTTTTATAATTTTTTCACCAATTGTTTTAGCAACTTTTCATTAAAAAAATATAAGTGATGTGTCGTAAATAAACAGTTGAATACTTGAGTTATATTACAACAGTATGTCTAAAATTAACTTACACTACACATCTATATCAATTAATTTTTTTTATTATTTAAAAATTAATTATCAAATATTTTTGTGTTTTTAATCCAATAAATACATTTCGTTAAATAATTTTTATTATTTATTTTTTCAGTATTTTTATTATGCATCCCCAACGGACAGCATATTTGAAGCCCAATTCTAGCATTTTCGTCACAATATTCGACCGTTGCAATTCCATTTGCTAACTCAATCACTCACTTACCTTATATTAATATTATTTTAATATATATATATATATGTTTAGTACCTTTTTTACGATGAATTCCAACAAAGTAGTAGAGGAAATAATAATGGAAAACATGGTTGAAAGGGCTTCAATTGAAACTCCAACAATTGTAGATCCTGAATGCAAAACACCAACTCCTCCAATTGAACAACAACTCCATAAACCATCAAATGAATTGCGCAATCTTGTCTCTCCTGTTCATCTTAAACTCCCCAAACCATTCAAATACCCAGAAAGGTATGTCTTTTTACACTCATAATTTGTTTGAGGAATTTTAATTTCAACCGTATGATTTTGATCATTTATTTATGAATATGTGTAGACTAATTGTTTTTGTTTACTTCATATTTATAGGTATACAAGCCCAACTGATATGATGATGTCCCCAGTAACCAAAGGCCTTCTTGCTAGAAATAAAAAGAAGGGTGCTGTTTTACCACCTGGAGTTGGTAAATATCAACCAAAGGTATATAACTAACATCTTCAGATTTCTGCTTATATAGTCTCTGCCTGTCGGATTCTTAATTTCTTCTATAATTTTTAGTGTGTGTTATTTGTAATATGTAGCAAAGAAACCTAGGATTAAGGGTGTGTTTGGTAATTGACACGTGTTAATGCCTAACACCTACTTACGTTCGTGATTACGTTTAATTGCTTAAATTTGTTTAGATTATTATTAGTTACGACGTACTGATGTTGTGTCCGATATATGTGTATATGTTAGTGTTTCATAGTTAATAAGACGGTAGTTTATGTCTACTACTAGTGGTACTAGGCATGTGTGTGTAGGGTATGGTTACATTCAATTATTTGAATTTTTTTAAAATTATTATTGGGGTCAATGTATAAGTGTTGTGTTTGGTATTTGTGTAATGTCAGTGCTTCATAGTTTATAATGGTGGTATATTTTGTGGACTATTGCAGGTCCCAGTCATGTGCTTGCAGGATGTGAAGTGTGAACCCTTTTCAAAACAAGCTTCCAATGCTGATTGATGAGAATATCAACTCAACTTTGAGGAATTCAATGGAACTTTGTTCTATATGATGATGAATCATGTGACAGTGGTTCAAGTATATGAAAGAGAGTTATCTTTTTGCTTCCCAACTTAAAGAACTATATGTTGAAATAATGTAATTATATATCTCCTTTTTGCTTATCAGGTCCTTGAATTCTATGATGCTCTTCTGATTTTTTGTTCCCAAAAAGTTTTGTACTCTCAGATTCTGTTGATCCTTGAAGAAACTTTGTATGGATTCCAATAAGATCATCTTATTGTACCCTTAGAATTTATTTGTTCTGGTTTCTTTTCAATCTTTTCTGATTTGGTAAACAACTTTAACATATACATTTGGATAAATGCATATGATTAAACCCAATGAGTGTGCTTGAGAGTAATGCTGAGTTTGTGAGTGTGGACTGCGGTTCGCGATTTAAGCATCTGAGCGAAAATTAGTCTTATACAAATGGCCAAAGCTTGAGAGTAACTAGACTGTCAAATGTCAAAAATTCAAAGTACTGTGGCTTCTTAAAAAAATGCATATGATTAGGAAGATGGTACCTCATGGTATCATATTGCTTTCTTTTTGCATTAGAAGTTATAAAAGCTTTAAAGAAGTTTTAAAGGGTCTAGAATTAAATTAACTTATTTTTGTTAGTTATAAGTGATTGGAATGTTCTACTAACATCAATGATTCCTAACTAATAAAACAAATTCAAACTGATTTCAGAAACTATCATTACCAGCTTATAGAAATAAGATGGAAAAACGTTTATAAACATGTCGTAAGCTATTATCATAAACCCCCTCAAAAGAGTCTTATAAATGCTTATGTCAGCTGATAAACTCAACTAAATCAATTAAAATAGACTATAAACATAAGTTTTGCAGTACACAAATGAAATGTTTGATGGAATAATCTGACACTATCTATTCATTCCAAACGTACTTCATACCATTGGATTGAACCAACTTCTCCATCAATTTCAAGTTCACAAAATGACTTTGCTAAGAAAGAAACAGCATCATCAATTGTCTCAAATCTTGCTAGATCAGGAGGAAGAGAGTTGCCAGGTCTATTTGTGAGCCAATCTTTCAAAGTGGCCTTTAACTCTTCCTCAGATACAAACCTTTCATCCTTCCCTGGTTCTAATAGTACATAAGTATCCGTTCTCTCATTTGCTCTTCTCCTCCTTAATGCAAAAACCTGATGCAAAGTGTTGTTGAGAAAACCTGATGCAAAACCTGATGCATATGTATCCAAATATAAAATATTTTAAATATTTAATCTTAAACTCACTTTAAGTGAAACTAATTTTACAAAATTAATTAAATTAAAATAATTTTTTGTCACAGTAAAACACAAAATGATTACAGAAAAAATAAAATAAAGTGAAAACAAGATGTCACTTTTGTTAATAAAACTAAAAATAAGAGATGAAAACAGGTTGTTTTCTTAACACAAATAGGCCTTAAAATACCACATGAGTCTAACGCAAGTGGTTGACACATAGTGTGTCTTAAGTGTTGTAACTGCGGAATATCAAGTGCAATTTCTACTGATAAAAAATATATGTCTTGAGATTTTACAAGAGACTGCATAGGTATACCTTTGTTTTACTTCTGCATTGACCTCCAACTTGAGGCACTATCTGATGGATAGAAGAACTAAAACATTGAATTGGGTCTGGTGATGTTACTTGCATTACTTGATTCTGCATATGATAACTTTTTGTGGCTGAAAATTATTAGAAATCTAAATAGTCAGTAAAACAATAATACCTTGGCTTTTCTACTTAGTGCTATATTTATATATAATAACAATATTGCCATCAATACATACAATTACTTATAAAATACAAACACAAACATCGAATATGATACTAATTGGTAGATAGTGATAATAATATAGAAATATAGAAGTGAACAAATGTTTGTTGACAATATGTTTAAATATATGTCGAACACCTGACACGTCGTCGATAGTATGTATTGGTGCTACATCGTAGATAAAGAAAACGCCATATAAAAATAATGTAGTTGTAAGGTATATACTACAATGTGAACAATTAACAAGCTGAAAAGATAAGGCCATAGAATATCTTACAGTGAAGGAACCGAACTCCAACATTGAAGGCTTGATGTGGCTGCCAAATAACTTCCATAGTAATAAATTACTTTGTGCTAAGCTTCATTCATGTTTATGGAGATTTGGAAAAATAAGAAACCAAAGTTATCATCCATATAACTCATGTGAATTACAATCACAAACTATGAGGATAACTTCTTTTATTATGTTTCTCTAATTACCCATGTTTGTTCTCATATTTACAATATTGCCATTCTTCCCTCATCACCAATTTTTGTTTATTGCTTGGTTAAGTTTGTTTTAGCTTGAAACAAAATTACAGATAATGTGTAACAAGCAATAAGGCAAATTGGTCATTGAAATATTACGTGTTTAAATTAGTTTTTTATTTTTGTAAATCCATAATTATATTTACGAAAATGTATAATGTCGGTCTAAATGATTTTTCTATAAATATTTATCATTAATAATTAAATATTTGATTTTTATAACGTTAATTTCACATTATTATTATTATATATAGAGAAATTACATCATAAATTCTAATAATAAAAATTAAAAATATATGAAAAAAATTATTTTAATTGACATTTTATATTTCCGTTGATGTATTTGATAATTCCCTAAATTTAAAAAATGTAACATTGAATTGATATTTTAACTATAATATCATGGATTGTGATTAATAACCTTATTAAGTTGTATTTAGTGTTTTTTTTTTCTATGTATTTAGTTTTT
>JBBPBT010001302.1:2576683-2600843 GCA_037974875.1 Cicer bijugum | reverse complement strand
GGCAACACGTGTTGGTACATTCTAAAATATGTGGGAATGAGTTAATTAATTTTGTTTTAAATAATTTACAATAAATTTTATAAATATCTTTTTAATGATTTTTAATTGGATTTTATTTAAAACTCACGCATGGACCAAAATTTTGTCCTTGCATTTTTTTAAGTTACATTAAATTTGAAATAGATTTACATGAAACATATAAGGATAGATTTAAAAAACTAACAAAATCTAGAAACAAAAACAGCTAACAAAATCTAGAAACCAAAAAAAGAACTAACAAAATCTTCAAAAGCTGATCAAAATTATATTATGATAATTTAAAAAAAAAAAAAAACTTTGTTATTGGGTTTTAACCATGTAACGGTTACAAGAGTTGGCTTAGTTTTAATGTGTTATAATTAATTAATCACTCTGTTAATTAAACAGCTTCATTTCCGAGATCTTCTCTTTGCCTTTATTTATCATTTTCATGTCAACATTTTCCATGTTATCCATACACAATTCCATATACCCCAAAACCCAGATTTTATCTTTTTAATTAATTTCCTCTTTTTTCACCTTGTTTTCCTCAAATTCTTCATCTTAATTTTCTTTCTTGTTTTTTCTCATTATTATTTTATAATATATATGGCATCAAACATATTAATACCATATTAACCTTCATCTTGGACAAATATTTTGATTGAAGAATTGTTATAAATTGAAGTTGTAGGGTTTCCATAATCAATTATAAAAATTTGAGTAAGTTTTATATGTTTTCCTTCTTATATTATTTGTTGATTGTGCAATAAGAAAATACTATATTTTTAATTATTATTTTTTGTTTGTCATGAAGATGAAATGTTGTATGCTAATGACGCAAATAATCTCTTATTGTACAAGGATTGGTGTAATATTTGAAGTTTTTATGTGCATGGCAATTACATGTATTAAAATATTAAAAAGTTTCATTTTGTAACACAAAATTATCTATACAAAACCTTGATAATTCTATTATTAAAATTGTATGCTACATTACTATAATCTATTGATTTTTTTTTCATAACTGTGATATCTAAACGAAGTACTTATCTTATTTTTTTTAGAGTAAATTAATGGCTTCATTTAGTTATGAGAATAGAAGAGGAAGTGGTAAGAAATTGAAAGTACATTTTGATCTTCCTGAGGATGAAGATTATCATATTGATCATCACAAACATCAAAGATCTTCAATTTCATCAGAATCTTCACTAGATTCAGATGATACTAACAAAGATGAAAATTCTGAAGATCCTAATAATATTGGTTATGGTTCTCCTGTTTGGAGTTTTAGAAGTGGAACAGCACCATATTCTCCTTCACTTCAATTGACGAGCCCTAATATAGGATATGATCCCAATAGAATACCTTCTTCTATCTTTGGTTCTAAACCTACAAGTCCTATGGAATGGAGTGTTGCATCAAATGAATCATTGTTTAGTTTGCATTTGGGAAACAATAGTTTTTCAAGGGATCAAGTTTTTTCATTCAATAGTAAATCGAGTGAATTGTCGAAGACTAATGATTTAATCGGCGCATCAACAACATTGCCGCCTGTTCAAGAGGTAAATCATAATAACGACGACGAAAAAGATGAAAAGGAGAGACATTCTATGTCATCAGATTCTTCTCGTGACTCAAGAGATACATTAGATCAAACAACAAATTTAGGTTTGGAGAATGACCATATAAGAACATCGAATGAAAATGCAGATTTAGTTTTGAAGGATGGTGATCATAAAAATGTTGAAACATCAGTAGATGTTGAGACAACTACAGGAGATATTGAGACAACTACAATAGATGTTGAGACAACTACGTTAGATAAAACTTGTGATGAGCATAGTAAAACAGCGGTGATTCGTAGTGAAGAACCTGAGAATTATACCACCATTATCTCTTATCGTTCAGCTGGAAGCGATATGAGCAATCGTTCATTTCAATTTCCTATGTAAGTCTCATTCTATCTTTACTTATACTCTTTTTGATCTTTTATATATATATATATATTTATAATTCTATAAATTACTTTAGTTGATTGGACATTTAATTTAATGCAAACAAAATATCTTAAGAATGTGTTTTTTCACACACAAAAACCTCACACGAAGTAGCAAAGTTATGTCCTCGAAAACAATTTTTGAAAAGTAATTGAATTCAATTAGTTATTCTTGTTTGGTGTATATTAGTTGAGCAAGAATAATGCTAGCTGTATGGAACCTTGTTCTTCTAGTCTCATAAAGTTTTCCATTGACAAATACATTTCCATTATTAATGATCAATGAGTTAATGTTATAATTTAGGAGTGTAACTTGTACATAAAAAAAAATAGAGAGAAAATTTTCAACAAACACTTGTAAGAAAAGCAACCTTGGAAAGATTTTCCAAGTAACCATCCGAATCATTATTTCAATTGAAAAACTTTTATGAGGTAGAAACAAAATTGAATGGATATTTGTCAATCATGAGGGCGGACTTATACATATGTGTATCTAATTATTTTGTATTTCATTTGATAAAAATATAATATTTAAAATAATTTTTATTTTTTAAAATTACATTTTATTTTACTATGGACTTATTTTTAAAATTAAAATAGAGCTTTTAAAATATGTGATACGGTCCATATATTTATGACATCGGTTTAGTTTTTGTCGGACAATTTATATTTATTTTTTTTATTTTAAAAAAGAGATATATGCTTCTATTAACTATAATTTTGTTGGTTATATCTTTTAGATTGACAGTTGATGGAGTAAGAACTAGTTCAGCAACAGTAGAATCAGAAAAGCAAGAAAAAAATGAAAAACTACATGAACAGCAACAACTAGAGAAGCCAGAGCAACCTCCTAGTCCTCAATCTGAAACAACACCAAAGCAAAGTATTAGAAGTTGGTGTTCATGTTGTTTTTGTTTCTCTTGTTTCTCTTGTTTCTCATGTTCACCATGTTTCTAAGAAAGGTCTTGAAATGGTGTGATAGAAAATATAATTATTAAATGACTATGTCTCTCGGTTAGAATATTTAGGGATATATATTTCACATCGAGTGCGGTCATATTAAATACGTATTCATCACAATCAGTCTATTGAAATCAGAAGATTCATGTTTTATTCAACGATTTAGATTGATTAATTGACTGATTTCAGTACTATGTGAGTTATATGATCTTTATCAAATGATTATGTTTAATTGTATGACTCCATTGACTCTGAAATATATTGATCGGGGAAATTTACTATTCGTGCTAAAAATCGGTGATAACAATTTACTATTTTAATGTTGAAATGAAGATAAATGCTATAATGAATTTGTATTGCAGTCTGAATAAGAATATATTCATAATACTGTTCATAAACTCTTCCGCCATTCAATAAATCCAACAAATTAATGCAACAAGGGTGTCAATGTTGCATTCCTAAACAAAACTAAGTCAAAGCCACAAATTAAAAGAAAGGGACAATCAATTACATGCACAATGGGAATTAATGGGGCACACAATCTAACATGTACCGATATATTTAATTTTTAAATTAATAGTTAAATAAGGTTATTTATTGGAAATAAAATTTTTTTTTGAATTTTTAATATTGATAATATTGAATATTTTAACAATTAAATATAAAAAATTAGAATAATACATATAAACAACGAAATTGTATTTTTTTTTTCTTATGAAATGACTATTTTTAAAATATAAAAGTCAATAAATAATTCTTTAACTTATAAAAATAATTTTTAATTTATTGGTTTATTGAGCGAGTGTAAGGAAACTCTTTATTTATGAATGTGAATGTAACTTATAAACTCCATGCACAAATATTACAACAAAAACCATAACGCCCCATGGCTTTTTCATATCGTTATTATTTATGATTAGATTATGCAAAATCTTTTAAGTCACTATTTTTGTGCATAGCATTGTCATTTTGGTTTTTAATTTGATCAAAAATTTAAATTAAAATTATTGATTCATTTTAAAATTTGTCAGTTTAATCCCTAATGTTAATTTGGTGATGTAAATGTTTATGTGTCAATCTCGATGTCACGCGTGCTTAATATGTGTGGGTTGTGGTGCTTATCACGTCTAGAGACCCAAATTACTAATTAAAAATATCTAGAATCTATAAAAACAACAAATATTACAACAACAAAAAAACAATTTTAATAGAAAATTTATAAAAATAAAACAATTAAATTAATGTATTGAATAATGAGTGATTTTGATCAATGAAAACAAAAGGTAATAATTATCCATTCTATTCATTCTACAACAATAACCGATTTTGAAAGCAATTAAAAATTAGGAAAGTTATGATTGACTTTATGAATGTTGGAACAGGTTGTATAATTGAGAGGAATTGGAATTGAGAATAAAATAGAAGAAAATAGAGAAAACAGAAAAACGCATATTGATCTTCTGCTTCTTCATATTGATCTTAGTTATGCAAAGATTGATCTTTTCACTTCTGCAGATTAATCTTTTGGTTCTGTTTTTCTACAATACATTTCATTCTTTCTTGGCCTTTTATAGCAGCAGTTTTGTGGCTGTTTTACATCAACCAACTTCTAACCATATTCTAACTAACTTCTAACTACATTTTAACTACATCATTTTGAATTAACTCCAACATGCCCCCTAATTCAAAGTGATTCAATTGACATTAATACAAGATTGTTCCTAATCTATTTGAACTTCACCCTCTTCAAGCTTTTAGTTAGGATGCATTCCTTTTGATCACTCATACATCAGTCCTCTAGTCTCATCCTTCCTTTCGTCACTTGATCTTTTAAGAAGTGAAAACTTGTTTCTAAATGATTGCTTTTTCTATGAACACTTGAATGTCTTGCGCATTTTTGAGCAAAATGTCCTTCTTCACCACACCGATAACACATTTTCATGCACTTTGCAGTTCTGTTCAAACAGTCCTTGATCTTCTTAGACTTCATCTTTATCTCAACTCTTTGATTCAACAATCTCTCACAAGCTGCACTTTTCACCGAAATCATGCCTTCGTTAGTCACGACACTCATGGTTAACAACGCATCAACCTTTTTCCCTTTACCGCCTTGACCAATTGCAGTCTTTAATGCTTCAGATTTCATCCCTGTTATCACCTTCATGTCATCTTCCAACAATCTGTCCAGCTGCTGCAAATCAGCCTTGTTGCAAGTCAAACATTCAACAACTCATGCCTTATTGATATGAGCTGCAACATGAGTCATAGTTGCATCTACTAGCTTTCCTTGGACCTCACACTTACCATCATCACTATCATCATCTAGCCCAATCACTTCATTCTTTCTGCAAATAGAAATTGCAAGGATCCTTCTTCTGTTGCTTGGTACAATAGCAAGAGTGGCTGGAATATTAGCATGTTTGTTCCCTTGCTCAACATCGCCTACAACAATTATTGCTCTTACTTTGGGATTGACTGTTTTCCATTTATTTGTAGTTCTACAAGTTGTGTCAGGTTGAATAGCTGGGGTACTAACATCACATTCACTTGAATTCAACATCTCATCCAATCCTTCAACCTCCATCATTCTTAAGGATCTCTTTGACAATGTTGTTTTGAAGGTTCTGTTTCTGGACAATGGTGCCTTTAATACAAACCTGTTTGCACTATCAAACATCTTTATTTCACCATGCTTCATCTTCATTGAATATCCCTTTTCAAGTAGTTGTCCAAGACTTAACAGATTGTTCTTCATTCTTGGCACATACAACACATCACATATGAAATATTGCTTGCCATATTTTCTTTGAATCAACACATTTCCTACTCCTTCTACAGTTACTTTGCTGCCATCTGCAAATCTAATTTCTCTTTTTACCTTATCATCAATGCTTACAAACCAATCTCTATGGAAAGTCATGTGATTCGAGCATCCAGTATCAAGAAATCAAAACTGATAAGAAGAACGTTCTTCACCTTTTTCAGAACGATCTTTGTTTTTAACACTTTTTCCAGAACGATTTTTGTTTTTCACACTTTTTCCGGAGCGATCTTCGTTTGTGATAGCCATCAATAACACATCATTTGAATCTGAATCCTCAACTGCCATTTGAGCATCATCATCCTCTCTTTGGACTTTCTTGGATTTGCACTCATTTGCAAAATGCCCCCATTTTTGACAATTGTAACTTTAGATTTCTTTCTTGTTAAATTTCTTCTTGCCATTCAAATTCTTGTTGCTGTTGTTGTTACTTTTATTATGATATCTTGAACTTCCAGACCCTTCATCGGAATCATCCGTCTCTTCATCATAATCATACTTCTTGTGCCACTTGAAGTTACCTTGGCCTTTCTTGTGCTTCAAATCACCTTGGTTGGTCTTCTTGCTAACTTGAGTCTGCAGGGCCTGCACTTGTGATATTGAGGTTGTTGCACACCTTTATCTTAATCTCAGTTCATGAGCTTCAAAAGAGCCTTGCAAATCCTCCATCTTCATCTTATCAAGATCCTTTGATTCTTCAATTGCCACCACTATGTGATCATACCTTTGTGTTAATGTTCTAAGGATCTTTTCAATAACTGACACTTCAGTTAATGATTCACCATTTGTTCTCATTTGATTAACGACAACCTGCACACGATTGAAGTAATCTGCCACAACTTCATCTTCTTCCATCTGCAACAATTCATATAGCCTTCTTAGCATTTGGAGCTTCACTTTCTTGGTTTTTTCATCACTTGTGTAATACTTCACCAAGATATCTCATGCTTCTTTTGATGTAGATACCTTTGAGATCCTTTCAAAATTGTTTGAATCCACACTTTGCTAGATGTAAAACAATGTCTTGCAATCCTTTTTCTTGCAATCTTTGAAAGTTGTCTGTTGTCTTTCTGTTGGATTCGCACCAAGTTATAGCCATCTTGAACAATCTCAAACACTTCTTGAGCTCCCAACAACGATCTCAGTGATGCAGACCACCTCTCCCAGTTCTTCCCATCCAAAATTAGCAAATTCAATAGAAATCCTCCTCCATTCATTTCTTCTTTTTTTCTTTCACTCACACTTGTGTTTCCCAATTTTGATTCCCCCTCACACTTTCACTCGTGTTTCCCAAGGTTTAGAACCCAAGCTCTTGATACCATTTGTTGGGACAAGTTGTATAATTGAGAGGAATTGGAATTGAGAAGAAAATAGAAGAAAACAGAAAACAGAAAAACGCAGATTGATCTTCTGCTTCTTCAGATTGATCTTAGTTCTGCAAAGATTGATCTTTTCACTTCTGCAGATCAATCTTCTGGTTCTGTTTTTCTGCAATACATTTCATTCTTTCTTGGCCTTTTATAGCAGCAGTTTTGTGGCTATTTTACATCAACCAACTTAACCAACTTCTAACCATATTCTAACTAACTTCTAACTACATTTTAACTACATCATTTTGAATTATCTCCAACAATGAAAAATGTCAAATAGATTAAAGGTGTGAATTATGATTAAGGTTAGATTTAAATAGACACTATGGTTACATTTAGATAATATAGCATTAGGGTTTCGATTCAAAAACTTAGTTTAAAAGACAAAATTTATGTTGTCCACGTTTTGGTCTTAACAAGTCTAATGAATTAGGTGTTGCAGAATAAATAGAAATCACTCTCTTAATATGTTATATTGATGTCTAAGCATTTAAAAAATAACACATTAGACCTTAAAATCTAATAAATAAATAAAACATGTTATTTTACATATTACAGTCACTTTACAGTTAAATATGTAGAATAATCGAATCAACTTCTTAATGAAACATGATACATTCTTTCTTTTTGCATTTTGAACTGAAATTGATGTGTTTCTTTTTCTAGGTAACCTTCTAATTATAGCAATAGGAACCATACATGATACTGTAAAAAATAAATAAAAATTTTAACTTCACTATTTAATCTTTCAATATTAAACCAAAGAAGAAGAAGAAGAAAACGCGTTTAACAAAAAATAAAAAAGAAAGAAAAAAAAAACAGAGTTTGCGTTGAGTCTTTTGTTTGTCACCTTCTTTCTCAGCATTTTCACTTTCCCCTTCAAAATTCCAATTAGGGTTTTCAGAAAACCCCTTTTTCTTTCGCTTAAATAGAAACAGTGAAGAAGAAGAAAAAGAAGGGTTTTTACTTCAATTGATTCTTGTTTCTTCTTCTGTGAGATGTTTTCTTATACTTTTAATTTCAAATGGATTTCATTCACTCAATTCAACTTCTTCTTTTTCTTCTTTCTTCTTTTCTTTTCTTCTCTAAACGACGCCGTTTCACTCTCTTCCGACAAATCAACTCTTCTCCGTTTCAAATACTCTATCTCCGACCCCGCCGGTGTACTCTCTTCATGGAACTCCACCGCCGGTGACGGTGACTCCGGTTATTGTTCCTGGTTTGGCGTTCTCTGTGATTCAAGCTCGCGTGTAGTTGCTCTCAACATCACCGGAAATGGTGGTGCCAAGGATTCCGGCGATGGTGACCGGAGTTCTCACCCATGCTCCGATTTTGGTAAGTTTCCGCTTTATGGATTTGGAATTAGGAGAAGCTGTGTGGATTTTGAGGGTTCTTTGTTTGGAAAGTTTCCATCATTGATCAGTGAGTTAACTGAGCTTAGGGTTTTGTCTTTACCCTTTAATGGGTTGGATGGTTCAATTCCTGAAGAGATTTGGAATATGGAGAAACTTGAGGTTCTTGATTTAGAAGGTAATTTGATTAGTGGCTATCTTCCTTTTCGTGTTCGAGGATTGAAAAAATTGAGGGTTTTGAATTTGGGGTTTAATAAGATTGTTGGAGTTGTACCTAGTGTTTTATCTTCTCTTGATAGTTTAGAGGTTTTGAATTTAGCTTCAAATGGTTTGAATGGTTCTGTTCCTGGTTTTGTTGGGAAACTTAGAGGGGTGTATTTGTCTTTTAATCAATTCAGTGGTGTTATTCCTGAGGAGATTGGTGAAAATTGTGGGAAGCTTGAGCATTTGGATTTGTCTGGTAACTCTTTGGTTCAAGCAATTCCGAAAAGTTTGGGGAGTTGTGGTGTGTTGAGGACACTTTTGTTGTATTCAAATTTGTTGGAAGAGGATATTCCTACTGAATTTGGGAACCTTAAGAGCCTTGAGGTGCTGGATGTTTCAAGGAATACGCTTAGCGGTTCTATTCCTCGCGAGCTTGGAGATTGTAAGGAGCTTTCTGTTGTTGTGCTGTCCAACCTATTCGATCCGGTTGAGGATGTTGGATTTGTTTCTTTGAGTGATGAGTTTAATTATTTTGAAGGTGCAATGCCTGAGGAAATTGTGTCGCTTCCCAAGCTTAGGATTTTGTGGGCTCCCATGGTGAATTTGGAGGGAAGTTTTCCTAAAAGTTGGGGTGCTTGTGTGGAGTTGGAGATGGTTAATTTGGCTCAGAATTTCTTCACCGGAGAGTTCCCGAACCGGCTTGGTTTCTGTAAGAAGCTGCATTTTCTTGATCTGAGCTCTAACAATCTTACTGGGGAGCTTTCTGAGGAACTTCATGTTCCATGTATGACTGTGTTTGATGTTAGTGGAAACATGTTGTCTGGTTCAGTTCCTGATTTCTCCAACAATGTTTGTTATCCCTTTCCTTCATGGAGTAGGTATCCATTTGAATCTAATGATGTTACGTCTCCTTATGCATCATTTTTTTCGACAAAGGTTCGTGAGCGAACCCCTTTCGCATCATTAGGTCGAGTTGGTCTTTCAGTTTTTCACAACTTCGGACAAAACAACTTTACTGGAATTCAGTCATTGCCAATAGCACGTGGCAGGCTGGAGGAAAAGAGTGGTTACACACTTCTTGTCGGAGAGAACAAGCTCACGGGACCATTTCCCACATATTTGTTGAAGAAATGTGATGGATTAGATGCATTGCTTTTGAATGTCAGTTATAATATTCTATCAGGTGATATTCCTTCTAATATTAGTAGAATATGTGGATCACTGAAATTTTTGGATGCATCTGGTAATCAGATTTCAGGACCAATCCCCTTTACTATAGGGGATTCGGTCTCTCTTGTTTCCTTGAACCTCAGTAGAAACCGGTTACAGGGTCAGATTCCCACCAGCCTCTGCCAGATGAAGGATCTGAAGTTTCTCTCTTTAGCTGGTAATAATTTGAGTGGCTCAATTCCTGCTAGTCTGGGGCAGTTGTACTCTTTACAAGTCTTGGACCTTTCGGCAAACACTCTTACCGGTGAGATTCCTAAGTTTATTGAGAACATGGGAAATCTGACTGATGTTTTGCTCAATAACAACAATCTTTCTGGACATATTCCTGCTGGTTTGGCAAATGTCACTACACTCTCTGCATTCAATGTGTCTTTCAATAATTTATCTGGATCCTTACCATCAAATAGTAGCTCGATCAAATGCAGCAGTGCTGTCGGGAATCCATTTCTAAGTTCCTGCCGCGGAATTTCTCTTACTGTGCCATCAGCAAATCAACAAGGGCAGATTGATGACAATTTTTCTATTACTGCACAAGACACTGGAAAAAATAGTAATAATGGTTTCAGCGCTATTGAAATAGCATCTATAACTTCTGCGTCAGCCATTGTTTCTGTTCTTATAGCTCTTATTGTTTTGTTTTTCTTCACGCGAAAGTGGAAGCCGAATTCCAGGGTTGGTGGTTCTGCAAAAAGAGAAGTTACAGTGTTTACTGATATTGGTGTCCCATTGACATTTGAGAATGTTGTACAAGCCACAGGAAATTTCAATGCAAGCAACTGTATTGGGAGTGGAGGATTTGGGGCAACTTATAAGGCAGAGATATCGCCGAGAATCTTGGTGGCAGTGAAACGTCTATCAGTTGGTCGTTTCCAAGGTGTTCAACAATTTCATGCAGAGATTAAGACCCTTGGAAGGCTTCATCATCCAAACCTTGTCACTCTGATCGGTTACCATGCTTGTGAGATAGAGATGTTTCTCATATACAATTATCTTCCGGGTGGTAATCTTGAAAAGTTCATCCAGGAGAGATCCACAAGGGCCGTGGATTGGAAAATTCTTCATAAGATTGCATTGGACATAGCGCGTGCACTTTCCTATCTGCATGATCAATGTGTACCCCGTGTTCTTCATCGCGATGTCAAGCCTAGCAATATCTTGTTGGACGACGATTTCAATGCTTATTTATCTGACTTTGGACTGGCTAGACTTCTCGGAACCTCAGAAACACACGCTACAACCGGTGTGGCAGGAACATTTGGGTATGTTGCTCCGGAATACGCCATGACATGTCGTGTTTCTGACAAGGCTGACGTCTATAGCTATGGTGTTGTGCTTCTTGAGTTGCTTTCTGACAAGAAGGCATTGGACCCTTCATTTTCTTTATATGGAAATGGTTTCAATATAGTAGCATGGGCATGCATGCTACTTAGGGAAGGAAGAGCAAAAGAGTTTTTCACTGCAGGGTTATGGGATGCAGGACCAGAAAATGATTTGGTTGAGGTTCTTCACTTAGCAGTTGTTTGTACAGTTGATTCACTATCAACTAGACCTACAATGAAACAAGTTGTGAAAAGGCTTAAGCAACTTCAACCACCATCATGCTAGCCCCTTGTGTGGCTGTGCTCTTTTGAAATCATTATTAATTCTTAGCAATATTTTTCTTCCACTTGTAATTTTTAACTTGTAAGTTGTGATTTATTAGAATTGGGTCCTTTTTTATGGACTTGTATTAGGTTGAGTTCCTCAATTTGTACTTAGTCATCCCCTTGTAAATTTTAATATAGTTTTACCCCCAATTTTCCATGCAATTTTCTTGATTAGTTTAGGAGGCTTAGTGATGATTCTGCAGAAGAATGCAGATATTTGATTTCCATGCCATATGCACCTCTTTCATGCCCATTTTGTTAAATAAAGTTTCTAAAATAGAATCAGTTTTTTGAATTTTTTATGCAGTTTGGTTATGATATTAGAGTCAGAAGTTCAGAACTCTCAACATGGATTGAGAGAATGCAAATGAAGTTTCTATTCTAGTTTAGTTTACCTCATCTACCAAACTACCCTCTAATACCTTGGCAACAAATAACAAATAGAATTCCACTTGACTTTGTAAGTATGTCGCATTAAAATAAGTGACATTTGGGCTTCATTGTAACAACGTGAGTACCAATTCTGTTGGTTTAGTTATGTGGCGAGGAAATTGCTTCACATTAAGGTTTTGAGTTTGCGTTTAACAAAAAAAAAATTAGGTGTTATTATAGTTTTCTCCTCTTAAATGAATTTAGTAAAATATAATAATATTTATTTCAATGTTTTCGATCATTATATCACAATATATATATATATATATATATATATATGTATGTAAGGATAATGTCGAATGTCACTACATAAGCATGTGATGTATGATTATGCAGATCGACTACTTATGATTTCATACTTAGTGTTGTCTGTAAATAATAATTTAGTGATAAATCTAATGCTTTAAATATAACCATACCTTTAAATGTGTAGACAACCGGAAAAAAATGTGATTGGAGAAGGACTACACTAAAAGTGGTCAATTAATTTTTTTTATAAAGATTACTCATGATTAAGTCAATGAACCTTCGGATCAGGTTTCTATGCAGTCACACTGTGTCAATCGTTCGATTAAGATCCGATGGTTTAAATTTTATGGTCAATTTTTAGACCAAATGTCTCATATCAATGTGAGTGATGTAATTAATTCAAATCATGAAACTTGGCACTTATCATATATTAACCCAAATATGTAAAACTTCCATATGATGAGTTGGCCAATATATATAGAGAGTAGAGCCTTAAAATCAATTTAAAAAAATATTAAGATACAACATGAGCATTCCATGTGTGCTAGTTTTACCATTTCCAGCTCAAGGGCATATAATTCCCTTAATGAATTTCTCCAAAAAATTGGTCGAACATGGATGCAAAGTCATTTTTGTGAACACAGACTTCAACCATAAGCTAGTGATGAATTCCATGGAGGAGCAACAATTAGATGATAGTTTTAATGGAGCGTTAAAATTGGTTTCAATTTCTGATGGTTTAAGACATGATGAGGATAGAACAAATTTTGCTAAGCTATGTGTTACTATGTTAAGTACTATGCCTAATATGCTTGAGAAGCTAATAAAAGAAATTTGTTTGAATGATAATTGTAGAATTAGTTGCATGGTGGCAGATGTGATTATGGGATGGGCATTAGATGTTGGAAGTAAGTTTGGAATCAATGGAACTCTCTTTTGGTCTTCATCAGCAGCTATGTTTGCCTTGTTATACAACATTCCAAAGCTTATTGATGATGGTATAATTGATTCTAATGGTAAGAATATCGTATTCACTAACTATATTTGGTTATGTTTTTTCTGTGAATAGAATTTGAATTTGGTATTATGGTGTTCACAGTACTCAAACACTGAATACCAATCATTTGAATTTGTTATTTATGTTAACGAGCACACATATATAATTGTGTAAACTCGAAATCTTGGAATTTATAGTATTCACATATTGTACACCAATCGCTTATATTAGACTCGTTAGTATTTTTTTATTATTTTACTATCATAATTGTTTCTCTTATCTTTCACTATTTATCAAATCTTAATTTAAATTTGATTATAATAAAAATAAAACTCATTTTATTTTGATTTTCTACGTAGGATTATCAGCCACTAAGAAAACATTTCAGCTATCACCAAATATGCCAATGATGGACACAGAAGCCTTAGTTTGGTCAAATGTAGCTGAGGACTCAATTAACCTTAACAAAATATTTAATTATCTTAAACATTGCTCACAAACAACAAATTTGGCAAAGTGGTGGCTTTGTAACACCACATATGAACTTGAACCTCAACCATTATCCTTTCTTCCAAAGCTTCTACCAATTGGCCCTTTGTTGAATATTTATGATGAAAACAAAAGTACAACAATATCAATTGGACAATTTTGGGAAGAAGATGTATCTTGCACGAGTTGGCTTGACCAACAACAACATAATTCTGTTGTTTATGTTGCATTTGGTAGTTTCACACTTTTTGACCAAAACCAATTCAAAGAATTAGCCTTAGGACTTGATTTAATCAATAGGCCTTTCCTTTGGGTTGTGCATGATCAAGATTCCAAAAAGTTTATAACATTTCCTAATGAATTTAAGGGTTATAAAGGGAAAATTGTTAAATGGGCACCTCAACAAAAGGTATTAAGTCACCCTTCTATAGCTTGTTTTATTAGCCATTGTGGTTGGAATTCTACTTTGGAAGGTTTATCTAACGGGGTACCCTTTTTGTGTTGGCCATATTATGCTGACCAATTTTATGACAAGACATATATTTGTGATGAATTGAAAGTTGGTTTGGGATTTAACAAAGATGAAAAGGGATTAGTGTTATGTGGGGAAATAAAAAAGAAAGTTGATCAATTGCTTAGTGATGAAAACATAAGGTTAAGGTCTATGGAGCTAAAAGAGAAGGTAACAATGAACATGGCACGAGGAGGTCAATCATCAATGAATTTCAACAAGTTTGTTGAGTGGCTGAAAGAATAAGAATTGGTCTTTTGTTGGATGCTTAGTGATATATGAATAAATAAGAACAAGGTGCAAAATAGTCATGAACAACAATTCAACAAAAAATAATACCTTTCAAATAGTGGAAATAGTGAGAGTGGACATGAATTTGCTTAAATAATGAAAAGTATTTCGAAGATGTAAGAATTCCTCTTAATGTAATGAAAATGCAATATATAGCTTGTTTGTTTTAGCAAAACTTAATTTACTAGATTTATTTCATTTTTGAAAGGAAAAAAAAAACTTATTTTGTATACATGATAGATTCAGGAAGTGAAAAGTTATAATATATTTCTAATTATTAACTTAGTACTTTCAACCTGATACACGCAAAAATAATGTAACGCTAGAATTGTCATTACAATGTTCTGCAAGTATATCAAAATAAGGTTTCGAACTTTTTAGTGCGTAGAAAAAATTGTGGTACGCAATTTACGTTTATTAAACAGCATCACTCTTCTGCGAGTATTTCCGTTTATTAAAGAGTATTCTACCAGAAATAATCCAAATGAGGTATAAATTGTCCTACACATGTAAAATGAGTTCAAAGTTGTGAATAATTTCAAGAGTTTATATAATTAGCAATTAGAAAAACACAGTAAGAATGTTGTTTACAACACCTGATAAAACACTAGCAGTAGTTGTGCCTCTGACAAAATTGGCTTAAAAGTCAGATAATTCCCTATATGAGAGATAGTATGATCAAAATTTATGTCATTGTACAGGAATTTCTGAAGAAATGCAAAGTTTTGAATCTGCTCCACCACTGATCACACTGTCACCTTTCCACCAGTCAGCAGACAGTACCTGAGTTATGCAAATTGCAATTCTATTAGCAACCATTTTAGCCCTTTCTAAGGTCAAACAAAGATGTGTTTTAATTTAAATGTCATCAATCGCAGAAAATAGCAATCTGTTCAAACTCTGCTACTCATCATAGCTATAACGTTGTTAATTTGACAACACTATACAAAATTGCACATTGCAAAATAATAATGGTTTGTTCAAATTGCACTAATGTTAATTTGACAACACTTTATACAAGATTTGTACCTTGTCACTGTGTGATTCAATGACTGAAAGAGGCCACTGCAACATTAATGAATAAAAGTTATTGGTTAAAACCCGAAGGTATAATCACACAAAAAGTAAAAAATTACTTGGTAAAATAGGGATATGTTACCGCAGTTCTTAGATCCCATAACATAACTTTCCCATCATAAGATGCAGAAAGTAAATGAAACATAGAATTATCATGCCATTTACAAGTTGTTATCCAAGAAGTATGAGAAGCAAACTGAAGAACAGGAGCAGAAGTGCCTGCAGAAAAAGTAAAAACGTTTTATAAGATTCTGGCATGCATACGATTTTCTATGGAGGTCAGAGAGACGAGAGAGACGATTATTTGGTTCGTTTTACTGACCTGGTTTACGAGGATCCCAAACCCTAACGACCGGGTCAGAACCACCGGCAGCTATCAGAGCAGAACCTTCCCCTCCAATGTCAAGGCAATTAAGAGCCTTCCCACAAAACTATACATGAAGGACAAAGTAATCTTAAAAAAATTGAAAACTTTCAACTTTAAATATTTTGGTGCTTTTCTACTTCTAATTGCCGTATGTAATTATTTTCAACAATACTTTTGAAGGACAAATAATTCCAACCAATAAGTAAAGAAAAAAAAATAAACAAAGATAGAATATAGTAACTCTATACGTGAAATGTTTATGCCGCAATATAAGCACTTAAATTGAGTTTTTCGACAAAAGATGAAAAAGAATTAAAGTGAATTCAACAAATTTATACTATTTAAGCATAACAAGTTAACAGCGCAACTAACTCATAAGATAATCATAACTGTAGTAAGAATAAGGAATATAGTTGATGAACAAACATACACAAAATGTAAAAACTACACTATACTATTCAGAAAAGCATAAATAATCTCAAAGATACCAGAACAAGAAATTAAGAAAATAAACAGAGCGTCGATCTTCATCAAAAGAACAACAAAAGAAAATGATCAAAACAGGCCATAACGGGCTACACAAGTAGTTAAAAATGACAATGCGCCAACGACTAAGGTGTCACAGAGCATAGTTTGAAGACAAAATTTAAGCGTCAATAGCATACAAGTTCAGCAATGATGAAGAGAAAAAAGGGCAGGCATTTGTCAACTTACTATATCTGACAAGTTTTTGCCGGTCTCCACATCCCATTTCCTAATAGAATGATCCCAAGATGCAGAATAGATTGATTCTCGTTGTGGCCAAACCACAGAAGACACACACTGTGTATGGCCCACAAGTGTTGTAAAAGCTTCTCCCTATAACGAAACAGAACATTATTGATGAGAACTTGGTTGATAACAAAAACAACAGAATGATACCTACGAACAAGGAAAAGAACAAATAAATACTTAAGAGAATCACAATTTATGAGGAAGTAAAGTCACAAAACAAGTAGGGAAAAGATAAGTCTGTCGGAGCTAAAATGGATTTCTAAATACAAAATATTTGGGAGAAATATGTGAATGTACACAAATTCAAATTTCAAAAATACAAAACAATAAGGTACAAAGAAGTAGTACAAACCTCTAATTGAGAGTCCTCAACTTGACCTTCAACTTTTCTCTTCTTTGTCACTAGATCATTTTCTGCATTAAAGTCATTGATTCGCCATAAATTGATGGTGCAATCCCAAGAACCAGAACAAACCTAAGCATATGAGAGAACAGAAGAACAATGTTACAGATTACACTATACATAAACCAAGTGTGGGGAAACTGGAAATAGAAAAGCAAATAGAAACCATTTCTCCATTAGTCTGGGCTGCAACGCTCTGTACAGAAGACTTATGACCACGCAAGATTTTGTAAGCTCTAACCCTCACAGGATCGTTGATAGCCTCTTCAGTATTGATCTTTATAAAAATGGAAAATATAACATAATAAGCATAAGCTCAACACAAAGAATTCAGTTCAAAAGCTTCTTTTACTTACCTTCCATAGCCTTAGTGTACGGTCTTTTGAAGCAGTAGCTAAAGTTACAGTTTCCACACCTGATTACAGTACAAATTTTAACAACTTGGAACAATTCAAGTACAATATTGAGTGTCTATATGAATGTGTTTAACCACTATGGCATTTTAGGGGAAAACAGAATCTGAGATTTACTGCATATATTAAAACAGTGAAAGACTAACTAAATTGCTAGTTTAATAGAATGGGAAGAGAAAAAAAGACATTAAATAGATAATTTGATGTAATGATATTGAATTTGATGGCCAATACAAACAAACCATATAGTAACCTATACACCTGGATATAAAACTTGTGATATTTTTAACAGAAACAGATAATGCTTCTACTAAAATTTGACAGTTTGTAGCATGAGAAGGAATATATGTCTTTATACCTTCTGGGTTTAAGACACTAACAGAAGTGATTCCATCGCTATGTCCCTCCAGTATATGTGTACATAACCCAGCACCTTTCCATACCCTAAAATATAATTTTTTCGATGTCATGGTAATATCTCAAGAATTGAAAAATAATCAAATTATAATATCAAGTAATCACAAAATACACAAATAAATTTATAAGAATCAAACAGCGCCAGAGAAACTAATACCTTCCAAAACCATCATAGCATCCTGTCAAAATAAACCTGCGTAAAATAATGAACAGTCAACTATAAATTCTTGGTGAAGGGGACATTCGGGTCAAAATTAAGTTAATTAACATACTAAAACAAAGCTACAGTTCTTATATTTTAGCAGTTAAAATAACATAATGTCAAGTACTAAACCAACAAGACCACAAAACACTTGTTAACCTAATCGTGATGATATACTCAAACTGTAATAAAAAATAAAAACTGCAAGGCTCTTGCCATCGTCACTAAATATGATATAAAAAAAATTAAGGGAAACCAATAAAAACCAACCACGCATACTTAAATTTAACCATTCTAGTTCACTAAAATCCTTCACAGAAACAATGTATTGGAAATTCTCATACAAATATTTCCAGGTTCCAGCAGTAATTTAGGTAAGAGTTAATAGATAACTCAAAGTTGGACCATTATGGCTACGCTGAATCATCAGTAGCAATTCTTTGAGAAATTATCCATAAAAAGTTAATACAATTACAAACTTACCGAGAAGAAGAACCATCAACAGCACTGACCCAATCATCATGTAAAGAAGGATCTTCTTCCTTCCGTGGGGCTACAACCCTTGTGTACTCAATTTCCAATATCCTTTCCTAGAATTGATCATTCAAAGTGATTAGCTATGAGCCTACGACATCAGAGACAAACATAACCATGGTTTGTGTAAAGATTAAAAAAAATGGATGTGCTCGTTTCATATATCCTAATTCAATCCCTGAAATTTCCAACATTTCCCTCACAATATTCAGATTCCCGGATTGAAAACTAAACCAAACAAGAAAGGCCTGTTCAATTCTCATCAGACAAATCAAACGCACAATTCAAATTCAGTATACGAATATATGCAGGTCTACCCAAGTTTCTAAGAAGTGAGTCAAACCAACTTTATAAGAAAAAAATTTATAAGTGACCTAACTAAGTTTTGATAGCCAAAGTTGTCAACTTGTAAGATTTTGAGTTATTACCTCAACTTTATGACATCCATTATCACAACAATAAACAAATCCTTAACTTACAAGGAAAATGTACTGGGGGGGACTTTTTTTTATGATTTTCATATTTATATATCCAAATACTACAATACAGTTAATGGTTGCTAATTTCCTACATGATTGACGGTCTTATACTCTTGTACGTGTTTGCAAGTGAAAACTTACAAAATACTAGTATACAACAAGAAGAAATAGTGCTGACAATTGCAAATCACAGAAAAATACAAATTCGTTCAAATTATGTTACACTACAAGGATATAGTGCCATTACAGCCGCGACTTGAGAACACTTAACCGAACCTTATAATGTATTAAATGATAATGACGATGACATGATTCCCTATAAAGTATTAAATTTATGAAATATAATAAATTAAGTGATTATTTGTTAGGAACCCAAGAACTGTATTCCATACAAATAGAAAGAACACTTTTATTAAGAAATAAGAAAAAAGTTTATCTTCCAATGGTTTCCCCTTCACAATAGAGACTATCCTCTATAAAACAATTGATGACAATAGTCCTAACTACCGTATTAATTAACTAACTATAGCAACTCTTAACTACCCTAACAACTATATCATCTATTATTCTATATCCTAACATTATTACTAGGGATGGCAATTAGACCCAGACCCAGTGGGTACCCGCAAAAAAAACCCACAATGGGTAGGGTAAAAACCCGCATAATGGGTATGGGCACGGGGATGGGTAATTACCCGCAAAATTAAGCGGGTATGGGTACGGGTACGGGTACTATAGTACCCGCCCCGCACCCGCACTTATATAAATATATTATTTATTTATTATATTAATATTTAGTTTAATTAATTATTTTTCTTTATGTTTTAATATCTATTAATATCATTGGACCATTACAATATTTATGATCAAATCAAAAGATAAACGTTTGCAAACTTTTTAAGAATTTGATTATGATTAATAGTTAAATAATTGTGACTTTATAACTAAGAATTATATCTTATTAATTGTGTCTTTATAATTATACTTGCAACTTATAAATTATTTTTACTCATATCAAATAATATTGTCGTAAGACTTACAACTTCATAAAATATTATTATGGATATTTGAATGTGTATTGTAACGAGTGTTCACTTGAAATATTTTGAGTTATAAAATATTTTGGTTTATAATATTTTATGATTTAATTTATGATATTTGGATAATTTTTAAATGGGTAAATATTACATATAGTCCCTTAACTTAATTTCAGTTAACGTTTTAGTCTTTTATCTTTTTCTTTCCCTCGATTTGGTCCTTTATTTTAATTTTAAGTGACAATTTGATCTTTTATGTTTTAAAATGTCAATAATTTTATCCTTATTTTATACAAAATTTCAAAAAATTCATCAAAAATTTCAAACAAAACACATAAAATTAATTATCATCCTCAATATAATGCCATTTCATCAAATTTATAACTTAAATCTTTAAATAAAGTCATGACAAATATGAGTTTATTTGAAGATTTGAGTTACAAATTTGATAAATTGTATTTTATATTAAATAATATAACTAAATTTATGAGTTTTGTTTGAAAATTTTGATGAATTTTTATAAAAAAAAAGATAACATTGTTAACATTTTAAAACAAAAAAGATTAAATTGTCACTTAAAATTAAAATAAAGGACAAAATCGAGAAAAAAAAAAGATAAAGGACTAAAACGTTAACTGAAATTCAGTTATGGGACTATAAGTGGTATTTATCCTTTTTAAATTTAATCACAAAATAATATTTATTTATCGATTTATTTTAATTAAAGTGTGGGTAATGGGTACGGGTACGGGTACTAAGGTACCCAGAGGGTAAGGGTACGGGTATTAAAGTTGATACCCAAGAGGGTACGGGCACGGGTATGGATATTTTTTTAAACTGCGGGTATGGGTACGAGTACTATAGGACCCTACCCAAACCCTACCCATTGCCATCCCTAATTATTACTCTCGTGCAATATGCTAATTATTGTTAAACTGACAACAAGAAATATAACAAGTTAAGTTCAGTTCTAAACCTGTTTCAAACAAGTTTTAAAGGTAAGCCAATTTGAAACTGTTTCTAACCCTCGAAATAAACCTATTAGTAAAACTGATGCACAAACCAATACAACACGATCGATACAATATAACACAATCAACTTAAAATGAATTTATGAGAGTATATAATAATTTATTTATAGTTATTGATTATTACCGCAGAGATTCCCTTAGCAAGAAGAAACTCCTCAAGTGACATACGTACAAACTCGCCATCGATCAAAAAATCAAACGGTTCAGGTTCATAATCATCATCTACAAAGAAAAAAAAAATCAACCTAATATCATCAATAATCAATTACTTTATAATAATAATAATAATGAATGATGAAATGTTGTAGAATTGATAAATGTTTGAGTACATTTGGATTGGAGAAGGGCGTTAACGAGAGATGAGAGGCCGAATCTGGTGAGATCAGCGGGGATGGCGATGGCTGAGGATGGAACTTTGAAAGGTTCGGCTAACTTTGTAATGAAACGGACTTGGATTCTTCTTGTGCTGGCTTCGCCGTCGGCGTTTTCTTCTCCGACGAGTGTATTCATCTCTAGTTGGTTCTACTGTGGTTGCAGAGGCGCGAAAGAGGAAGAGAGGATAATTTAGGGTTTAAGGCTTAAGGGGTTTTAGACTTCGCAATGGAGCGGGTAATGTCACGCCAAAATATTACAAAAGGGTAAACTTCCACTCTATTTTGTCTCATACGCACTCAAGTGTAATAATCAATTTTTTTAAAATCACTTTTTTATTAAAAATAAAATAAAATATAATAATAATCATTTTTGAAAATCTACATTTGATTGATACAGTTTTTTGAAAAAAAAAATAATAATCTGAAAAAATTATAAAAAATACTTTAAATTAAGAAGTGGTTTTGAGTAGCTTCTAAATATATGTTTTTCATAATTGATTTTAAAAAAACAAATTAGTGTGTCACACAAACACATAATAGTTTTTATTTTTCTTTAATGTATATATAAATCAATCTTTAAATGATTAAGAACAAAAATCACTTTTTCATAAATTATTTATAAATTTTGTAAGGGTCTCAATGTATCCCTAGTGTTTGCAAGGGTACTGAATATATTCTCTTGTTGCAAATAAGAAATTTGTTCATAATATTTGAGCCTATTGTTTTGACTAATAAAATAATAAGAATAAAATTAAAAATGTTTTCTCATCTTCTTCTTCTCACACGCACACCAACAAGAAAGCACTTCCATGATACTTTTTCTTTTAAATTTTTTTTTCACAATTTCAATAGTGTATTATTTAAAATGTTTTGAGTATTTTCGAGACTTTGTAACCTCTTATGTTATTTTATCAATCTAGAAATAAAAAATTTAGATATGTAACTTGATTTTAATATTAAATAATTATTTTTTTCTCTAAAAATATGGTCAAATGATTTTATTAACAAAAAAAATAAACACATGTAATTTCTTTTGGGTGTAAATAAAATACTATGTGTGCGCTACTACCAAAACTAACCTTTTGAACTTTGGGTGACTTTGATAGGCACTACAGTGTTCTTTAGAGTTTTATAGTTGTTGTATTCTCAATATCGGATTTAAATTTAAATATTTGACTAAGCTAAAAGATTCCTAAATTATATCACCTCAACTAAACGCTCTTAGATGACATATAACTTGATTATTTTATTTTAAAATAAATTAATGTTTTTTATTTTTGATTTCTTCTTATTTTCAATTAATATGATTTGTTAACTTTTTCACATTATTTCACCAAATACATACAATATGGTTCTTTGTAATTTTTCTTTGTGCAAGTATCGTGATTTATTATGTGTTTTACATTGACATTGATGGTACTTTAATCAAATAATATATTTGTATTTATAATAATGTTTATAAATTTAATTTCACCCGTATTCTTATTGTTTGATATTGAATGGTATAATATTATTTTATTTATACAATCAAAATGTATGAAGAAAACAAAATTCGACTAAACAAAGGGGGAAATGGACAAACTTAAAATAAAAAAGAAGCAAAATTTATTTAAAATAATTCACTCTATAATTGAATTATTATTCATTAGATTAAACGAGATAGATCATTTTAGATGGTTAAACTTAAAACATCAACTTGAGGCATCTAAAATAGCAGGTTAAACAAACCAGGTTGTCATGCTCGATTTGTTTTACCACCTTTGTATTTTACAATTTCAATGAGAGTTTTAAAATATTGATGAATAAGTTGATAAATTATTATAATTTAATGGACCGTATTTACTTCTTCAAAAAAATTGGATTTTATATGCCATATTTTAACTCTTATTTTGCAATCTAGTTTTACCCATATAATTTTCATCTATTTTAATTTAATTTTTGTTGAATCATCTGTTTATCTAATAAAAATACGAAATTTTCAATATGTAAAATAAAATTGAAAAAAAAAGTTTGTGTGTTAGACACAAAATTTCTTGTATGTAAAACAAAATATATGTAAAATATAAAAATAGACTATATTTGTTTAAAAAATTTATTTATTCTTCAATAATGTTTTAGAAATTTATAAAGAAAATGATAAAATATTAATGTAGAATTAAAATGTGAGGTATAAAATTCAATTAACTAGTTATAGTGATAAACCGGATTTGTATAGTTGTAAATGGACCACATAATACAATAATGTTGGCCATTTTTTTTTTAACAAGAAACTTATCCAATTTAAAGGTCACAAAACACGTTTATAAGACAAATAAGACTATAAATAATAAAATATCAAAGGTAAAAAAATTTATTTAAAATTTTATTTTCTAAAATACTACAGTTTTGTCTAAAAGTTTATATTAAAAAAGAAAGATAGTATTCTGTGCAGAAATAAACACTCAAAGGATATAAAAATTATATTTCTTTAATATATATATATA
>JBBPBT010001302.1:2520689-2564604 GCA_037974875.1 Cicer bijugum | reverse complement strand
GTCTTTCAAATTTTTTTTCTAATAGTTTTTAAATTCTCGTAATGTATATTATAATTTGTTGATCCTTTCTATATCTACAATTAAAAAGTTAATATATTTTAAAATTAAATATATTTTTAATTTTTATAAATTTTTTATCTTTCAATTTTAATCACTATAAAATAAAATAAAATATCTTTTAATCCTTACAAAATTATTTAGGAAATATTTTTACTAAAATAAAATATATTTGTAACACCTCAAAAATTGTATATTCTATTTATTCTTATTTATACTAATAATTCTATTATTTATATTTTATTGTCCTTATTCATATATTTATACAAATCTCTTAAATCTTATTTAATCAAAAAATAATTGTTAGTTATTCAAATGAAGTTTAGTTTAGAAAGTTCATATTAACGTGTTGGTTATAGTTGGGGAATAAATTAGAAATAAACTCAACAGAAATTTCAAATTCAACTTTTAGTAGCTCATTTTGTAGTTAAAATAAAATTTGTCATTCGTAAAGATTCAGAGGGGCGTAATTGACATTTCTCATCACACTCCCTTTTACTTAAAACCCAATTATTTTTTTAAAAAAAAGTAATGAATGAGAAAGAAAGAAAGAGGGAGGGATGACAGAACCGTAACATGTAACATATCAGGGAAAATGAAGAGAAAAATAAAAAAGAGAGAACACATTAACTCCATTGCATGTCATTCTCAAGCTCCCTTATTTCACCATCTCATCATAGAATCACCCTCACACCTATATTAGAGTAGAATAGGACCAAGAGGTATAGTGAAATGAGAAATTAAGAGAAAGAAGAAAAGGAAAGTTAGGGTTTCAATATAGGAGAAGAAGTTCAGAGTTCTTGCATGTTGAGAAGGAAGATGGAAACGTGAAGAGGAGTTAAAGTTTCACTCATAGAATAAGAAATTAGAATCAAACTTTGGGGTCTCAAATCTCTTTTTAAGATAACATAGAAAATGCTCTTAAAACCTCTCTTAGGTGTGCTTAGAGATATTGGTAGCATGTTCCTAATATTTGTTTCATGATTTGTATATTTAGGTATTGGGATAATTCTATTTGATTTAATATCATTGATTATTAATAATGCATATTAGGTGTTTGTATTAATTACTATGAAGAGTTGTTGTGGTTGGATTGGTGATGAAATAGGATTGTTTAGTATTGGTAATTACTTGGTTTTATGCTGAATTTTGAGTGTATTTGACTTAATTGATCATACGAACTTAAAAATATAAAGTTTGAAGTGAAAATAGTATGATGTTGTCTTTGAACCCGTATAAGTATGATGTTACCTTTGGTATTTTACTCATAACTTTCTCCATAGATGGTGTTTTGAGTTGATTTTTATCCCATTTGAAAATAGACTTAATTACCTACGAAATAGACACTGATTTTACACATTTCCGTTGAGAATTAATAGAGAAAATTAAATTACACGTTGGAACATAATATGTTGTCCTATTTTTGTATATGTTTACCTTATTTTATTAAACTGTACTAATTGAAAGTCTATTACGCATAATAAAAATTATATTTATAGACTAGACATATTAGACTTTCTGAAATGTTATCATTTATTTACATTGGACATCGTTTGATATTTTAATTAATTTTTCAAAGTTATAGTGTTTCTGCATAAAACGATTATGACATAGGTAAGTTAAGATGATTATAAGAAGTGAGAGAGAGAGAGATTCAACTCATTTTTGTGGCAAATTTTTTTACAATATTATAAATGTGTATAAAAAATTAATTAAAAAAAGTATATTTTGCCATAACAATAAAGACTAAAATTATATCTATGATAATTTTATTGAAACTAAAAATTATATTTTTGTTTTATAAAAATTAAATTTAAAAAAATTAAAATTCAATAAAAACCATAAATATATTTAATTTTATTTTTTTATGTCTCCAAATATAAAAACGCATATGCGACCATTATAAGTTTAGTATGAATTAAAGAGCGCTAGTCAAATAGCACAAACTCAAAATTCAAATCTAGCCTGCCTAGTCGCAATAAAAATTACCAAAGCTACCTCCAACTATTTTTGGTTATAGAATGATTGTATCTTGTGCCACACAATTTTTTAAATATCTCTTCTCATGTTTGATCATTTTGATCTTATGAGTTAAAACTCGTGTTGCATTGAAGTTCTTACCCTTATTATTGTTTGCACTTCCATGTCTAGCCATCTATTGTCTTTTTTTTTTAAAACAAAAAAAAAAAAATCTAGCCATCTATTATTTTACTTAGATAATTATTGAAATATTTTTGTTGTTGTTTATAACCACATCAACTTGTTTTCTTAAGTTTTAACTTCTTCCTCCTTCTTAATTATTTTTATATCCTTATGCTTCAAAGTTATTTATTTCTTTATCGATTAAACTGTTATTTTGTATTTTAAAATTGTAAGTGTCAGTTAATTTGAAAATCTAGATATATGTAATATCATATTATTCTCTCAAATTATCCTTACATCAATTAAAATATTTCATTCGTCAAGTAGTTTTGTTAGAAAAATCCATGTGGCATATTAAATAACATTATGAATTGTTCACGTCAATACCATATCACACGGAACTCTAAGCGTAAGTTGCATATTGATTAAAAACTTACAATTTTATGCGTATTGAACTTTTCATAAGTGCTAATTGATTTTAGGGTATCAATGACAAAAATTTGAGATGCATTAAAATTTAAATTCTTAGCCACAACAAAAAAGTTATGTGTCAGTGATATGTGACGTGAAATCAATACGCACAAGTTACAATGTTACTAAACGCGACATGTGAACACCTCCAACAAAGTTATTTTATAGATAAAACAAATTTAAGATTTTCTAAATTTAGAATCCCAACTTTCAAACATTGACAATTTTAAGTCCCAAATTACTTCTGTTTATCATTTTCTTTTCCTACTAACATTCAACTTTTGTGGCTAAAATTTATGGATTTCTTGATAGTCCTAATCTATGTAAAAGAAAATCTTACATGTCATCTTGTTTTTTCTAATGAAAAGTTAATCAAGATAAGAGTTTTTAATATAAAAAATTTCGATTTTTGTTTGTTTGTAAATATACAAATACTTGATTATCAATTACTAAGATGAGTATAATAATGTGTATTTTAAGGTGCTACTTTTCAATTTTTAAACCACAAATAAAAGACAATAAGATTAATTAAAATTGGGCCGTTTTAGGCTCATTACTCAAAAGAGAGGGATAGTTGAACAAATGGACCACTCGAGTCCAACGTAATACTAAACTGCCCAAAAATTAATAAATTGGGTAATTCAAGGTCAATGTTCGAGCAATTTTTTTTTTAAATACAAGGATAATTGGGCCTACATGTCTCTTGCAAGCCCATATGTAGGAAGCAACCCAAAGCTTCTATTTGAAGAAAAACAATAAAATAACAAATTGTCCACCCCATGGAAATAATTGAAATGAAAAGACCATATATCGTATTTGATTTTAGGGTTAATCACGATTTTTTCGTCATTTTTTTTGTTTGGTCCATATTAAACACGAAGGTGTAATTATTAATTTAAAATTTTTTCAAGATTCTTTTATACTTTTGAATTGACTAATCTAGAAGCATAAAATATAAATTTAAGAAATGTATACACCTTTGAGCCAATTCAGTTCATATGTGTTAAAAATCTTGAATTTTTTAAAGTTAATATTTATATCTTTGGACTGATTTAACTAAAAAAATGTTTGAATTGATTAATCCGTAGATAATTAAAATCGCCGAACTATATATTTTTAAGATATTGGAGAATATATAGGAGTAAAAGGATATTTTTTTAACATATTTTAACTTGGAGTTTAGAAAACCCCAATGATCAACCCACTAGAATGAATTTTTCACTTTGGATCTTTCGAAGTGGTGACAAATTAAAATCAAATCATTTATATGTTTTACTTGGAGAACCAAAGCTCTCATGTCAGAAAAATTGAGACCCAAAAGTAGTTTTTTTAGATTATGTGTATTTTTGTTGCCTACAATGTTAATTAACATTGTATAGTATCATACGACGCGATTAAAACTCATTTCAATCCTTAACATTATTTTTAATAGACAATTTAATTTCTCTAATTGATTTTAATTTTTAAAATGCATCTTATAAACACTGAAAAGAGTAAACATAATAAATAGGTATTTTTTCTAATCCTATAAAATTGTGGAACATGCTAATTTTGGGTTTGAAAATTTTATGGTGTAAGGTGAAAAACAAAAGTAATAGAAAAGTCACATATTTTTATAAGTTAAAATATTTGACGGTGAAATAAACAAAAATTTACATCAAAATTAATGAATCATTCAATTAAAAAAATGTTTAAATAATATTTAATATTAGTTTTTATGAATGACTTTAACGAAAAGTTAGATATTAATATGATGTCAAATAGTGAGTCAAGTCGTAATATTGATGAAATCCAATAAATATGTTGTAGTTATAGATACTAGTAACAAGTTTATCCAAAAAATGTTTCACTCAAAATCATTGATAAATGTGTTAGCGTAAAGTTATATATGATGTCATATTTGCAAACTTGCAATGTTAAAAATTGTATATTTTCATTTATTTGGATGTGCAAACAAATCCACAATAAACTTTATTCTTAATAATCCACAATCACCTGTGATACATAATATTAACTCTAGAATTTTTTGGGATTAATCCATAATATTGGAATTCATTCGTTGTTTATAGAATTTGATTGAATACGCTTCTGCAAGTTAATCTACCAATTTTCTTTTAAAGCAAATAAACAATAATGTTTGAATTTATTACCAACTATTTTAAAACCGTTATTTCCTTCTATTTATATGAATCGGTATTTGATCAATTACTTAAATCAAAATAGTTTTGTCTTGAAACATCGATTTAATTAGTTATAGTATAATATTGCATACTAAATTAAAAAGTTATATTAAACTTAACATTAAATATTTGTTTAAGGTAAAATAATTAAAACCTAATTTTTTGGGTCATATTTAATTATAAATGCAATCGATTTTACAAAACACCATTTAAATGACTATGACATTGGGTGCATACATGATTTTGTTTTTGTTTTGTGAAGACAAGGCTTAAAAATAGAATTAGAATATGTATACGACAAAAGAATGCTAGTATTGGTGGATTTGATGTTAGAAAAAGCTCACGTTCCCATGTATGGCTACATGACCACTTTTATAAAGAAAACTCATAGTTTCTTAAAATTGAATGCATGCTTTACCTTTGTTTTAATCAAAATTGAATGCTTAAATGAGAATGTATTTATATAATTTCACGGTGTGTTTTATTATTGCTTGAATACTTATAATTAAATACCAAATTCATATTTGAGAGAAAAAAAACATACTTAACAATAGCTATCTCCTTAATCTTGTTACAGTTGAATTAAATACTAATTAATTAGCTTAATGATAATGTTGCAAATGATTCTGAAATTGCCGATATATAAATAAAATGTAATAAAATTGTTAATATTCTCTTTACATATAAAATGTTTATTAGAATATTAATATTAACTAATCAGCTCAAGAACCATGGATCTTTGTTGATTAGTAAATCTTCCGTTACTCGTGTTCCATTTAGCTTTCACAACAATCTTCTCACAAACCGCAAGGGTATTTCCGTAATCTAGCACTCATACTCCGTTCTGCTAAAACTGAATCCACTTATGAACCCTTTCCTTTCTAGAATCCAAAATCATTTTTCCCAAACGCACTTTTCCCCCCCGCCATTCAATTCCAATTTCTCTTCCCAATTTTATCCTTCTAGGGCTAAGCATCAACACCTTCATCTTCAACCTCAAAAATCTTCAACATAACCCTAATTATCCTCAATTCACCTCAGATTTTCTCCATTTTTACTCCTTCTACCACTCCATGCTCTTCTCGTGATCAATCCATGAGTTTTCCAACTACTTCCGATGCCGTGGAGGCGGCGTTAGCTTCCTCCGGCCACCGCGGAATCAGTTTATCAAATACTGTTCATTCCGAAGTTGCGTCATGCTTGACGCTACCGTCGCTTCCGGTTTTCTGCGGAGCTTCCGATCATGACCTCCGACTCTTTGATTCGCCGATGCTGTTGAACCGCGTTGATATTCTCATGCAGTCGAGCAAGATCGCTGAGATGCTCCGGCACACTGATGTGTCTTACTTGTAAGCATTTTGTTCGTTTTTTCGTTTGACATTTTCTGCTCGCATTGTGTTTCCGCTATTTTAGTCGTTAGGTAGTTGAATTAGTAGGGGAATACCTAATTAGGATGTAATTTGGATGTGAATTGTTGCTGATGTTTTTGTAGAATTGAAATTGAAATTCGCGGCCGTGAACTGAATTATGAAGAATTTGAATTTCTATGCGATTTACTTTAGGTTTGACTTTTGGAGATTCTATGGATTTCGCGGCTTATGTAGTTGACTGCACAGTGTTTGGCTCGCTTATTTTGTTATAGTTTTCAGTTTTTAATTAATTAATTTTAATTTAAGTTGATTGTTCGTGTTGAAGTTTTCATGTTTAGTTCTGTTATAGTAGTTGCTTAGTGCTTGCATGTTTAGTTATTGTTTTCAGTTTTTAGTCAATTAGTGAATTAGTAATAATATTTTAATTTAGTTGTCTTTCATTGCTAAGTCTGCAGGGGGATTAGTGTTTCCGTTATAAGCACTGGATTGGGTGCTATTTATAATCGGCACATAGGGCTTAATACTACATAGTTTGGGAGAATTATTGACATTTTTCACTTATCATTTTTTAAATTTTCATTGGAAAGGAGAGGTAATTTAGAGCACAGTTTGCACCAACTGCATGGAATTTTATTGGCGATGTTGTTTTAATATAAACAAATTGACCTTCATTCCAGATGTTTTCTTCTCATTCAATTTTTGTCATATTGTTGAAAAGTGTCGGTATAGGAATACATATTTGTTGTCATTATCATCATCAATGCTGCTTATGTCATTTGTATCATTATCATTACTTATTACTTAATTAATACAATTTTATATATGTTGTCTTATATAGGAATTTACGAGATGACGCTGAGGCTGTTTCGTGTAACTACGTTGAGCCTTTAGAACTCCACGATGAAGTCATCAGGTGCAACCCTGAAGCATTTGAATGTGGTACTGCAGGTAAACAGAGTACTTACTTGGTTTCTGTCCTAAATAATTTCAGATGCCACAGGTTGGTAGCTGCTCATTGGTCTGTAATGGTCTGACAGAGTCAGGGTGTGACACTTATTCACTCTCGAGAATTTACCATAATGAGATTTGTTATAAATGGAGAGTGTCGTGCTGAAAGATTCGGTTTCATTTCATGTTGACAAATGACATATGACTGTCATTTATAACTTTAAAAAGAGGTTTAGTGTATCTTGTTAGTTTGATAACACTATAACAAATTTGTGATTATATAATTTATAGGTTTGGAAATCATGGTAGAATGAGAGGAACTGAAAAGAGTGATTTGTTTTTGTATATTCTCAATCTAAGATTACAAATGAAATGAGTAAACCTCTCTCTCTCTCTCTCACACACACACACATATATATATAATATAGGTGTCCATGCTCTGAAAATTACTGTCAAAACATATAACTGTCACTAATTGATTCAGTTGCAATTAGTTACTGTATTTAGAGTTTCTAGAAACTCCTAGACTAATTAATGCTACACAATACAACACAAAATGTATTATAAAAGGCAATGATAACCGAACATTACTATAGTCGAATAATAGGTATAGCATGTTTACTTTTTCCACAAAAAATTACCTTTTCCATTGGTCCTTTGTTTTCCATTAAATGTTTTAATGGTGCTCTGCTTATTGTTTATTGTATTGGTCAAGTTTCTCAGGTCCTGTCCAGGAGAAGATCTCCGGTAGTGCATTACCTGAAAAGAAGCTTTCTGAATCAAGTTTTTCTATCCCAAGCCAGACTCAAAAAGACTATCACGCAACCCATAGCCGACAACTTGATGATTTTTCTTCAAATGTGAGATTGCATTAGGTTATAACAGTTGATATTTCGTTTGTTTTCTCTTGCTAATTTTCATAATGATTTTGCAGGACATTTCTATATTGTCTTCTAAGAAATCAAAAGTAAAGAAGAAAGGTGGTGATGTAATATCTATTGCACCTGACCCTGCTGAGCTTCAAGGTCAGTGGATGGCGGGTTTCTACAATATTTATTTCAACAATTTTGTTTGTTCTCCTTGTGCGTGTTTACATGTTTAATGAACTGGTATTCATTGTCTGTTTAGAGGCCATCATTGGAAGGTTTCTTGAGTTTTTGGAGGACTTATGTAGCAAGGCTGAATGGAATGGTGACGATAGAGATGAAGCAGAATGGTTGCCATTGCCCCTTTCAGATCTTAGATTGCTTGTTAATGAAATAATGACTATACGTGAGAAGAAACTTCTGCATTTGGTTCCTGTAGAATTTCTTGTTAGACTGCTAAAGGTTTTAGATCATCAGATACATAGAGCAGAAGGCCTGTCGATTGAGGATTGCGATAATGTACGTTCAATTTAGTTTCTTTTGTACTAGTCTATGTAGAAAATTTATGGCTTGTTTGGATTTAGTAGACTTTGACTATGACCTATATTTTTCTATTATAATATTTTATTAAAAATCTGAATTGTATTGGGTAGTAACAGAAATTTAATATTTAAAAATAGCTTTAGTACATAGATCATATTTGGCAAGGTAATGGCTTATAGTGATGAGTTGCATAGAAAAGTTCCTTCATATGTACTCAAATTAAACATAGTACAGACTTATAGTTATTGTTGTTATAACTGTTATTGTTCTATGTTTCAGTCCAATTCAGAACTAGTTTCAGCTCTTTTAGTTGCATTGGAGTCCATTCATGCAGCTCTGGCGGTGATGACTCATAGTGACATGCCAAAGCAACTTTATAAAGAAGAGGTGAGTTCTTTGTGCTAGCTTCAAACAATTATAATTCTTATTATTATAATGAATAACACATTTTTTTAGAAATCGTCTTGGGAAAAGTAATTTTAAAAAGAAATACGCCCTCTGCAGGAGAAACATGGTGTTTGAAAGTAATTTGTATTGCAATGATATGCACAAATTGTTGCTCTATTAAATATTATAATCTGTAATGTTAGTAATTTGTTTGTGTCAGGTCATTGAGAGAATTCTGGAGTTTTCCAGGCATCAGATAATGGACGTGATGTGTGCATGTGATCCATCATATCGTGCATTATACAGACCTAGTGAAAACACTACACTTGAAGGTTAGCCTTTTCAGCCTGTTCCCTTTTATTATTTTGCCATTTGAAGGATACTGATGCTACCGATAGTTAATGCTGTTTTAAAATTTATCTGGGGGCCACTATGGAAGGAGAAATTGCAAAAAAGTTATTTCCTTTATATGGCTTCAAACTGCTACTCTTTATATGTTTTACAGTTGATGAAGAAGAAAGTGATGTTGAGTTTGGTTCAGCAAGTAAAAAACGGCGTACCAGCAGCAAGACAGTAAAGTTGAAGAAATCAGCATCAAACAGGTTTGATTATTTTACATCGAGGGCCTGTTTGGTTGTTAGGATAAGATAGACATGATATAATCAATTGTCATATATTGTGTTAATCCGTTATTTTGTAAGTCTGTCAGCAAGATAGAATAAGTTAATTCTATCACCTATCATATCATATTGTTTAGTTAAAATAATATTGTTAGCGAGGGTTGGTTAGAAATAGTGAAGTAGGATTAAATTTTCACCCAATTCACCCTTGTCATCTTATTATAAAAAGTTTAGTAAAAAATAGTAAAAAAGATAATGAAAATCTAATAAAAATTAAAACAAAAAACAAAATATAAAAATTGTTCTTAGTTAATAAAAAACCAAACGGTATATTAAAAAATTAAAATTATCATCCGAAGTTTTTTTTGCAAGGGTAAATTTATTATTCATATCCTATAAGTAATATTTGATCCATCTCAATGACGAAGATAACAACATAATATGATACTATTTGGTTTGTTATCCCGTGTACCTTAAACAGAAGACAAAATGAAATCATGCCTGTATCCTATCTTACATTCTTACTTTTGTCCACCACTCATCCTATTCATCCGTTATCTGTATCCTACAGTGTCCATCAAACAGCCCTTAAGTTTCCTTGGCTTTCTTATGTGTCTAAAGTTAAATGTGTTTACATACTTTTCTTGTTGATCCTTGCTTTTTTAGGTTCTCCAGTGCTGTTAATGTTATTCTTCAGAAGTTGTGTACTGTTGTTGGTCTACTCAAGGATTTGTTGTTAATAGAGAGGTTGTCAGATAGTTGCATTTTACAACTTATAAAAACAAGCATTACAACATTCTTGGTTGATAACATCCAGCTCTTGCAATTGAAGGCAATTGGTTTAGTTAGTGCGGTACTGATGCCTCTCTCTTAAAAACTTTCTGATTGTTAGCTTTCGTGTTCAGTTAGGTAGCTAATATGTAATTGTTGCTGTTCTGATATGCTCACACAGATATTCTATTTATACACACAACATCGCACTTATGTGATAGATGAAATGCTTCAACTTCTTTGGAAATTACCTCATTCAAAGCGAGCTTTAAGGAGTTATCACATACGCGAGGAAGAGCAAAGACAGATCCAGATGATTACTGCTTTGTTGATTCAGTTAATTCACTGTAGTGCTAACCTTCCAGATACTTTAAGAGAAGCATCAAGTGGTAACTCTGTATTGGAAGTCTTGGTTGATGTTAGTTATCCTACTAAATGCCGTGAGGCAGTAACAGAAGCCTGCTGTCTATTCTGGGGCCGTGTACTTCAGCGGCTTACAAGTGCAAAGACTCAGGATACTTCTGAATTGAAATCCATAATGGAGAATCTTGTTACTGATTTACTGACCACTCTAAACTTACCTGAATATCCTGCTTCAGCGTCTATTTTAGAGGTAGCATTTGTGTATGTGCTTGTGTGCGTGTGTTTGTGCAGGAATGCATGTATTTATGTGCATTATTGTTTTGGTAAAGGCATCAGGCTAGTTTAATGCTGGGATTTCTTTCAGGTTCTATGTGTTCTACTAATTCAGAATGCTGGAACAAACTCCAAGGATATCAGTGCACGCTCCATGGCTATTGATATTCTTGGCACTATTGCTGCAAGGTTGAAGCGTGATGCTATGATTTGTAGCCGGGAGAAGTTCTGGATACTTCAGGATCTACTTAGTCAGGACGCTGCTACTCGGCATTATCCAAAAGATACATGTTGTGTCTGTTCGGGTGCAAGGGTAGATAATTTGGTCATATGTCCAGGCTGCAATAGGCCTTTTCATGCTGATTGTCTGGACATCAAAGAAGATGAAGTTCCTAACCGGAACTGGTACTGTCATATGTGCATCTGCTCAAAGCAACTGCTTGTATTACAGTCATATTGCAATTCCCAGCGCAAGGGTAATGTAAAAAAGAACCATGAAGTTTCAAAGGATGATTCTGCAGTTTCTGACCATGAAATTGTTCAACAATTGCTTTTGAATTACCTTCAAGATGTCACCTCTGCTGATGACCTGCATCTTTTCATTTGCTGGTTTGTACTTGTAACGAATCTTCTAATCGACATTTTAGTTATAGTCATGCAAAGGTAAGTGTGTATATGTTGTGCAGGTTTTATCTTTGCTCGTGGTATAAAAATGATCCAAATTGCCAGCAGAAGCTCATTTACTACATTGCTAGGATGAAATCAAAAATCATAATCCGGGATTCTGGTACTGTTTCATCCATGCTGACGAGAGATTCAATCAAGAAGATTACTCTAGCTTTAGGCCAAAAAAGTTCATTTTGTCGAGGGTTTGATAAGATTTTTCACACGCTTTTGGTCAGTTAATATTTTCCCTTTCCCTTATTTTTCAAATAAAAACTTGTATACTAATTTTTCTTATACTGCACAGGGAAGCTTGAGGGAGAACTCTCCAGTTATTAGGGCTAAAGCTTTACGAGCAGTAAGTTTATTAGCTTTATGTTTTCTGTTTTCAAGTGAAAATGGGATACTTTTTATATTTCTTTGTAATGGTTTTTTCTTAACTGTCTTTCATTTAATATTTAATATAATGAACAGGTTAGTATCATTGTAGAGGCCGATCCAGAGGTATTGGGTTATAAACAAGTACAATCAGCTGTTGAAGGTAGGTTTTGTGACTCGGCGATATCTGTCAGAGAAGCCGCATTGGAACTTGTTGGTCGGCATATTGCTTCACATCCTGATGTGGGTTTTAAGGTACGTGTCAATTGCTCTTTCTTTTAGTAGTAAAAATTAAATCTGGTCATACCTTACAGACTTCATGGCTGTTATGGAGACACTTCACACGTAAGGTTGTTGCATTGTTAGTAAAACAAAGTTTTCAAATGTGTACTGTAGTATTTTGAGAAGATTACAGAGAGAATTAAAGACACTGGAGTAAGTGTTCGAAAACGAGCTATAAAAATTATTCGAGATATGTGCAGTTCAAATGCCAACTTCTCAGGATTTACAAGAGCCTGCACAGAGATAATTTCACGTGTTACTGATGATGAATCGAGTATACAGGTACTTTGATGTTTCTGCTTGAATCTTTTAAGATATGTCACTAAGTATTTCAAATACGCTGTATCTAGCCATCAACAACTATAACTTATGCCATTAGTTAAGTGTAACATGATTCGGAGATCAACATGCTTCTGCCCTATTGTGGTATTCTTTTAGAGGGTTTTCTTTCAAATTATATGAAATTGTTCCTGGAAATGTGAGCTTGGGAGTGCAACATTCCCATATTTGGTACAATTTATAGACAAATGCTTCCGGGCATTATTTATTCCCAGGAATCTAGACCAGACATGCTTTTCCTACGTTCTATTCCCATGTCAAGGGGTGGGTTTCTTATTTTCCCATTGGAATAGAATTTATGTTTTACACTTCCAACCATAAATTCTCACTTTCATCTTATTCTATATTTTTTCTTTTTAATTTTTAAACTTTTTTTTTTTAATAACATTCCTAGGAATAACAAGTATTTTCCAATCATCTCTGTTGGGAATAACATTCCTAGCAATAGTATTCTGGGAATATCATCCCTGGAAGCCTGAAATATAATGACATCCTTGAAATATATGAAGCACATACACTGACATGAACACTGGACACGACACTGACGTGTCGATACCGGTAATAATTTGAGAAAATAAATTAATTGAATGTAATTAATGTGTCGGTGTTGGACTCTGGGGCACACCTTTGATTTGAAATGTTGATGCTGCAGAGCTTGAAACAAATGCTCCTTTAGGTCATTGGTGATGATTTGTAATTGTTGTACCTTTCATCTAAACTTTTTAAATGAGGGAGTTTCGTTATGTCATGTTAATTATATTAAGTGTCTCATTTGCAATATTTACTTGTCTCAAATTAAGCGTCTCATTTGCAATATTTACTTGTCTCAAATTATGTCTCTTTATATTATCAATGGAGCATTAATTATTATTTTTTCACCAGTATACCCTTATTTGTTGTATCTCAACTCATTTAACTACTCCATCAACTATTATTAATATGGGTATTTTAGTAAATGAAACTCATTTTATTATTGAAATCAATATAACTAAGCATTTTTTTAAGATTTGTGCACAACCCAAATGAGACTTATGATGAGATGGATGGGGTAGTGACTGGATATTAACTTGTGCTTATTGGATGCTAAGCCGTGCACAGGTTCTAAATTTATTTCTCATTGTACCCGTTTTGGATATTAAGAATGTTTCTCCCTGTTATGCTTTTGATTTACAGGATCTTGTTTGCAAAACATTTTATGAGTTCTGGTTTGAGGAGCCTTCTGCTTCCCAAACTCAGGTTTTTGGAGATGGTAGTACAGTTCCACTTGAGGTAGCTAAAAAAACAGAACAAATTGTTGAAATGTTGAAGAGAATGCCCAATAATCAACTTCTTGTAACCGTAATAAAGCGCAACTTGACACTTGATTTTTTACCGCAATCAACAAAAGCAATCGGGGTCAACCCAGTGTCCCTTGTAACAGTGCGTAAACGTTGTGAATTGATGTGCAAATGCTTGCTGGAGAAGATATTGCTGGTACACTAGAATTATGCTCATTCATCTAACCTTTATGCGTGGATACCTTGGTATGAAATTCAGAGTTTATGTTCATGATCAGGTTGACGAAATGAACGGTGATGAAGTGGAAAAGCATGCACTTCCCTATGTGCTAGTCTTACATGCATTTTGTCTTGTGGACCCGACTCTCTGTGCACCAGCTTCTAACCCTTCCCAGTTTGTTGTTACTTTGCAGTCATATCTGAAGACTCAGGTTAAGACTAATCTAAGTCTTGTATATTGACTTACTCTAGTGTTACTATGCATTTTGTTGAATTGTTTGAATTAGTACTGTGCATGTGGCGGATGCCAATTTCAATTCAAACTAGTAAGCATGATGGTGGTTTCCTGTCCTTCTTTTGGTGGTTCTTTCAAACTTTGTCGAGGCTGAGATGTATTACTCCATTTATCATTCTGATTCTATGTATATAGTAGTAGTATTTATTTATGCACCTTATAATTGTTCTCAAAATAATAAAACATGAGTTTATTCAACTGTGAAAATTCAAGGAAGTTTTCAACTTTGTTTCCTACATTATTGTTTTTTTTATTTTTTAATTATATATTGTCTTTTTTTTTTACAATTATGGTTTTAACTATTTTTTTTATATATTTTATTTATTTTATTTTTTCTCTGGCAATTTTTCCTTTAATTATGAAATTTAATTTTGTGCTGAACGTTTTTAAAATAACTAATATATAAGCAAACCACCTGAAGAATAAACATTATAACCATGAAAACCTGAATGTTATCTCAAGTTTGTATTACTTTCATTTATCATTATATTTACTATATATTGTGTCCAACAGCCCAAGTGTGGAAATGAAAGTGTGAAATTTGTGCGGATAAAAAATGATAAAAAAATGACAAGCATAATAACAAAGTCTAGCTTTTGGTTGATAGTCTTGAAGCCATGGCTGTGCTGCAACTTTCAACGAGGCAAACAAATAGTAGTTTTGGGCTACCCCACTAGGGACCTATGGGTCAAACATAAATATTAGCTTGCTAAAATTAAAGTTGAAATCCATAGCACATGTCGTAAAGTGATAGAGTTGGCGTCTAAACACATCACAGTTTATTAATATATATCAGAAAGCATTTTTTACACTAATCAAAGTCTCAATCATAACACCATGAACACTTAATTTCTGCTTCAGTTTTCATCATCTGTTTATTATTAATTGTGCTGTTTCTAGCTCTTGACTTTTCATTAAATTCCTCCCATATTGTTTTGACCTACAAGAAAGTGTAATATGAAATGGCTATAGTTTGACTTATCTTATTCTTGTGTTCAGGTTGACAATAGCATGGTTGCGCAGCTACTTGAGAGTATAATATTTATAATTGATGCTGTGTTGCCATTGTTGCGGAAGTTACCTCTGAGTATTGTGAATGAACTTGAGCAAGATTTGAAGCAGTTGATTGTGCGACATTCTTTCTTGACAGTTGTCCATGCTTGTATCAAGTACTGCAATCTCTTACCATTATTTTCGTTAGTTAGAAGTTAGATGTGTTTTATTACTTCTATTCTGCTGCTTCATCCTGGAATTAACCTGTTCATAAATTTATGCACTGTATAGTTCTCTAATTTTTCTTGATGGATGAGTTTATAAACTGTAAATTTGTTTTGATATTATGATGCTGTATATGATAATATCTAAATAATTTTCTTATGCATACCAGTGCAAAAACATGCATACCATCAAAGAACAATTTTTGGATTATATTTTGAGATATTTCTAAAATCCTTGAACTTGGTCTTGGTTATGCTTGCCTTTTGTAGACTGCAACTATTAGAACTATTCTCCCATTCAATAGGAGAGAGTTTGCTTACCCGTTCCTCTACTGATAGGTCTAATTTATTACTATTGCTTGAACAGATGCCTCTGCTGTATGAGTAAGATGGCAGGAAAGGGGGATGCTGTAGTTGAGCAACTTATTCAGGTCTTCTTGAAATGTTTGGATACCCAGGCAGTTGTAAACAAGCAGGTTTGGTGCTAGAATCATGTTAAAGTTTGTCTTTTATTTTCATGTATTTATTATTGGAGTTTATGTGCATCTACATTAAAACCCTAAGACAAAAAAGTGAAAAAGAATAGAATAGAATGAGGCAAGGCTGTCTAGTTTCTGGTGGAGGACTAGGGAGAATCGTGAACTCAATCCTATCTCAAAGCAAACCTCACTGCTGAGAGATGGCTTTGAAACCGCAGTCACTTCTTTCCAATCAGATACATCTATGCATAAATGGCAAGTTGCCTTAAATTTTTTACCTCATTTCTACAAAAACCTTCAAGTGAACCGTTACTGTACCTTTTGGGGAAATTCTTTAAAACATAAAATGTGTTGCTACTAGAAAAATCACCATGATTTAAATTGTCGCCGGCTTCCTATCTTCAATTCTTCATTGAATGAAAAATGAAACGAATGACAGAAAAGCATCATTGACTAACGTTCATTACTCTCTCAATCATTGAGGTTCCCTTTGGACGTTAGATGTTGACAGATCTTTAATACCTGTACCGAACTTTTGATGAATGACTTTTGTAAAGAAGACAAATGATAAAAGTAAAATCGTTCATATCTCTTCACCTAACAGCTTAAGCTTTGAATGTGAGGGGCCATGTTAGAGATATAATATAAACCACTCATGTAATTGTAACTATCAACTTAAACGTTTAGATTAGCTGGTGCATCACAAATTTTATATGGCACGTATATTAAAACGTGACTGTTTCCTGCTATTTACAGCAAGTGGGGCGATCTCTCTTCTGTCTCGGTTTGCTTATTCGTTATGGCAACGTATTGTTAGCAAGCTCTGGTAATAAACTTGTTGATGTTAGGAGGAGTCTCAGCTTGTTTATGAAGTATCTTGACGTGGATGATTATTCTCTTAAGGTTAGATCATTGCAGGTAAGAGTTTCTCATTGGCTCAGTTCTTATCTTGGTTTAATCTTGAAAGTTTGTTCATGTTTGATTTTAACTCTTGTAGGCATTAGGATATGTTCTAATTGCAAGGCCTGAATATATGTTAGAAAATAACATTGGAAAGATACTGGAGGGTACACTGTCGAATACTGCTGATGTTCGGATTAAGGTAATATATACTGATATTTCATCTACATTCACATACAATCTAACTTAATATTACTTTTAACAATTCTTTGTACGATGCAAATATAACCAATTTAACTGTTGAATTACATCAAATAGTTTTTTAGATTGTTTAAATTCACATCTTTCAAAAATTACTGAAGGTATAAGTATGCTAATTACTGGTAATATATATTTGTATGTATGCATATATATAGAAACATATACTCTTTTGTGGATGCTAAATCATTCTTATAATCAGATTCAAGCATTGCAAAACATGTTTGAGTATCTTCTTGATGCTGAAAGCCAAATGGAAGCAGACAAAGTTGAAGATAACACATCTGGTCACTCGGTCAGAGCTGGGCATAGTGTACCTGTTGCGGCTGGTGCTGGTGATACAAACATATGCGGTGGTATTATTCAGTTGTACTGGGATAATATTTTGGGCAGATGTTTAGATTCCAGTGAACAAGTTCGCCAAACAGCCTTGAAGGTCAGAACCTAGCTTCTATTTTGGATTAGATGAAAGTATTAACACTTGGAAATCAAATACAAAGAAACAAGTAAAATCATTTTTTAATAAACTAAAAAGCAATTAAGCTTGCAGAGTGCGTCCGTGTGCATATTGTTTCTATCAATGGTGTTTCCATTTGCTCAAATCTTTTGGATTGATGAAGTGACAGAAAAGGGTTGAGAAACTATGTTGATGTTTTTCATAGGAAATTAAAGGAGAATCTTGCAGTTGTTAGTTACCTGCCTTTCCGTCTGAATGTGGATTAAATGATCTATCATGTTTATTAGTTTTTTTCTTTCTGACCATTCCTATAAAAATAGTTATGTTTTCTATTTCTCATGCATATTAATGAGAGATATGCTAATAATTCAGATTGTTGAAGTTGTGCTGCGCCAAGGTCTTGTTCATCCCATCACATGTGTTCCATATCTTATAGCACTTGAAACGGATCCTTTGGAGTCAAATGCAAAGTTGGCTCATCATCTCCTAATGAATATGAATGAGAAGTAATCTCCTATATATAATTCTGGATGGCATAATTCACATCAACTAAGTTGTATTATCTAATTAAAGCATCTTTTCAGGTATCCTGCATTTTTTGAAAGCCGCTTGGGCGATGGACTTCAAATGTCATTTATGTTCATGCAATCTGTTTGTGGTAGTTCTGAAAATGTTAATCATAAGACGCCATCCAAGATCCCTGTTTCTGGAAAAGGGAAACCTGAGTCTGACTCGCTCACTCAAGCACGACTTGGTGTTTCTCGAATATACAAGCTCATTAGAGGGAACCGGATATCAAGGAACAAATTTATGTCCTCAATTGTGCGAAAGTTTGATAATCCAAGATGGAACAAATTAGTAATACCTTTCTTAATGTAAGTCTTATTTGTCATTATTCTTGTTAGTCATGTGAGTTTTTAAGTGACCTTTTAATTGGTTTCCTTTCACAGGTACTGCACAGAGGTCCTTGCCTTGCTTCCATTCACTGCACCTGATGAGCCGCTTTATTTAATCTATGCTATCAATCGAGTAGTTCAGTTGAGGGCTGGTCCACTGGAGGCAAATTTCAAAGCCTGGAGTTCAAGCTTGTTACAACGGGAGGGCGATGGTACACCTCATGGGAATGGAATGTATCAATGGGTGCCACCTGAACCTATTCTTACAACCCAAGTTCAGTCAATGGACTTGAATGGCACATTTCAGCAAAATCTAGATGTTCAGCCTTACTTTGTTGATATGACATCAGTGGATTTAAATGGAACAAATCACCAACTGCCAGATTATCCTTTATCACATAATGGTGGGTCAAAAGTAAAGCCACACGCTGCTGGTTTTGCAGATTCCCTTACCTTCTCAGAAGATGATACGGAGAAATTTCAGGTATTATGGAGCTCACTATTATTATTTTTGTCTATTCTGTTGACAATTTGCACTAATTGAGAGTTCTGCTCTAAAGCAAGAATGTGAAATATTTTCCTTATACAGCCTTACCTGTATGTATGCACATTTCAATTAATCAGTAGTTTAGTAATTGTCATATGATCACATTTGTTTTATACCTGATGCTTATGCAGGCTGACTGTTTATCTGCGATTGCATTGCAACTTCTTTTAAAGCTAAAGAGACACCTAAAAATCATGTATTGTCTCGATGATGCCAGATGTCAGGTAATGTTATATAATGCATATTATCATCACTTACACGGCCAGCCCAAGAATAAGTGGAGCCTAAAGCAAACTTTGAGAAAGACTTTTTTGTGTTGAGGGCTTTAGGCTGACCATTTTGTTAGCACGACTCACGAGAATCATTTCTTTTTCTTACCTTTTTTCAATAAATAACTTAGAAGGGTTTGCTCATCCGTCCTCCGTGTTTGCTCACCCGCCCCCAAATACACTACCGGAAGCTAGGATCCGGTAGTGTATTTTACTCAATTTTACACTACTGAAAGCTATATTCTGGTAAAAAGCCGAAAAAATGAGGAAACATTGGGGCTAGATGAGCAATCACCAAAAACTTAACCGGAAATACTCAAACAAATTTTTTAGGCCTAAAGCCCAGAAGCATTGGTTTTGGGCTGGCCTCAATCACTTACTATCATTTTAAAGCCCAGTAGCTAACCATCCTCTCTATGTTTTCCCATTTTTGTTCAGGCTTATTCTCCAAGTGAACCGCCAAAACCTGGAGATGTAATCTCAAAACAGAGTATTCCATTTAATATTGGTGAATCTCAGTTCAGTTTGCCTACAAATCCGCAAGAATTAATACAAAGATATCAGGTATTGTAGCTTGAGTGAATTTGTTTTCTTTCATACATACATTACTGAACTGTTTGCACGTTGAGAGTTTCTGTAGTCATTATTAGCCAGTTTGAATAAATTTCTTCTACAGTGTTTATGAGGAAAAAATATTAAAAAAATCATATGATAATAAGAGTATTTTAATTGATATCTTGTATATAAAGACTTGAAATTAGTTTCTGTATCTTAATTATTATTTTAAATTCTCATGTAAAGTTTTAATAATTATACCTATGAATTCATTAGTTTTTTTTTTTTTTTGTTGTAAGTAATGAACTGTGAATATGAGTATATATTAGTTGGGAAAGTTTTTAAACTTTTTTCCTAAATAAAGAACCATGAAATTTTTTTAAGTGAGAATTTCTTGATTTCAATTGAGCCTATATCTCATCCTTTGCACCAGGAGTTTAAAAACGCATTGAAGGAAGATACAGTGGATTATTCACTCTACACTGCAAATATAAAACGAAAGCGACCAACACCCAGAAAAGGTCGAAAAACTGGACCTATACCGATGGTAGGTGGGGATTTTGGTGATGATGATGATGAGGATTGGGCTGGTGGAGCGCGCAACATAAATTTTAGTGGTGGACGCAGGGCTAACCTTAGAAGCTCCAGACAATACTGATCGATGTAAGTAAATGGTAGATAGGCTAACTTGTACATTAAATAGAAATTAAAAAAAAAAAAGTTACAGAATAGGATGAGAGCCAATAGAATAGGGTTTATGGAAACAGAGTGCAGGAAAGCATGGGCATTGGGATTTCGTTGCCTATGTTGACTGTATGATTTGTCTGTTTCCGTCTGTAATTTGCTTCATATTATAGTGGTAGCATTCTTTTGTTGATGGAAAACTCGTCGTAGCCATCCAAATCATATCCTATTGATTATTTCTTTTGGTTTTGTTCTAATAGCACATAAGTCGTTGTACGTTTATTATTTAGTAAAGCTTGGTTTTGCCTAGTCAGAAGCATATAATGGAAGTACTAAGAAAATGGAAATAGAAATGCCCCAAGCTTCAAATATTTTTATGTGTAGTAGAAATGCCCTAATCAACTAATCATGAACTACACTAATGAGTTGCAAAGCCGGTATTTAATATTCTAACACGCAAATGAAACAATATCAACAACTATACAAAATGTTGGGATTAATTTTCTGAAGAAGAAAGAAACAATTCGTTTGGCTTAGTGTTTGAAATCCTCAAATCATTAATTGGTTGAGGCTATTAAAGATAAAGCTTTTGTTTATTTATATCATGATTTAGGACTTCTCAGACAATAAAATAATGATTTAGACGTGTTAAATGCGTTAAAAATTGGACGTGGGCTAAAATAATCCGCTTCCTTTCCATATTACTACTAACACGAGATTAAAGGACACCGGTTAAGGATTGTACAAAAAAAGGACACGAGATAAGGTGCAATTTTTTTCAAGGAGAATAAACAGTTAGCTAGTTTTTTATTTTATTTTTTATTTTATTTTTATTCTTAAATTGTTAATTGATTTCTTCACATCTTTAATTACAATTGTTTTCAAGATTCGTTAAGTAACGAAAATAATAAGTTTCATTCATATTAAAATAAAAATTGTACAATAAAACAAAAAACATGATAACAATACACATCTAAAAAAATAACTTAATCAAAACTTTAATCCTAACAATCCGAAAAATATTAATGTTGTATCTTTTGTTGAAGGTATGCTGCAAATTTAAATAAGAAGAAGATGAAATTGATGATGATGAAGATTTCAATTTTTTTTTTTAAAGCGTGTATGTCAAACTAAACTTTATATATATTAGATGTTAACTTACGAATCTTCTTCAAGATACTTTTGAATCTTTGAAGCGAATTGGATATTCACATCAAATATATCGATTAATGATAGTTTACATAATAAAGTTTCTTCATTTACTCTTGTGCACTAGAGAAAAAAAATAACAAATATTTTTAACACAAATTTGACTCATTTAACATAAAAATTTTGTTGTCTTTTCTCCTCTAAAGTGTTTATATTTTATAGAGAAAATTAGATCAATTGGTGAAATAAAACAACTCTTAAAAAAACTTGTAATTCTTGGTAACTTAACATATGCATTAATTTGATGGCTAATTGATATTTGCTTTTGTAAAACGATAAAACGAGTTATTTGCTTTTGTAAACATCATACAAAAATGAGAAGATTTAATTGCAGTTTTGATCTATCTATTTTAACTGAATAATGAAAAATAATTTTCTATTTTATTGATCTCCAATTTTGGTCTCCAAACAGAATTTTAGTAAAAAATTTAAAGAAATGTCATTTTTTTGCACTTATTTAAGCCACACCATACCTCAAGATCTCGTGGTGTAGCAATTGTACTTGAAATCTATGATCATAAATATGTGGTGTGGCTTAAAAAAGTGACACTTTATCAAGTTTTGGACGAAAATTCTATTTGGGAGATCAAAACTAGAAAGAAATAAAACGGGATAACTATTTTTGTAATTCAGTTAAAATAAGAGAACCAAAACTGCAATTAAACCAAATAAAAAACAAAAGATATCGTACTGTAATGACAAACAAACTAACATCGTACTCAAATGAATAAATCATAAATAAAACACGAAAAAATGAAGAAAAAATAAAGAAAAATTACTTATTTAAATAAAAAATAAAATAAAATTAGAGGAGGTGATTTTTGGATAAAAAATAATCCTACACCACCCCTCTAATGGACTAAGAGGAAGAATAAGCTAAGTTAGTTTTTCTAGGAGACACTAGTCGAGGATGTCAATCTTTAGACTGCTCTAAATTTGAGAATAAAATCTTGTTACCACCTAAATAAAACAGGGGATTTTGTAATCCCTGATAAAAACATTCGCTAAAAAGTAAATGTGAAACCAATTTCTTCAACTTTGATAATTGATATGAAAATGGCTTCCAAAATGAGCTTTACAAATATTAATTGATTGAAAGAAACTGTGGGTCACTTTTTTAACCATTAATCATATGTTAAAAATGTTGAATAATCGTGAATTTTTTATGATAATTATATCATTTCATTTATATAGAAAAAAATTTAACAAGTAACCATATTTTTGGTTTTGATATCTACTTTGAAATTCGGTTGTCTTAATCTGTTAATGGAAATTTATCTCCCAGCAAATTTTTCTTTTACCGCTAAATGTAACAAGTTCTGTAACTCATGCTCATCTAAACTTCAAGCTAGGAACAAATTTTCAAATTTAACTTAACGTTTTCATGACATAGAGAGAAAACAATAACATGAAAAATATACATACAATGAAATGTTATTGTGTTTCATTTCGTTCTATTTTATTTTATTTTATTCTATACGGTTCATTATAAAATATTCAAACATCGCTTAAAAGATTATTAAAGATGATGCAAAGGGTATCAATAACTGACACCAAACAAATATATAAAAGCTACAACATTTTCAATTTGCGTTATATTATCTATTATATGCTTTCTATCATGCTTGTAACAAATTGTTGCAAATAGAAGTATTTTTGCCACATAAATATGCTATTAAACATTAAATCAAGAACATAACATCCATCCAGCATGTTCATTGAAGAGGAAAAGGGACTCTTCCAAAACTAAATGCAGAAAACATTTAATATTAAAAATATCAAAACTGCTTAGAACTACAAAGTCCAATATCCATTCTGATATGCTGAGGCTTTTGTGCCTAAAAATATTTCTAGATAAATTAAAAGGAGGTGGTGGAAGCTTAAGAAGCCAATGATTTCATAATATATTAGACAATTAATGTCAGTCAATAAATTTCTGAATAACAGAAGATACTATATATCATCAAATACCATGCTATCGAACATGGAAGATTCACATCGAGTTTGAAATACGATCGGTTCTGGTACTCATGGAGCTATTACGAAAAGAGGCTGCACGAAGTACAAGTGTATCAGTAAGAGAAACGACAAAGAGAAGGACTTTGTACACAAACAACCACTAACGTCACACACATTAGCACAAATTAGGATTTTCTGCATTCAAGCAATTGCAATGTGGATCGTCATATCAAGATCAGATGACTTGCATTCCAACTTTGTATTTTTGATTTTATTTAACAAAGTCGGAATATGAGTTATGTGATCTTGATCCAACTGACCAAGTTGCATGTTTGCATCAAATGTGTGATTCCCTGATCGTAGGGAATCCAAATCACGGATTGTCTAATCTTGATCCAATAGCCACAGGGAATCCAAATCATACACAAAAACACACACAAGCAAGCAAACACACACATAAGAGAGAGAGTGTACCAGGTCTACGCTGACTGGTTTTCCATCTTCAACTAGTATCTCAGTTATTGTTCCTGATTGATCAGCCTGCCACAAAAGCAATGAAAGGTATAACCAACAAATTAGATTTTTTAAGTTATTGGATGAATGTTGATAGAGATTGGTTTATGCGTTACTATATGAGGGAAAAGAAAACAAGATGGTTAAAAGATGAGGATAAATGTAATATATACAAAAACAAACATGAACAGAAAAAATACACATACCTCAATTTCATTCATCAGTTTCATAGCCTCAATAATGCAAACAACCTGGCCTTTCTGCACTTTATCTCCCACCTGAGGCAACAACAAAGTTATCAGGTTATTCATTATTTTGTTTAGCAAACACAACATTAGTTAGTTGAAATCCAGAACAGATTTCCTCTTCCTTGTAATAGTATTTTTTGCAATGCTTTGAGAACTGGACCAATTGGTTCAACCAGTTGAACCAGGAACCACCCTTTGCCGGTTGGTTTGATCCCAGGTGTATTATAGTCTGGTTGTACTGGGTTGAAGCATGGTTGAACAGAGGTTGGTTATTTATTTACCTGTCACCAGTTCAACCATGGTCGAAACGATTGAATCATGACCTGAAGGTCTCACCAGTTTAATCTCCAATCTAATTTTTAAAACACTGATTTCTTTTTTGCAAAATGACGCATCGACAGAAAAAGACGTGTGCTATTTGAAATATGTACGTTTGCATACCTTGACAAATGGAGGTTCACCAGGTCCCGGACACCTGTAAAAGGTACCTGCCATTGGACATTTCAGCTGTGGATGAGAGGATGCACTTTTTTTGGGGGGAGGTAATGCAGGTGTTGCTTTCGAAGGCGGAGGAGAGCCTGCAGGAGCAGAAGCAGCTGCCGGTGCTGGGGGTGGTGGCGAAGGAAGTGATTGATAGTACAACGGTTGTTGAGGTATGGCTGCGGCTGGTGGAGGCTGCAAAGCTTCTGTTTTTCTTATCAAGAGCTCACAGTCTGATTGCTTTAGTTGCAGTTCCACAATATCTCTGGAATCCACAAGTCTGGCCATGGAAATAATAGTATGAATAGTGTGTGTTTAGTTTACGGCAGTGAAAATTGACGTTCTTTTTGTAACTATATTATCGGTGTGAAGTATTCACCAGCTTCGTTGATGACTAATCTCTGTCGGGGAACCTAGGTTGGCCACCTTTAATGAGGTCTCCCCTCCCAACTACATTTTTTCCATCTACAAGGCTCGAACCCGAGACCTTGCTTAACGGGGTCCAAGACTAGTTCCACTTAGACCAATGTAGGTGGTGAAAAGTGATTTTGACTGAATTGGTTTTCTAAAACTGATTTTCGTAAAATATGGTTTTAAGGTAAAATGATTATGTTTTGATATGTTTGTTTCAAAGTGAGTTGAACAATAAATTTGAATGTAAAAATCAAGTTTAGAGACAAAAATTACAAATTTTAGCTTCAAGTAAGAATTAATTCTAATTGTGAACCTCCAAACATATCATAATCATTTTTAAGTCTTCAGAATCACTTTTAACTCTCCCAAAAGTGAATCCAAAGATTCACTAAATAAAAACAATGGAGACAATGGATGTTTCTAACATAGACAAAAAAAACTAAAAAAAGTTGTGTGATTGCATTAAAAGTGTAGCTGCTTATTCTTACTTTACAAGGTCAGCAACTTGAGTCATGAATGCAGAAACTGAAGACGCATCTTCAACAGTGCCACCAGAGACATTTCCATTTTGGTTTTCTTTCTCTTTTAATGCAGCAACAGTAGGTCCATTGACCGGTACAGGTACAGCCTTCGAATTTTCGACGGCAGCAGCCTATGATATGTATAAAAGAGCATAAGTTATAGTAAAATTTTCACAATATAGCCATTTGAACAAGCCAGATAAAATTTCTGGTCCAAATAAAACTCAATGTGAACTCTGTATGATTGTGATCTATGTAACACCGACACTTCAGATTAAAATAATGTCTACGTGTCCGATACAAAAATTACACTTTTGATTACATAATAAAATCACTTCTATTTTTCTCAAACTATTACCGGCGTTTGTGTCTGTGTCAATGCTTCATAGGCTGTAACTAGTCCCCCTCTCAAAAGAGAAAAGAAAGAGACTGGAAGCGAACTGACCTCGTTACGTTGTGCTTGAATGTTGAGAGGAAATTGCTTCCTGTTAAGACACTGCAAGAGACAACAAACAAAACAACAATTGAAACAATTAATTGAATTAAATAACTAGGAAAAATATAACACAACTTTAAGGCGTTTGAAAAATTATTTATTTATTCAGTGAATAAAAAAACCATCTGCAAACCAAAATTGTTATATGGATAAATTACAATATTTCCGATTTTAAGCACATTGAAACTAATGGTTAAGACTGTAGTGCAATGGCTTGAATGAATTTTAGGTGCAATTGTGTTCATAGGTCCATCAAATGCAATGAATTTAACAAACTTATGCAAGTCATAACATAGTGAAAACTTTCAGTAAAAAAATAAAATGCTTCAAATGATTTTAATTGATAGGCAATTAAAACCATAAAGTTACATATTTATCATGATAGAATAACATATGCTGAAAATGACAGAAAAATTAATGTTACCAAATAAAGATATTGGCAATAAGGAATCCAAATTTCTAAAAATTCAGCTGCTAATCTTGTATATCTATCTAATCTTCCAGAAATAAAGGAGCACATGGAAAAAGCAAAATTGAAGATTCTCAAGTGGTCCTTAGCTTCAATTATCCTATAATTAATACATTATTAATTAAAAATCTTACAATAAAAAAAGGTGCACATAGAAAAGAAAAATGAAGATTTCAAGTGGTGGCTCTTAGCTTCTATTATTCTATAAGCAATACATTAATTAGTATAAATCTTACAATAGAAGAGTGAATCACAAAATTTAGTCATAGAGAATTTGCTTCTTGAAATAAAGAAAATTTGAATAATCAAGTTGATTATTTCAATTAAGGACGAATCAACTAGGATTACCCGAGTTTGTTTGAACCCTGGTTGGACCAATCTTTGGCCAAACATTACTTACCTCCTGCCGAACTCCATATTACGAAGATTTTATCCCCTAAGAACGAGAAGTTTAAGACAAAAATGGAAAAACCTAGGGACTAATATGACCAAGGACATTCAATTTCACCAATTATCTTAGAATTTCATGACCAAATTGTGAGTCTTCTATATTCTAAGACTAAATTGGTTATACACTCTGAACAAAACAATCAATCACACATATAGTAACAAGATTAGCCAAAATTTGAAACAAATCAACATGGTACTATCATAAAATCAAATCCATATTCAAATCACATTACCTTAATCCCAGAAGATGCTGACTCAGCAGACAAAGTTCCAAATGATTGAGAATGCTTCAAGCTCAACCCACTTCCAAACACGATCTTATTAGATTTCAACCCCAATATGGAAGGAGAAGGACATTTAGGGCATGGAACAGATAAAGAAGCCATTTTTATTTTGTTGGAACCAACCCCACAAATAAAAAACAAAACTTTCCTTCTTCCAAGCTCAAAGGGTAGTGTGATCTATAAAGAATGATGAAAATTGTTATGTGGGTCGGTGAGATTATAAGGTTGAAGGCGACGAGATCGAAGAAAGTGTGTGAGGAATATGAGAAAATGAAAATGAATGATGGAGAATACAAAGGAGGGATTATTAGAAAGACAATGTGTTTTTCTAGATTTTTTTACATGTTTCGTTTCGGTGATTACGATGTAACCATCAATGTCATAAAAGTGTTAGTAACTAACTTTTGTGACAACAATAAAAACCATAGTCACTGTTTTTGCATTTGTCTTGGAGACACGTTTAGTATCATGTTTCTTTCCCTCCAATAATCCATAGTCACAATGTTTTTTCATAGAATTGCCACCTATGGTTAGAAATTCTTTTCACACCTACTATTGTAACTTCAATCTAAATTTGGAATTTTCTAGTTAATAATCTATACTCATTTAAATTCGTCAAAAAAAGAAAAAGCTATGCTCATTTTGTTTATCTACTTTAAAAAATACATTACGTATTTTTCTTTGAATTTTCAAAAAGGTAAGAGACACAACTTTAACTTTATAATATCTTTTTTGAACTAAATGATCATGAGATTGTTAATTGTCTATGGTTGTTTTAATTATATCTATTGATTTGCTGCTATCTTGAAGTCTTGCAAATTGCTTTTTAGATCTTTTACTAACTATAATATTTATTTAGTTAAACGATTAACAACTTCACTTTTTATTAAGCACAACAATATTTATGACTAAAACAAAGTAGTTTTGTCTTCCGTCACTTTGTATTTCCTATTTGATTTTGAATAAAATGCATCAAATTTTTACTAAAAAAACTATATTATTTATTTATAAATACAAATAACTACTTTCACATTATTTAATAATTAATAATAGTGATTAAATGTATTCAATTTTTGATTTCATGGAAAAAAATGAAATATAATTATTAATTTACCTGTAATTACAATAATTATCTTCTCCCAATATTAAGAAATTAATTATCGTAAATAAAACATTAAGAAATTAATTTAAATGTGTTTTTAGAATAATAACAATAAATGTTGATGAAGTAGTTGAAATTTATTTATATTTGAATTAAACAAATGCACACTTTTTTTATTTAAGTGAGTCTAGAGAATAAAAATAAATGTCATTGCAATTTTTTGCCACACCTCTTCCGTGACTTGAGTTTAAATATGAAATTCCACTTATACGAAGATTTATGATTTTTGTTAATTTACTTCTTGATTATGACTTAAGGAAGTCCATTTCTCTAAGGGTCGTGCCTTTGTTTTTATTTTGTTTTTTCTTTTATCATAAAAAAAAAGTCAATGGCCATGGCTTTAGCTTTTATTGTGGCTAATTTAGTAGGTATATTGCCTTTTCATTAGGGTGTTTGATTTTCTTGATAAAAAACTATTAGCTATGCTGTCTAATGTATAATTGTAACTGCCTTTCTAGACTGCTACTTAAGCAACTTTCCAGCTAATAGAACCAACTCAATATGTTTCATGAAAACTTTTCACTAATTGTATACCTAACAACCTACAAATAAACTAAATAAAACGATGGATGATTTAATACGGAAGTGTTGTGGACTACATCTATAATAAACAATCGAGTGTTCCTTTTCATTTCATATTAATGTCTCTCTGAAATTGAGTGTGCCGATGTCTTTGTGTCAGGACTCGAAAATTAAATATCGTGAATTCAACAGCTTGCTATGTAAATTCAACATTCTCAAATTTGTAAAATCCATGTTTAACTTTCAATTCAATCATAATTCAAATAACATCATCTAATTGTTGAATACACTTCCAAAAAAAAAAAAAAAGACTGTCTAGACTAAAAAATAATTGAAATTACATTAGACTCGACATATTTTACAAAAAAAATGGTCCTCGATCAAAGAGGCCTACCAAAAAGAAGTATGATCGAGACTTGAATCTACTAACAGCTTGCTACTCAGCTGCCTGCAAATATGGAAAAAAAATAAACAAATGAAGGGGTAAGTCACAAAGACTTGGTGAGGAGACAACAACTACCATCAACTAGAAGGAAAACACAAAAAGACACGAATAACTGCTTTACAATCTCGTGACAATTATGTTAAACAATATTACTTAAAAATCTAGAAAATTCTAAATTTGAAATATATACATATAAGGTCATTAAACTTATAATTTAACCGTTTATAAAGAAATATTAAAAATCCAGTTAATAACAAAACGAAATCAAAATGAATAACCTTAAAATCATCATAAAAATCAAACAAGTAAAAATACAAATTTTTTAGAACCAAGAGGCAGCTTCATCTCATTGATAGCCATTTCCTCTTGAGGGTGGCATTTCCCTTAGGGGTGGCTCCATCTAATAGATAGCCCTGTCCTCTCAATCCTGCAACGCATCATCACGTATCAATTAGGGAGCTTACATCTCGTTGATTGCTCTGTCCTCCTACGAATAACATTTCTCATAGGGGCGACTCTATCTAACGATTAATTCTCCTTAATCAAAACGAGGTAACTAGGTGCACCTAACACTGTTAAGATTTCATAATTATATTTAAAATCATCTCTCATTTCATCGTAATTCATAGAAAACATATTCAATCGCATAATAATTCAATATTTAAATACTTTAACTCATAAGTAAATCAAACTAATAACATGTTATATAACAAAGACCATTAAATTAAATAATTAACAAAATCGAGATAAATTTCAAAGGTTGTGTTTCTCAAAATTTTCAATAAATACTTTAATATAGAAACAAGTAAAATAATAATTATAGCATTATAAAATATACGACGATGATCGTCGTCAACTCACAACTCTGGAGAATCGCCTAAGTTTATCCTCCAACAACTCTCAGAGTAGCAGACATGACCTCAGCTGACAAATCTGAGTAAAAAGAAATATTCTCAAGATTTTAAACAAATATTCTAAAGTTTAGCTAACTCTAGGAAACCATAAAAATCATTTAAATCTACTCTAAGCACAAAATAAGATTTTTACTCAAAACTACATTTTTCTAGATATTCATACTAGCATTAGAGTTGTGTATTTACCTCAATGAGTCTCAATAAACAACTACCAAGAGATGGGTACCCTTATCCTTCTTTAAAGGACAAACCCTAACCCAAAAATTATACCCAAGAACTTGTGAAAATATGAGGAAGCTTGCTTAGAAAATGTATACTCTTTCCATGAGTTTATTGTAACTTTAAGTGAGAGGAAGAAGAAGAAGAAAAAGAAAAAAAAACGAAAAAGAAAATGGGGAAGTGGGGTGGAGAGGATACCATGAGAGAGAAAAGGGAAATGAATGAGTGAGATGGAAAAACAGTGAGTGGGGTTGGGTTTGTTTTATTTATTATTATTATTATTATTGTAATTATTAGTATTATTATTATTATTATTATTATTTAAAAACACTCAATCTCTCCCCTTTAATTATAAAAATTTGTCCTAGAATTTATTTGACTTTTTATTTATTTAATAAATACTACTGACCTTGAGGTTCAACATAACTGTGGATACTTTGCACGAATGACTTCTTCAGATTTCCAAGTAGTTTCTTCGCCAGATGGACCACACCAAAGAACTTTTACTAAAACGATATCCTTTGGGCATAAACATCTCACTTGGCGATCTAATATAGCTATCAGATGTTCAACGTATGATAGACATTTATCTAACTGTACGTCTTCATGATTAATCACATGAGAATGGTCATGAAGATACTTCTGAAGCATCGAAATATGAAAGACCGGATGAACTCCAGAGAAATCTGGTAGAAGTGCCAATTGGTAGGCTACTGGTCCAACTCTCTCTAAAACTTCAAATGGTCCAATGAACTTTGGACTTAGTTTCCCCTTTTTACCAAACCGCAAAACTCCTTTCATTGGTGAAACTCGTAGGAATACATGTTCTCCCACTTAAAACTCGAAGGGATGACACCTCTTATCAGAATAAGATTTCTGTCACTAAGCGATTCCGAATCAATTTAACTTTTTCAATGGCATCTTGAACCAACTTTGGACCGACTAATTTAGTTTCACCAACTTCAAACATCCTATCGGAGACCTAAACTGTCTTTCGTACAAAGCCTCAAACGGGGCCATCTGAATACTAGATTGATAACTATTATTGTATGCAAATTTCATCAAGGACACATGTTGATCCCAACTACCTCCAAGATCCATCACACAAACACGAAGCATATCTTATAATATTTGTATAGTTCTTTCAGATTGACCATCTGTCTAAGGATGAAAGGTTGTGCTAAGCTTCAAACGAGTTCCTAATGAATGGAATGACTTCCTAAATTGAGCTATGCGGTCAGAAATAATAGACACAAGTACACCATGCAAATAGATAATTTTATCTAAATAAAGTTTAGCATATTGAGATGTAAGTAGTCTTCACAGGCAAAAAGTGTGTAGATTTGGTCAACCGATCTATAATCACCCACACCGAGTCATAACCCCTTTTGGTTTGTGGTAATCCTGTGACAAAATCTATAGCGATGCCTTCCCACTTCCATTCAGGTATTTCAACAGGTTGAAGTAACCCCGCAGGCTTTTGGTGTTTAGCCTTTACTTATTGACACACTAAGCACATAAAGACAAAATTTGCTATGTCTCTCTTCATCCCTTTCCACCAATACAATTCTCTTAAGTCTTAGTATAAGAAGAATGATGAGCCTCATCTAAAATTTTTCTCCTTAAGCCACCAACATTTGGAACACATAATCGAGCCTTCAACATCAACACACCATCAGAATCAACTGAAAAGTATGAAATTTTTCCATTATGAACATTATTAACCATATTCACTAAGTATGGGTATTGACTTTGAGCTTCCTTGATATCATTAACTATAGTTGGATCAATTTGTACATGCGCTAAAAATAACCTCGAATGACCAAGTTCAAATTGAATTCCACTTTCAACAACTTCTTGAAATTCTTTAACTATTGACCTATTTACTTTTGCTATATACGCGAGACTGCCCATGGATTTCCTACTCAAAGCATCTACAACAACATTTGCATTCCTTGAGTGGTATAAGATTGTGCAATCATAATCTTTCAAGAGTTCCATCCATCTTCTTTTTCTTAAATTTAAATCTCGTTGCTGAAAGATATACTTAACACTTTTATGGTCGGTATAAATCTCACAAGTTTCACCATATAGATAGTGCCTCCAAATCACAAGAGCAAAAATAACTGCATCCATTTCCAAATCATGTGTGGGATAGTTCACCTCATGTCTCTTGAGTTGTCTAGAGGCATAACCAATAACCTTACCTTGTTGCATAAGTACACAACCGAGACCAACTCTAGAAGCATCACAATAAACTGCATAACTTTCACCACCTATAGGTAATGCCAAAATAGATGCTGACATCAAGCACTCCTTCAATTTTTGAAAGCTTTCCTCAGATGCATCAGTCCATTAGAACTCAAATTTCTTCAAGGTCAGCCTAGTCAATGAAGATGCAATCTTTGAGAAATCCTTCACAAAACGTCGATAATAACTAGCTAAACCAAGAAAACTCTGAATCTCCTTACTGTGGTAGGTCTAAGCCAATTCTGGACTACTTCCTCCTTACTTGGATCACACTTATTCCATTCTTAAACACAACATGACCTAAAAATGCCACACTATCCAACCAAAACTGACATTTTGAGAATTTGACATATAATTGTCTATCTCTTAAGGTTTGCAAAACCAATCTTAAATGTCACTTGTGTTCTTCTTTACTCTTAGAATAAATAAGGATATCATCAATAAACACAATCACGAATTGATCCAAGAATGGTTTAAAAACACAATTCATCAAATCCATGAAAGCTGTTGGGGCTTAGTATGCCCAAAAGACAACCAAGAATTCATAATGTCCATAACACATGCAGAAAACTGTCTTCGTTATGTCATCCCTCTTAATCTTCAACTGCTGATACCCCGGCCGCAAATCAATCTTAGAAAAACATTGAGCTCCTTGAAGTTGGTCAAACAACTCATCAATGCGGGTAACAAATATTTATTCTTCATAGTTACGTTATTCAACTGTCTATAGTCTACACCTAGCCGCATGGATCTATCTTTCTTCTTTACAAATAAGATTGGTGCTCCCTAAGGAGAATAACTTGGGCAAATAAAACCCTTATCAAGAAGATCTTGAAGTTGTTCCCTTAACTCTTTAAGTTCTGCTAGGGCCATACGATAAGGAGATACGAATATAAGATGAGTGTTTGAAACTAAGTCTATAGAGAATTCAATCTCCCTATCAAGTGGCAACCCATGAAGTTCTTCAGGAAAAACATCTGGAAATTCAAATGCTATTGGAATTTTTTCCAATTTCTCTTCAGCCACTTGTGTATCCGTTACCAAGGTTAAGTATGCTTGACAATCTCTTCTCATTAACTTGTTATCTGTCAAGGCTAAGATTTGGTTATGTGGTACCCAACAACGTTCTTCTTGAAGCGGGAAGACTGATTGCCCCGGTATCTCAAATTTCACCACTTTGTTATGACAATCTAAAGTGGCGTGATGAAAAGCCAACCAATCAATACTCAAAATCACATAAAAATCTATCAAGTCAATAACTACTAAATCTACCTACAACACCTTGCCATCAATAGTTATATCACAAGAACGATACACCGACTTAGCAAACAAATTTCCTACAACAGGTGTAGCTACAACTAAAGAAGATGAACATTTACCAAGTCGAGTAGCAAACCACTAGGATAGAAAAGACTGTGTTGCTCCAGGATCAAACAAAACATGGGCATCTCTAGAACAAATATAAAGTATACATGTAACTACTGCATTGGATGTATGAGCATCCTGACGAGTTAAAGCAAACACTCGAGCCTGACCTCTTCCTACTGGTATTTGACCTCTACCACCAAATCCTCTACCCCCTGTTGAGATGTTACGAAAGCTCTGACATAAGAATTTCTATTTTGACACACATGTGTAGAATGAGTTCGAGAAGATACCAAAGCTATTGGTGCTGATGCATAACTAAAGAATAGATGTGTCGTGTCTATAGGACAATCCCTCCTGATGTGACCTACTTGGTCACATTGATAGCACACCTTAGCATTACCATCTCTAGAACAATTCTCAAAGTGAAACCTACCACAAATAGAACATCGTGTAGCTGAAACACTAGAATGTCTCTGAGGAAAAGTGGATTGTGATGCTGCTCCAGAATCTGATCTACGACTCTGCACTATCCTAGAAGACTGTCCACTATGACCACCACTTTGAGACTTGAGTCTTTGTTGCCCCTGATAACCAAACATAGATCCACCATCGCAATTCAAATAGTTAATGTAAGATCCTTCAACCCTTTGTTTCTTCTGTGAATCTTGTCTATTGCCTCATTTTTCCTTCTGTCGTTGCTCGATCTAAAGAGCCAAACTCAAAACCTCAACAAAAGTAGAGAAACTAGATCCAACCACATATCTAAATATATAATCCTTCAATCCTCTAATGAACCTCTTGACACGCATCTCCTCAATGATAGGATAAGGACCATGTCTAGAGAGTTGTGTAAAACGAGCACTATACTCTGAAACTGTCATACCTTCCGTTTGCTCCAATCGCTCAAACTCATAACCTAATCCATCTCTAACACTCTCCAGAAGAAAACGAGTCATGAACAACTGAGACAACTCTCTCCATGCTAACGGAGGTGACCCCACTTGTCTACCACGTGACACTATATCAAACCAATCTCGGGCCACACCTATTAGTTGAAAGGATGCCAATTCTACTGCTATTACCTTAGAACAACACAATGCTCTCCAAAGCCGCTCTAGACTATCAAGGAATTGTTGTGGATCATCTGTCGCACTAGACTGAGAAAAAGTAGAGGGTTTAAGCTTCATGAAGTCTAGTAAAGTAACCTCAATACCACTTGTGGCAGCAGTCGTCTGATGCTTAACTTGTCTAACATCTCGTTGACCATTGAGATTTTCATGCCTTTGATCACCCTCCTGTTGTTGTCCGACGACAACCCCAACAAGTTGTTGCACAACCTGTTGTAATCCCTGCAGACCGACAGCAAACTCTTCCATGACTGGGTTTCCACGCCTCCTCCTAGGTACCTCAACATCGGCATTCAAACCACGTCCGCCAACATTAGCTCTATGACTATTTTGAGCATGAACTGAAACATGACCTCGTTGACAAGCGCCTTGAGCTTGGGCAATTGACTTATCACCAATTTCCCTTATAATGGGATTTCTAGTCTTGGGTGGCATTCTCACCTATTCAAGAACATTGATCAAAAATTGAACAAGACAACAAGAAAATGTAGAAAAGTAATGATGATGAATTTAAACATCGATTCAAATAACATATGGGACTCTCATAGAGTGCTAATAGCCCTTGAAGGTAAGTTGTGCCCAGGTACATAATTTACTAACAAGAATCTATTATCACCCCATGTTTCCAGCTATTCGGACCTACGACTTAGCTCTGATACCAACTTTGTCACGACCCGAAAACTAAATATCGTGATCAGTGCACAAGCTATACTCCTAGTCTGACAAACCTATCAACTAACTTAACAGTTAAACAACTAAATCATTCTCTAGCCGTTTAATATATATATATATATATATATATATATATATATATATATATGCCTTTTCTCGAAATTTCGGCAGAGTATATCCTCTGTTAATTCAACATTCCCAAATTTGTAAAATCCCTGTTTACCTTTCAATTTAGTCATAATTCAAATAGCATAATCTAATTGCTTTCTAAACTCTAAAATAGCTGCAAATTACATTAGACTCGACATATTTTACAAAAAAAATGATCATCGATCAAAAAGGCCTACCAAAAAGAAATATGGTCGAGACATAAATCTACTAACAACTTGATACTCAGTTGCTTGCGAATCTGAAAAAAAAAAAACTACATGAAGAGGTAAGTCACAAAGACTTAGTGAAGAGACAACAACTACCGTCAACTAGAAGGGAAACACAAAAAGGCACGAATAACTGCTTTACAATCTGGCGGCAATTGTGTTAAACAATATTATTTAAAAATGTAGAAAATTCTAAATTTAAAATATACACATATAAGGTCATTAAACTTATAATTTAACCGTTTAGATAGAAATATTAAAAATCCAATTAATAATAAGGCGAAATCAAAATGAACAACCTTAAAATCATCATAAAAATCAAACTAATAAAAATACAATTTTTTTATAAATTTTTAGAACCAAGAGGCGGCTTCATTTTATTGATAGCCCTTTCCTCCTAAGGGTGGCCTTTCCCTTAGAGGTGGCACCATCTAATGGATAACCCTCTCCTCTCAATCCCACAACGCATCATCACATATCAATTAAGGAGCTTAGATATCATTGATAGCTCTCTCCTCTTACGGATGACATTTCTCATAGGGGAGGCTCCATCTAACGGGTAACTCTCCCTAATCAAAACGAGGTAACTAGGTAACACTGTTAAGATTTCATAATTATAACGATTTCCCAAAACACGTGTTAAAATAATATCTCATTTTATCGTAATTCATGAAAAACATATTCAATCGCATAATAATTCAATATTTAAATACTTTAACTCATACATAATTAAACTAATAACATATTATATAACAAAGACCATTAAATTAAATAATTGACGAAATCGAGATAAATTTCAAATGTTGTATTTCCCAAATGTTTCAATAAATACTTTAATATAAAAACAAGTAAAATGATAATTATAGCATTATAAAATATATGACGATGATCGTCATCAACTCAACTCTGGAAAATCGTCTAAGTTTGTTCACGAACAATTCTCAGAGTTGCAGACATGACCTCAACTGACAAATCTGAGTAAAAAGAAATATTCTCAAGACTTTAAAAAATTATTCTAAAGTTTAGCTAACTCTAGAAAATCATAAAAATCATTTAAATAAACTCTAAGCACAAAATAAGATTTTTACTCAAAACTACATTTTTCTAGATATTCATACTAGCATTAGAGTTATCCATTTACCTTAATGAGTCTCAATAAACAACTCTCAAGAGATGAGTACCCTTCTCCTTCTTTAGAGGACAAACCCTAATCCAAAACTTATACCCAAGAACTTGTGAAAATATGAGGAAGTTTGCTTAGGGAATGTATACCCTTTCCATGGATTTATTGCGACTTTAAGTGAGAGGAAGAAGAAGAAAAAGAAAAGAAAAACAAAACAAAATGGAAATGGGGAAGTGGGGTGGTCCGGGTGGAGAGGATACCATAACAGAGAAAAGAGAAATGAGGGAGTGAGATGGAAAGAGGGTGAGATTGAGTGGGGTATACCCATAGAAAGGGTATACATTCTCTAAGCAATTTTCCTCATATTTTTTCTAAGTTCTTAGGTATAATTTTTGGGTTAGGGTTTGTATTCTAAGAAAGGAAAAGGGGTACCCATCTCTTGAGAGTTGTTTATTGAGACTCATCGATATAAATGCACAACTCTAATGCTAGTATGAATGTATAGAAAAATGTAGTTTTGAATAAAAATTTTATTTTATGCTTAGAGTTGATTAAAACGATTTTTATGGTTTTCTAGAGTTAGCTAAACTTTAAAATAATTTTTCTAAAGTCTTGGAAATATTTTTGACACTCAGATTTGTCAATTGAGACCCTGCCAGCTACTCTGAGAGTTGTTGAAAAACAAATTTAGACAATTCTCCATATCAGTGAGTTGACGACGATTATCGTCATATATTTTTATAATGCTATTATTATTATTTTATTTGTTTTCTATATTAAAGTATTTATTAAAAAATTTGGGGAACACAACCTTTGAAATTTATCTCGATTTCGTGAATTATTTAATTTAATGGTCTTTGTTATATAATATGTTATTAGTTGGATTTACGTATGAGTGAAAATATTTAAATATTGATTTGTTATGCGATTGAATATATTTTCCATGAATTACGATAAAATAATTTTAAATGCGTGTTTTGGGAAATCGGTGTTATAATTGTTATATCATTAACTGAGTTAGGTGCACCTAGTTACCATGTTTTGATTAGAGAAAGTTACCCGTTAGATGAAGCCGCCCCTATGAGAAATGTCATTTGTCGGAGGAGAAGACTATCAACGAGATGTAAGCTCCCTAATTGATATGTGATGATGCGTTGTGGGATTGAGAGGAGAGGGTCATCCGTTAGATATAGCCGCCCCTAAGGGAAAGACAACCCTTAGGAGGAAAGGGCTATCAATGAGATAAAGCAGCCTTTTGGTTCTAAAAAATTTGTATTGTTACTTGTTTGATTTTTATGATGATTTAAGGTTCTTCATTTTGATTTTGTTTCGTTATTAACTGAATTTTTAAATATTTATGTCAAACGGTTAAATTATAAGTTTAATGACTATATATGTCTATATATTTGAAATTTAGAATTTTTCTAGATTTTTAAGTAATATTGTTTAACATAATTGCCGCCCGATTGTAAAGCAGTTATTTGTGTCTTTTTGTGTTTCCCTTCTAATTGATGGTGATTGTTGTCTCCTCACTAAGTCTTTGTGACTTACCTCTTTATGTTGTTTATTTCTTTTCAGATTCGCAGGCAGCTAAGTAGAAATCTGTTAATTGATTCAAGTCTCAACATATTTCTTTTTGGTAAGCCTCTTTGATCGATGACCATTTTTGTAACGTCTGTTGAGTCTATGTAAATTGCAGCTATTTTGGAGTCTAGAAGTTTTTTGAAAAGTGTACTAGACGATTAAATTATGTTCTTTGAATTGTGACTGAATTGAAAATTTAATAGAGATTTTATAAATTTGGAAATGTTAGAATTTACAGAGGATACTCTGTCGAAATTTCAAGTAAAAAGTATATATATATTTTTGAAATGGTTAAAGAGTGATTTAGTTGTTTAATTGTGAAGTTAATTGATAGGCTTGTCAGACTAGGAATATAGCTTGTGCACCGATCACGACATTAAATTTTCGGGTCGTGACAAATATGAGAATGAATCTATAATGAATTCAAATAAAAAAGAAAATAAAGTAAGTTCATTTCATTTCAATGAAAAGAAGATACCCTTTTGTACAAAGGCAAAAAAAGAATTTGCAACTAATATTGGTTGCCCATATACAAATTGAATATTTTTCAGATAACGGAGAAATTGAAAAAGATTTCTCTTTTCATCAGCAAAAATGACCCTTTGAATCTAAGTTGAGGGTAAGGAAGAAGAGGGTCTCATTTCATTCCATGATACATACTTGATCTTTCTCATCAGCAAAAGACTTTTGGAATCTCAGTTGAAGTATGAAGAGTAGGATCTCATCTCATTCCATGACAAGCACTTGATCTTCTTGTGGTGAGGTATGTGAAACTTAGGTTCTCTTGGTATAGTTGGATGCTTCATTGACCTTTAAATCAAAATCAAAATATAGCAATGAGAAAAAAGATAGCAAAATAATATGTAAACAATCTCGACCATTGATTTAGACTAACAGTCGAAGTTGGTAACTGTGTGACAATTACTGTAGGAAGTCTATTTCCTTATGTTCTAGGATTGTTCATCATGAGATTGATCAAACATTACCTCCTTGGTATAAAAGGCTTATCAAAATAAGGCATTGGTTGTGCTTTAGGAATAAGTTCCTTCCTTAATCTCCTAATCTCTTCCTCTTCAGCCAACTATAAGAGAATACAACACATACAAGACACAAGCACTTTAGATCAACAGGAAACATAGTAATAACTCAAAGAAAAACTCATTGATTTGAGATGGAAAGTTTGTAGATATTTTATTTGTTGTACCTTCTGTTGCCTTTCCATTTCCATTTTCTGTTGTTCTATCAAGCTCCTTTTTTCAGCTACCTACACAATTAAACATTCATCAAACTTTGTGTTTTCTACAAAATTACAGATATATCAATAGCTCACAATGAGATTCAGAAGTTACAATATATAATGTATAAAACAAAAGCGGAAGGAATAGAATCAATAGATGAAAGAGGCACCTGATGATCGAATTCGGCGCGATCAATTGCTCTCAAATCACTATGAAGCTTAAAGTCAATAGGCTTTGTGGTTTCTTTCACAGGAGGTTTTGGCAAGCACTGCAAAAGTAGTACCAAAAGAATGCTTGGTAACCAAATTTGACTGTGAATGTTTTGGATTACACTACACTCGAACTCGTATACACATCAAGATAAGGACTTTGACAGGAAAATTGTAAAACTTAGGTGCAGGGCCTTAGCAACTTTTCTTACCGTTCCTTTCACAAAATAGAGTACACATACAACTGTAATAAGTTATTTGAAGTGGTGTGAAATAGTTCTAATTTTGTGACTAGAAAAAGACCTTACCTCGTGTTTTACATTTTTCATGGATAAAATTGATGGAAAAATCATTTGCTCTATGAGTTTTTACATGAGAAAATTCCCTATTGAACTGCATCTAAGTTTTATCTGCGAGAAAATGGCCTTACCTCAGGTTCATCGGTAGTCCATGGAAGACCTTGTGCAACAGGTACTCGCAGTTTCTCTTCTTCTGTCAAAGTCTCTTTAACCTTCTTCATAAATTGTTCCTCTTTCATTTTTCCCCTTTGCTACAGTAGCATTATTGCAAATGCATCACCAATATAATCACTGAAAAATTTGAAGGAAAAAAAAAACCAAATTATTGGTGTCATCAATTACCTCAGTTCTTAGCTTAAATGGTTTCTGGCTAGTGACTTTTAGCTTCTGCTTATTCCACCTCCTTCCTCCAAAAGTACTAGATGATTCCAAGCTCTAAAACACACATTCATAAGTTAAAAAACAACCTTATTAATCGTGAATCATTAATCAATGAGACTTGTGAATTCAATATTCTTAGAATGAATTACAATGAGACAACTAAGACTATTTATACAAGCAAAGTAGTTATCATAAAGGATAACTAACCAACTACACAAAACTAACTGCTATAACAGTTTGCAAAACTGAATGATCTAAACTGAGTTAACCAAGGAAAGGAGTTGTTGGAACAACAACCCCAATTCAAAAGAAAATAGATACAACAAATGCAATTAGAGAACACACAAGATTTGATAGTGGAGCAATCGTGTCTATGTCTCCGATTGCAATGTGGCTGCAGTACACTTCAATTATGATTCAAGCTTAGGGTTTTCAGTGTACAACTTGAGTTTAAATACTACATTTCGGCCAAAAGCAAAAGGCGGTTGCTCCCGATTGAGAGACCTATCCACTTATCACTAACTATATGTCATACCAAAGGGGAGTTAACTAACTACTCTAGTTAAAGAAAGACTACAACTATATAAGCTGCAACAGTACTACTTAAAATACAATAACAACAGCATCATCTAAAAATCTTACATTTCTTCTGCTTATTCTACCTCTAGAAGAGTTCCTGCTACACACACTGCACCATAAAAAAACACAACAATTGACACAAATCAACAACTTCAAGCAAAGTGAATCAAATCAAAATTCAAATAGAATGAAACAACAAGCTTTAAAAAGGGATCAAAGTAAAAAAGAAAAAAACACAAAAACCTTCCAACTCCACTTTCCCAAGAAGAAGAAACTGAACCCCTTTTATCCAATCCAAGTTGTTCAGATGTCAAAGTACAATTAAACAAACCATCATCATCACAACAACCAGAAAAAACTTCAACATCAGTTTCAGATTCCTTAACAGGTTGTTGAAATTGCAATCCTGGTAATGCCCATTTCATCACCTTATTCTTCTTCTCCTCTTCACAACGTTGTTCCTCCTCATTCTTCTCTTTCTCCTCAAAACTATTTGATGATGATATACTAAGAAGCCTCTCAAAAGCCTTAACCAAATGCATAACTTTCCCATTTTCAGGAACATTATTCCTTGCTTCTTCCAACACTCTCTCCCTCCTTCTTTTCACTATAGAACTACAATTACCCTCTTCACCTTCTTCTTCTTTCCCTTTTCCTTCTTCATCATCATCCAATTTTCTTTCTTCATTTCCAATATCATGAATCAACAAATTTGCTTCAATAACCTCTTCAAAAACTTTCTCAGCTTTTTCTTCTTCTTTCTCTTCATCATCAAAAGTTTTGTCTTTGATGAAAAACCCTTCTTGGGAAGCCCTTAAATTCTGATAAGCTTCACAAACACACTTAGTTCCATCATTATCAACATCATCACTTTTTTCTTTACAAGTACACGAAACCGTTTTCTTCTTAGGACTTTGATTCTTCTTCTTCTTTGCAACTATAAACTTTCTCTGACGAATTTTGTTATGAGGAACAACAGCAACAGCATTAACATTGTTGTTGTTTTTGTTTAATGATTTTTGAAGTGTGTTTGTGTTTGGATTCAAATTTTCAATGTTTGAGGGTTTCTCTGGAGTCATTGCCGCCGATTGATTTTCGCCGAAAAAATTACACCGATTTGATGGGAATTTAAAAGGGTATTTGGAAATATCAGAAAGATTGAAACTTGAGAGTATGAATGTGTGATTGGATTAAATTGGGGATAAACAAAGAAACGAAAATGAAGGGGAAAAATTGGAACCTTTTTTTTTTTGTTTTTGAGAGAGAGAAAGAGGCGCTCTTTGGTATTGTAACGGCTACTTTTGCTTTCATTTTCAGATTTTTTTATAAATGTTAAATGAATAAATAAATTAAAATTCTGTTTCCATTTCTGGATTTTGACTGTTATATTATATTATTATATATATAACATTATCAATTATCACATTTTGAGTAAATTTTTCTTCTTTCAATTCTAATGATTTGATCCAACATTAAAAACACAAGTATTATATTGGATATATTGCAAATTTAAGATATAATTATCTCGTCTTAAATTTTTTCCATAAAAAAAGTTTTTTTTTGAGCAATTAAGTAAAAAAGTTAAGAGAATTTTTTTTTGAGATTAGAAATAAAATTTTAAATTTTTATAGAAATTAAAAATACATTTAATTCAAATATTTATTAAGGATTGGACTCAAGTAAGATATTTTAATTTA
>JBBPBT010001302.1:2506197-2520354 GCA_037974875.1 Cicer bijugum | reverse complement strand
TGTATTAATTATTATTTTTATATATTTTTAATTTATTTATTTATTTCTATGTACATAACAATTAACACTACTACGTACTAATCTTTCTAATTGTAAACATCATTTTGAAAAAACAAATTTAATTTATTAGATATATTTATTATTTTTATTTTCTAAACATGTCAACTTTACCACATTTAAATATAAATATTATTTTAAAAAATAAGACATAAAATAAACATATTAACTACTGTATAAGTTTTTCTTAATAAGAGTGAAAAAAAAGGTGCTTTTATAATAAGAGATGAGGATAGTATAATAGGAACATTTAATTAATATATTTAATACTACTTCCACTTTCTTAATTTCCATAATTTAATTTATGTGATCTTATAATTAAGTACAAGATAATATAAACCCCTACAAAGGTGGTCAATAGTTGCCTTCTCCTTGCGTTTGAGTCTCACATTATAAAACTTTTTGGAATGTGTGTAATCTAAACATAGTTAGATACTCTCATCCTTTGAACTATATAATATAATATCAAAGTCTACTTAAAATGGTATCAAAGTAGAATTTTGCAAGACATTTGTGGAATTGAACTCATAATACAAACTAAAACATCTTCCCACCAAACGCATTGCTTTCACAAAGTTTATCCATTTTGGTAATTACACCAACCAAACTTAGATTTGCATTTGGTATATATATTCTTGACAAATTCTAACATCAACTATGGTTTACAATGAAACATTTTTTAAAAATATTTAAAACTTAAACAATTATATACATTGTATCTTAAACGTTTGATGGTAATGGTCATCTTTATTATTATGACTGAGATAATAACTTAAATAATATCAATTTGATAATAATATGAAAAAAATAAATGTATATCTCATATTTAATCAACATCAATCAAGTCATTATTCTATTTATAAAGACAAAGATAATCACACGCTATTATTTCGAAAAAGTATTATAGATAATCGTTAAAATTTTCGATAATTTTTTAATTACTAATCTATGAAATAATATATATTAAGTGAATAAAGTGTATTTTTGTTTTAAAAAAGTGTACTTTGTCCAACTCCAAGACAAAAAAAAAAGTGTAGGGATATTACTACAGTTATTGGAGTACAAATGTTTTCCTTAACCGTTAAGTTTATACAGTTCCCCACCAAACCACATTTTTTTGACTCAGCCGAACCACATATTTCCTTGCAATTCATGTATATTTTTTATAGATAAAGAAATTGTTGTTTCTGAAATTTACTTTCGAAAAAATAACAATGCCACCGATAAAATTACTGGGATGAGTCGCGGACTAGGTCGCTCTCTTTAAGACGTTTCGAGGTACTGTCCAAATTGTGCAAGGCAGACTATCAACCACGAAGTCCCCAGGATAAAACAGCTCATATCACTGTATCGGTTTTCTACTACACTGTAGAAAACAGATTTAGAATTACACCCTCTGTATGGCAGTCGAATGACTGACACTCTTAATATAGCACTAAGGCTACTAATATAACACTATGGCTACTCAAGAAAATAGAAGAAGAGGAAGAAGAGAGTAGGGGAGAAGTGAGAAAAGTCTCAGATACGAAGAGCTTTTGATGTGTTTTTCCAAATGAGGTGATGTCTGTATTTATAGGGGAGTCCAGTAACTGGATCTGCGAAAATGGGGGGATCCAAGAGGCACTGAGTCCATCAGCTGACTGCGCCTCAAATTTAGGAAACTCGATTATTGACCGAGCAACATAAGAAAACGTGGGATTAACTCAGTTTAGGGTTTTGACTGGGCAAAATCAAGAGCTTAGTCAAATTAGGGTTTTGACTAGGCAAATAACAGAAGCTTAGTCTGGGCCGAACCGAGCCGGGCGGGCGGGCGGCGGCGGCGCGTGTGTCGTGGTCCATTTGCTTGCGTTCTCCCTCCTTCACAAAATTGGGGTACCCCTTGGGGCCCAACCCAAGTGTGAAACTAACACCTTATAAAGGCTTTAAATGAGTGTGTTCCCTTCTATATGGGACTTCTCATTTTTCAATTCACAACCATATTAAAAGCCATCATCAATGCCATTTATATTCCATCATTTCCAACAATCCCCCACTTGAATTTAAAAATAGGTTCTTGAATAGCGTCAAACGCTTCTATAAGATTATGCATAAACAAAGGTGTCTAAGAGTGACTCGTAGTCTTTCTATCTCTGACATCAAACCCACACACAACCTTTTCATTGGGTGTATTCTTAAAAGCCCGTGCATTTAGGGTCATGCACGTGTATCCCAGTATAGTGAACGCTATAGGAATTCTGCCTTAAATTCCATAGGAAACGGCCCCCACTTCCACATTCACATAGGTGAGTCTATCAAAAGTACTCCTGTAGCTAGGTACTCCACTCCACATAGAGTATAGATCTCATTAAGAGTTTCTATTACCTCATCCTTTCGTCGTTTCAGGACTCATGCTTCTTTCATATATTATGGAGCATGTTCATCTCATATCCAACTTGCTTCTTCACTGGCCGTTAGTGGAGCTATGTTGAAGACATAGCCACTGGTTGCTTTGGAATCATCTGATAAGGTGTTCCAATCAGCATCCGAGACTCATGGTCCTTTTAAGATAGTGCAATCTTCAAGGACAACAGGAAATCTTCTATAGGAAACCAAACCAAGCCAAGCCAAGTGTGCGCGTGTGGTGGTCCATTTGCTTGCGTTCTCTCTCCTTCACAAAATTGGGGTACCCCTTAGGGCCCAACCCAAGTGTGAAACTAACACCTTATAAAGGCTTTAAATGAGTGTGTTCCCTCCTATGTGAGACTTCTCATTTTTCAATTCACAACCATATTAAAAGCCATCATCAATGTCATTTATATTCCATCATTTCCAACAGAAATATATTAGTTAGGAGGGGAATAGGCATCATTTTCATATATTGCATTAAGCATATAACTTTTTTTTTTGTTTTGTTATAGATGATGAATCTTAATAATATTATTTAGGAAGGGTCATTTTACATCCACTTAAACCCTCATTTGTTTATTATAAACTTATGAAGGGATTGGTTCAACAATGTAAAAAAGAAATCATTTTCATTCTTCCTTTGTCATTGTCGTTCTTTTCTGACTCCATTTAGTATCGATATGTTCGACATTATTATGTTTTTCTCTATTGTTTTTGTTCTTTCTATGACTGATCTCATTTTTGTTGATTACAATTACTATTAAAACTTAATTTTAATTACTATTAGAGTTTGATTTTAATTATTATGATTTCCCCTTTAATTTTGTATATTTTGTTATTTTGCTTTAATATTTTTTTATGCTGTTTGTATTTTATGTTAAATTTATATACTGTTTTTTTGTATTTTATGTTAAATTTATATACTGTTTTTTTTGCACAATAGCGGGCATCCCACTATCCTATTTTTAGGTTTCGGTATGCTATCTGACAAGATAACATAAAACAATATAAGGGCTGTGAGGCTTGGCTTAATTAACTGGTATACAGTTGTAGACACAGGTCTGCTTTACACAGTAGCAAGTTTACTTGACTTTGGGAGTAATAAAACATAATACATAATACGCAATACATAATACATACATACATTACAGAATTGCAGGCTTATTTTGGCGGACAAAAGCGCAGGCCCTTATTTACTTACAAAGTTTCTGTTTATTTTTCAGTACGGGATAACGACGTGGCACTGATTCTCTGCTATAAATAGGGTATAGTATAGATTACCCCTCTATTGCAATTTGGCTGGCTCAATGTTCCATATATCTCGTGCATATTCATGAATGGTACGGTCACTGCTGAACTTGAACGATCCTGCTGTGTTCAATATTGACATTTCTGTCCATTTCTGCACCCATATGTGATTTACAAATGTTAATGACAGTCTTATGGAAGTTGATGCACAAAGGACATAAAATGTGAGCAATAATATATCAGTCTTATGTAGTTAATACTACACATTACCAAGGCATATCTTTGCATGAAGGAACAACACTGGACTGAACTATGTGCAAACTGAATACATTTCATAAATCAGTTGCATGGCATAATAGAACATGCAAATGAAGAACAATGCAAACGGTGCATGCTTACAATAATAAACACGGAATTGGTGAATGCTTCCTTAAATAACCTATGACTAGCATGTGAAACAAATATTCACCATAAAAGGAAAAGGTATAGTTCATTCATGCCCAAGATTTTTAATCTTGCCCCTACATCCTCATCTTTTATGGTACAAAGGGATTTTTTTTATCATAAAATTGAAAGGTAAGGTGAAGCACCTAGTGGAATAAGGTTTGGTTATTGTTGTTGTAAAAGGTGAGAAGGTGCAGTGAAAAAAAATTGGGTAAGAAAATCACAACTCATCCAAAATAAGAAAATGTCCATAAACTCACTCTTTGGTCGCGATAAGCTTCGTCAACCTTCTCCTGACATTCTATGTAGCTGGGGAAGTCCTTGCCGACAAGAAAATAATCTGCTCGCCCAAAACCTTCATTTCCTTCCAAGGATCCAATCAGTTCATCATAGTTGTAAGGCCCAAAAACACCACTTCTGACAAATTCTTTAACTTCTTCGAACCGTGGATCAGGGACAAACTGAATTAAAAGACTGACAGGGTTATCATCTATGTTGCTATAAGAAAAAACACAGATTTCCTCAAACAAGAAAGACTGATAGATCTCTTGTTGAAAATATCATCTTCAACTTCTTTCAACAAATTATCAATATTATGCTGTAATAACATGCTATCACCAGGACATCATTAGCAATATTGTGCGGTAATTAAAATGCACAACAGAAGTATAAAGATATACCTTTCCCTCCGCTCTTTCCTTCCTCAGCCCAGCAATTTCATGAGCCTTAGCACCAAAGAGGAAGAAGTTGTCTGCACCAACCTCTTCCCTTATTTCAACATTGGCCCCATCTAAAGTTCCAATCAGTATGCATCCATTCATAGCAAATTTCATGTTGCTAGTTCCACTTGCCTCCATGCCAGCAGTACTACAGTCAATAAACAGGCAACTCAAATTATTTGGCAATGTAGCATAAAATCAAAGTTTCATAAGAAAACAAAATGACAATAATATTCTATTACATAAAAATCAAATAAAAAATATGCAATATAATTCACACTCTCAATGTGAAACCACGATTTTGTGTAGCAGCTTTAAACAAGTTTGAGTTCTCAATTTCGTAAACTTTTTCTCTTTTACAGCAAAATTTGTTTTGTTGTCTGAGATTCTGTGAAACCACCAAACTCAATATATACAGGCAATCCAGAAAATAACCAGTGCTCATCTGGCATTTTCCAATAAAACACCAATACTTCAAAGGATGCTGTATTGCACATTCAGATTCTGACAGCATTCTGCTTTCATGTTGGGAAGAGGCCTTATTACGTCAGGACCCAATTATCGATACCAGATACTTTTTATGTCAGTTGTCACTTTGACAAACCTAGGATACATTTGTAATATGTTTGAACAATTGATAGAAACACCTACTGTTTCTAAAAGTGAGTTGTTCAACTCTCCACATACACAAAATAATGGTCAACAATTGTTTGTTCGAGCAACATCTCCAATTCATGCATCAACATCAGATAATTTGATGCAATTAACTATATATTTTCTATTTACAGCTATTCATGTAAAAAATTGAACAGAGGATGACTGTTGGTACAAAAATTAAATATAATATTAATTATTTTTATTTATTAGTTGGAGCTTGGATTAGTAACAGTAAATGTATATCAATATATCATCATTTATGTCAGCATGACAAAAGCATGCAATCCAAAGAGTAATCAAACCAACTATAGATTACCTGATATGTTGTGACAATTCACTAGCTGGAATAAGCATCTCCGCAACACTAACATTGTAGTCAGGGACAAAAATAACCTGATTAAATATGAACACATAAATAATAAATAACAATATTTTACATCATTCATAAGCAAGATAAATCGAATTACTCATGAATTCTACCAGTACCATCTAGTAAGAGGAGAATAATAAAGAACAAATGAATAACAAATTTGACAATCAATTCTTTAAATTTCTCCTCTCTGCAAAGTTAAATGTTTTTATTATTTAAATGGAAAAACAGGGCAGTTTCATCTATAATTTAGTATATTAGAAAACTGATATAAAAATCTCATTCATGATTAGAGGGCATAAAATTCAGACAATCATCCTAGATGTAATATTAAAGTTTCCACGGAAAGAAGTGCACGTTTAGAAAGAATATTTTCCACAGGTCTCTGCTACAATGAAACATGGGGATCTACAATGCAAAACGTATCCCATTTGCTCCTCCAAAATTCTTTTGTTGTCAAATTGGATGTAGAAGATACTGTAGAATCTTAAACTGTTCTCTTCTTTCTTCATCAGGTCCAATGTTATCTACTAACAGCAACGTATCGCAGGATACCAACAACCATTCAATAGAACACTAAAAACTTTGATCAGGATGGAAATTTGATGATTGCATTAGCCAAAAGTATGAATAAAGTTTGAATATTATCGGAATATTGCATGGTTGTATAATATTTTCAAATGTTACCATGCTCGAGTTGCTCTTGTAAACATTACATTTTACTTTTATACTTGCGTTAGAAGAATGTAGTACCGTTTGGCTTTCAATTTCCGATTTGATGTTCATGTTAAAGTACACTAAAATTCTTTTAATATAATATTGAGCATTGATTTTATAGTGATTGCATAAGAGCAACTTGCTCAAAGTACATAATAGAGTAGGAATAATACTTCACATAACTTCAACAATGAAATGGGTGGCTATGAACTCTAGGACATAATAACAAAAATTAACTCTTAAATAACACAGTCATGAGTACCTTAAGAAGATCTCCTATTTCAGGATCATGATTTACAGTAGCCCCAACATCTGTGATAAATTTCACAATTCTCTTGGCTTGCACATATGTGGCGAATGCTTTCCCCCCAAATATACAAACTCTTGGAACAAAATTTTCTTTCCTTTCTGCAGCACTCATTTCTTTCATCTTCTTGTAGCGGTAAACAATTCCAAAAATATTTAATAGTTGTCGTTTATATTCATGGATTCTCTTCACCTAAACAAAAAAAAATTAAGCCAACAGTTAACCAAAACTATACATTTAACAATAATAGGTTTGGTAGAAACTCAATTCATTAGTGACAATATTATTAGGAGAGAAAGAGGTAGCTTCAAAGTACAAAATTTGATGGTAGTAAATTGAAATACAAGTGAAAATTAGCTTAGCCTACTTTGATCCTATGTTGACAGAGCCTATATATATCAAACATAGCAAGGTTAGGCATTTAAAAGGCCTATTTAACTAGGTAGGCCAAGGCCATCATACGCTCACCTATTTATTTATTTATTTATTTATTTATTTATTTATTTATTTATTTATTTATTTATTTATTTATTTATTTATTTATTTATTTATTTATTTATTTATTTATTTATTTATTTATTTATTTATTTATTTATTTATTTATTTATTTATTTATTTATTTATTTATTTATTTATTTATTTATTTATTTATTTATTTATTTATTTATTTATTTATTTATTTATTTATTTATTTATTTATTTATTTATTTATTTATTTATTTATTTATTTATTTATTATGCATAGATATAGTTAAGATAAAGATATCATAAGCCTAATCTAATTTATTAAATTACAGATTAATGTAATTTATTTTATACATAACATGACAATTTGTTAAATTTTAGATCTATTGAAACATAAAAAACCTAAACCGATGGTCCGGTTCAAAGTCCTTCATACAATTTAGGCTCTTTTTCTTACAACAGAAAGGGCCCAAATGAAAAGAAAATTTGTCAGGAGTAAAAGCTTGATGTTCGAAGAGAGGCCCCTGAAACATCAGCTAATAGCAGGTGGAATATATCTCTCGGAGGAGAGATATAAAGAAGAATAGGGCTGTCCCACTTAAGGCAAATCATATCCTAGCCTAGCCTAATGCAACCATACTCACAGTGACCCATCCATAATCTAACAATACACCTACTAAAACTTATAAACATGAATGATGTACCTTTAATTCTGAGTCCAGAAATGTTTTTTAACTTCCATTCCAAGTTCAAAACTTGCAGTAAGGGAAAAAGGACAGAAAAATCTAAAGTCATCATCTTACCTGGATGTCAAACATTGCATCAGGACTGACAGAATATCCTGTTTTTTCTCTGAGGAATGCTGCAACTTTCACCTTGTTATTCCTTTTTGCTTCCCTCCATTGCTTTTGTAGATCCTCATTATCTGCAAACTATTAATGAAATACTAGTACAGTCAGCTACGATTTTAGAGACTTGAAAATCAGGCTGAGACTAATATATAGAGTAACCAAATTGGAAAATATTGGAAACACAACTTGGTTTAAATCTTTTCAATTCTAATACTAATTTCAGAGTATCATGAATATATTCTAAAAAGGTCCACCTAATAAAAAAAAGCTTTTGTTGATGGGGATGTTTTTTTAGAAGGCTTAATGTGTTTGCTTTCACAGTGGAAACTGTTGATTGTGATTGGAATATTCAAAATAATTATATTTTCTAGATCAGCTAGAAGCAATTATAAATTTATAATGTTATTTATTAATAGTTTCTTTGAGCAACAAAAATTTTAATATTGGAGATCAATTGTTCACAAGTGCTTACGCATTATAATAGAACAATAACTAGAGCAGCAAAACCTGACATTCATAAAAAAGCAAGCAAAAATTGAACAAAAAGAAGAAAAGGAAAATTTGAATACCTCTTGAATTCTATAAATGAATAATTTGTTATAAAACAAGATCATGAATTTAAATAATGTAATTACCTTCCGCAGTTCAGCTAGTTTTTCAGTATTTAGGACCCAATCTTCTGTGCCTATCCACTGAGTTATTATTTTACTCAAATCTGGATTACAGAATCTGATCCATCTCCTTGGGGTCACACCATTTGTTTTGTTTTGGAATTTCTCAGGCCACAACTGCAAGAAATATGGCATGTCATTGATAAAAAAAACAATTTTCCTATATATTGTCATAGATATAAAGATAGAAAAGCAGGAAATACTTTTAATTTTAAAAGCTCATACACTACATAGCGACACATATAACACAAATATTGTGGTAAGTTTCTTTTATTTTTTTAATTACAGCATGTCCACTGTAATCACATAAAAATGTGGAAGTATACACATTCTAAGTGCCTCTTATGTCTTTTTTGCATGATTAAATTTATTTTCCTTTTTTGTCAAAAAGAAAAGATGACTGCTGAGAGCTAGTTGTTGATTTCAAACGAGGGAAAAAATCCATTGCAAATATGGATTTAGAAAAATTACTCAATTTAAGCATTGTGTCACATGGTCCAACGAAATATTTACCTTATAAAATGCATTGAACACATCATCCTTGACAATTTCACTATGTATCTCTGCAACCCCATTCACTGAATGACCACCAACAACACAGAGATTAGCCATACGAACCAATTTTGGTGGTTCTGGTACTGGCTCAGGCAGCTCCTCTTTCTTATTTTCAATGGAACTTTTATCCGTTCCATCCTTTTCAGTAACTGCTTCTTCAACTTCAACTTTATCATCATTACCATCACCATCCTCTCCTCCTCCCTCTTCAGAAATTTGCACCTCCTCACTAGAAATATCAACTGTTTCCTTTGACTTAACTAGTATATCTGCAAATTCTGCAGGCAATTCAACATTTTCTAGAATTCTCATTTCCTTCAACTTCTTTTCCAGCAAGTCTGAATCTGCTGTGCCATATTCTGCGATTATGGTCCGAATCAGCTGTAAACATGAATATCAGCAATAACTCAATTCCTGTAACTGAAATAGAAGAGTTTATGCAAATATTCTTGGTATTACCTCCTCATCAATCATTTCTATAATCTCAACATGGCGTGGAAGCAGTTTCTGCATAAGGTCCATGCTCCATTTCTCTAATGCTTCAGGAAGAACAGTATGGTTTGTGTATGCTACAGTCCTAGATCACAGTGGCAGATCGTATATATTCCATCAAGAAACTCAGATCATTCATGGACATGAGATGACTTGACTACTCAGTCCCCCCAAAAAACAATAAAATAAAATATAAACAAAAGCAAATAAATACTAGATACCGTTGGGTGATATTCCAAGCATCCTTCCAGCTTAAACCCTTTATATCTATCAGGATTCTCATCAGCTCTGGGATGCACAAGGTTGGGTGAGTATCATTCATCTGCACTGCAACCTTTACAGGAAATTCTTCCCAATTCGCACTTGCTCCCGATCTTCTCTCAAAACGAGCAATGATATCTTGAAGAGAAGCAGAGCATAAAGTATATTGTTGCTTGAGGCGTAGGGTTTTCCCCTCTATTGATTCATCCCCAGGGTAGAGTACATAGCAAATCTGCATTTGAGAGGAAAACCTCCAGTATCATCACAAAATCATCTAAAGTTTTCCAAAAGTGTTTATACTAGCCATATCATCCACAAACCTTTTCAGCATTTGCCAGAGCCTCGTATGCTTCAATGTGCTTTCCAGAATTAAAAGCATATAAATCAAAATCTTCAGATGCAGCTTTTGTAGACCAAAGTCTCAGGTTAATTGTGGTTTTGGTCTTATATCCTGGTATGGGAACATCATGTGCAACAGCTCTGATATCTTCTCCTCCAACCCAATGTTTTTTACCATCTGAGCCTGAAACAACTTTGCCATAGAACCTTACAGGATATGAGACGTCATTTCTAATAATCTCCCAGGGATTGCCCATCTGTTAGAAGAGGTCACAAGCAAAGAAAGAAAATATTAATAAAACTAAGAGACCAAATGCAAAAATAATAATTTTAGGTAAATGGTGCGAACACTAGTCATCTCATCACTAAATAATGATACATACCTCGAGCCAATCTTCAGCAGATTCCTCCTGCCCATCTTTGGTTATTCGCTGTTTGAATAACCCATACTTGTATCTCAGTCCATAACCCCATGCTGGATAGTTCAAGGTTGCCAAAGAGTCCAAGAAACATGAAGCAAGGCGTCCAAGACCTCCATTTCCAAGTGCAGCATCTGGCTCCTATTATTGTCGGGCCAAAATGAATTACAACAACTTAAAGAGAGAAACAAAATTGGTTTGTAAACTTGCAATATTTTGAAAAACTAAATGTGGAAAATGGAACTCGATACGAATCCCAATTCCCAAGTACAGCAGCTGAATCTCTCAACTGTTGAACTTGTAGTAAATATGCTATTGGAACAAATTAAGTAGGTCCTTTTTCAATTTATAATATTTATTTCAAAAATTCCACGTCAGGTTGTTTATCTGAAGAGGTCTTGAATTGAAACATTGACTTATGGGTTTCTGGTTAAATAAACAGTAAACCATTAAAACAGTAAAGCACACCACATTTTAGAATTAAAAATAAGATAAGGGATACAGTTGGAGATGCTTTACCTGGTTTGCCACATTTTCTAATTTATAACCAAGATGGCTCAAAGCCTCGGCATATGGACCAGCTAACTCTAAATTGCCAATTGCATTCAATAATGCTCTACCCTGCAAGATAGAATGATAGATGGAAATAAGTATTAGATGCCAGTAATTTCCCAGACTGTTCAAATCATTAAGGTAGCACCAACCTGCAAAAACTCCATTGAAAGGTAATATGCCTGCTTAGCATTCAGCTTCTCATAGTAATCATAAGTAGCGTTCCAGTTTATTATGAGAGCATCACGGACACTCTGTGCAGTTGCAGTGTAAGCCTGTGGAAGCTCAAATTTCTCTGGAGAAAACAGTGGAGTGAACTCTGCATGGTACTTAATACTTGACACAATGGAAGAAGCATCTGGTGCAAATGCGGTCAGAGAGGTTGTTGCGTCTAAAACAAACAACAACCAGAAATGATTGATCAGATTCCAATGATGATGGACGCAAGGTAACTATTGGTAATATATGCCAAAAACTCATGAATGATCTATGTCAAAAGCTTCCTTCCCTCTATAAGAAAATGGACCTGTTTGGTTTAAGTAAATATTTTCTATTTTTATGAATAATTATAAAATCTAACTTTCACTTTGTTTTCTCTTTTAAAAACTCTGTATAAGAACAATGAAAATAATGAGGCATTTTTATGATTATTAGTAAAAACAAAACAAAAATAAGCCCTCACCCAACTTTCCAACTTTTTTCTTCATTTCAGGAATTGCATCCTCTAAAATAAGCTCTCACTTTATAAAATAAAGACATCTTAGTCATTCATGGAATCATGAACTTTTTTTTATATTCTAACACATCTATAATGTGTAAATTGTAATGCATGTGTATAATATTAATTATTGAGTTTTGACATGTATATAAAAAATGAAAAAAGTTAGAACCGATTCAACCAACCTCAGCGTGAAAGCTAAAAATAGTTGTTTCAACTTAGAACTGATTCTAGAACCTATATTGTTTATCATTATAAAAACCAAACATCATAAGAATCTAGTCAAAACACGATTGACCATTGCAAACTCAAGTTCGGGAGTTCCAACAATGGAACCAAACAAGCACTAATATGAACAGCTTCAGCAACAAGGTAATGGAGCAAAGATTTCATCCTAACTAAAGGTAATGTAAATTCGAACTTGATTCCAATGCTGGAAATGAAGCAACAAATCATGAAACCAAACCAAAAAAAATACTAAACAAAATGATAGCATCACAATAAATCAAAATGCTGAAAAATAAAACAGAAAAAGAAAGAAAGCAGTGAACCAAAACACCACACACATAGAGTCACAAAGCAATGATTTCCGCCTAACAAAATGTTTCTAAATTTGAACTTGATTTCAATGCTGCAACTGAAGTGAACAAATTCAGATCACAAATTCAAAACCTAAGCTAGCTCTAATAATAGCATCACAAATTCAAAACAAAGCTAGCTAATAGCATCACAAATTCACAATCTCAAAACATAAGCTAGCAAATAGCATCAGAAATTCACAATCTCAAAACAAAAGCTAACTAATAGCATACCAAATTCAAAACAGCATAAACTAACTACTAGCATCATAAATTCAAATAATAAGCTAGCTAATAACATCACAAAAATGACACTGAAGAAAAAGAATAGCGAGAGAGAAACAAATATAATTCAGACCTTGTTGATGACGATCCTTGACTTGCTGTTTAGCTTCATTACCGGAAACACACTTGACAGAGAAAGAGGTTCTACTAGTAAGGTTGAAATTGCGGTAGAGAGCGCGACACTTGAATGTTGATCCGATGAAGAGCGATTTGGAAAGGGAAGAGGATCTGTAATTGATGAAAGCGGAAATGGAGTTACGGCGAGGAAAGGATTCAGTTGCGGCGGTAGAGCTCGTCGGTAACCGCATTGTGGTGGAAGACATAATTGGAAATTGAGATTGAGATGAATCGGTGAGAGTGAGAGAGAGTTAGTTATATCTGAGTTGAGTTCACGAGCTTTGGGTTCGGTTTGTTGTGTAGTGTTAGTGTTGAGTAATGAGTGTCTCTTCTCTGTATAATGGAGGTGTGTGTTGTAGCATAGTAGACTACACTGTAATCTTACTAATGTTGAAAAGGAGGATACTATTTTTCATCGAATCACGAGCTTTTCCCTTCTCTTTTACAACCTTTTTACCACGCAATCTCCTTTGGATTGCGTACACCATTCCATATTAATATAAAAAATAATTCTCCTAAAATTTTTAAATAAATTTTTACTTTTTTTTTATTATACTATTTGCATTAATGATCATAAAAAATTAACTAATACTTAATGTAAAAATACTATTCTTCTTTTTACTTTATTAAATTTTTTGTGAGATGCATAAATAAGTCAATTATTATGAGACGCATAAAATATATGCTTTTAATATATTTTGTATATTGTCGTTTTTATTTAGAAACACATTAATAAATTATATTAAAATAAATATATTTTTAAAATATAATAATATAAAATTATTTTTACAATTTATTTAGTAACTTTTGTTTGAGTTTATAAGTTGAACAAAATAAGTGTTACTGTTTTTTAATGATAATATTTAATAAGCACTCAATTTTATCATATCGACTCTTAAAAAAAACTTACTAAATCAATCACACTTATAATTTTATATCACTATATTTCA
>JBBPBT010001302.1:2459107-2505692 GCA_037974875.1 Cicer bijugum | reverse complement strand
GTATTTAAAAAAAAAACAATCCAATATTTTCAAATTTAAAATTAAACTTAAATCAAGACGAAGAGAACCCCAAAACTCTACCAACTAGTAATTAAATGAGACATTTTGCTATGCAAATTTACTATTAACATAATATTTAAAAACACATTATTTGAATATTTATACTGAAATTTAAATAACATAAAAAGTACATACTATCTTAATATAGTATCAGAGTGTTTTTCTTTGCTTCTGTAATGTGTTAACTCATTGATCTATCACCTCTTTAATTTGTTTCATTAATCATTATCAAGCTTGAATGATGCTTGGATTAGAATTGAAACAAAAAAGCTTAAAAAAAACAACTCTTCTGCAGGTTGCATATGGAGGTATGGGAAGTGGGAACATATATAGTGGTGGTCCACCTTCACCATCATGCATATATATGTCCCTTTGGTGGACCCTAACAATTTGTTTTATATATTTACTAGTGGTATACACATCCAATCTCGCGAATTCAGTATGGAATCGAGCGTTGTAAAAGATGCAACAACGCTTTTAAAAAAGCGCTATAAATTATATAAATATAACGTGTGTTTGTTATGTACATTTTACCGCATTTTTTAAAACAAGCCATGTAAAATGCGCACATAATATACATTATTATCCATATTTTACAGCGCTTATTTCAACAATCACTGTAAAATGTGCGTATAAAATTTGTATACTAGGTGTGGATTTTACAGCGCCTTTTAAAAAAGTGCTGTAAAAGGCAGACCCATAATTCATATTTTGGTATACCTTTTACAACGCTTTTTCAAAAAAGCGCTGTAAAATGTGTTTTTTTTTTAAAGCGCTATATATATTTGAAAAGCGCTTTTTAGCTTTTTATGACATTTTTTTTATAAAGCGTTATCTTTTATTTTTTTTATCCAAAATTATTTTGAACCAAGTTCACACAACACAACACAACCAGATACATATATATATATATATATATATATATATATATATATATATATATATAACCATGTAACACTGTAATTTATAATAAGTAGTTCACACAATCAGATACATATATATAACCCTGTAACAGTGTAATTTACAACCTAATTAACTACATATACATTGAACCTAATTTACAACATATTCATATGCATGTTTATATATTATCCTATGATCATATACATATAATAACTAAAAAAATATACAGAATATGCACTAGCTACCATATAATATTCAGATCCCTAGCCCAGCAGCATGCTATTTCCCAGAAAATCAAATGATTTTCATTTCAAGCACATACTCACACAATTCTTCCTTTAATTCCATTAGATCTTCCTCAGAATATGATGGACTGAAATTGTCGAAGTACTGCAATATAAAAATTGAACATATTATACTAAGTTAGTATCAAATATATAGATAATTTATATATGAAAATCATATAATCAAAATACCGTACATTTTCTAGGATAATAGTTTTATTCTTGTCAACAATCTCCTTCATGAATCTCAATATGTAGTACACATAGTCGATGTTGTTTGTTTGACGAGGGCACTTTATTGGGATCCATGTAATGTTATTAGACTTTTGCTTTGACACTGTAGCACATCTTTGAGCTCGAAAAACTTTTAAGGCACTATCGAATGAATAAATGTGATTATGTTAGCATGAACAAACTTTTATTTATATATATGTGTAAGAAATAAATGAATATTACTTACGTGTCGAACATAGTCTTTATTTCGGAGTGATTGTTGTAATTGCCATGCACGGGATCCAAATAGTATATAACTTCAAAGACCGCATTGATTGCAAATAACACCCAATGTGCCCTACAACAACAACAAAAATTGGTTAAGCAATTTTGTTTATACACAACTAATAAATTAAATTCTCATTAATTAAAAAAGATAAAATTACGTACCTTGAATTGTATGGTGCGAAGAACAATTTATCCTTTTCTATATTTCCTAATAACATATCTACAATGTATTTCTTTATATTTTCTGGATCGAGTTTCCACATCGACATCTTATGCGGAGACAAGAATGAGTATTTATTTGACAATTTCCTCGTGCACATGACCTTCTCATACAAAAACCTTCAATGAAAATTTTAAACTAGATTAATTACCAATACATTTAATTAATTACCAATAAATACAATTAAAAGTATTTTTTACCTTACGTACAAGCTCATTACAGTAGCACTGAGTTCCTTATGTTCGAGAAGTTCGTATATATGTTCCTTTTCGAGAAATTCATTATACTCATCTCCGAATATATCTTTAGTCATGGGTACGATGCGCGAATCGTCGCTGCTGCCCATGTTCTTTTTTACTTGGATATCAAGACACGCCCCGTATTTACCAAGGTGTGGCTGACTTATTTTAGGGGCAGCAGCAGCAGCGACCGATTTCCCCCAATCCAGTTTTTTTCTTGCTGCAAGTTTGACAGCTTTATTACCCGACAGTCTTTGTGATTTGACAACTCTATTAACCTCCAATTTTTGAGGTTTGCTGCCTTTTTTTGGCTGTACGGGTGGTTTATTTATTTGGACCTACAAAAATGAGGTAAAATGTTAGTTTATTGAATCTGAAAAAATGACAAACCTTATGCAATAAATGTGACACACCTTTTCGGGAGATGTAACTGATTCGTTTATGGGAATCTTTTTATCGAGGGCAAAAGGTTTATGGGCCATGCCACGTAACTACCAATAGCGTCGCTCAATAACTGCATATCTCCATCGTTGTTCGGTATGGGCAATGGTGCAGTTGGTTCGAAAGCAACAATAGACGATACTTTGACATGGCCCGTAGGGATCAGAGTATTGTGCAATACTTCTCCCGAAGTATTGTACAATTTTCCTTTTCCCACCTTTCGATGAATAGGCGAGGACAAGAATAGGACACATGGAGTGACACCCTAAATTAATAGTTAAAACATAAATACGATTAATATATAAGTTTGTTTAATACATAAGTAATTACATAAGCAAGTAAGTAATTAATTACTTCTGGAATACTTTTCAAACCGACGTTACAACTCGTGGTTTCACTCTCCATTTGTATTTCACATTGGAGCTAATCCGGAAGTTGCTTGTCTTTATTCGTATTCATCAAGAGTGCCACTTGCTCTGATAGGATTCTGAGCTTCTCTAATACTTTCTCGTTGGAAGGTTTTTGGCGCTTCTCTTGAGGAAAAAAGCTTTTGGGAGTTACGCCAAATCCTTTCCCCCTAACTCGACCGGAATACTCAGGGACATTAAACACTTTACCAAGAATGTCCCTGCAAGTATCCTTGTTGCCCTCCGGATTTTCAGAACTTTGTTCGATAATCTCCTAAAATACATGTAACATTAAAAAGATAAGCTCAATAGCATTTTTAAAATACAATATTAAAAAGTATTCAAGTGATAATATACTTACACAAAGTTCTACTACTTTTTTGACATTTTCATTATCAACCACCCCGTCTTTATTAACTTGCGCTTCCTTTTATAATATATGACAACCCAAGGGTTGATCGGCTTGGGTGTCTTTTCGCTATTCGTTAAGATCATAAACAAAATAATACGAATTAGTTATACACTATACTTTATAATACAAATTACTTCATTATATAAAAGTGATGTTTAATTACTTACAAGTTGTTGATCAAGGCGCGCATATCCCATACATGATTTTTTGTATGGGTGTGTTGGATTACTTGCCCGTTCGCGATTTGCCTTACTAATATTCTAATTAAAAAAAAAATAGCAATTGTGTTAAAATTTAAAATACGCTACGAATATGAATAATAAAACACAAATGCTAATAAATTAATCACTTACGACAAACGCGGGGTCAGAACGTTTGGAAACAAATGCACTCCATTCATCATTTGATATATAATGTTTATATATTTTTGGAGGTTTAGCATTTGTGTTTTCTTCTCTATCTTTTAGATAGAAATTTGAGAGATTAGATCTAAATCCACGAAACTCTCAAAATATAACTCTTTCGTCCCTCATCAAGAACAAAAGTCGTATGCATTAATGAAAAAATTATAAGTAAAATATTTCAATGAAAAAAATTATAAATGACAAAAGAGTGGATCAAAAAATTTACTTGAATGTCATTCCATATTATATCTTTGGCATCCTTCAACGCCTTATCTCTCCAATCATCAATTATAATTGAGATATTTTGACGAACAACAACCCCAATATAGCTTACAAACATAGAGCTGTTGGGGTCAATTGGCTGACCACTCTCATATAGTAAGTACATGCTATTAAAAAAAGATAAAAAAATACACAACAAATAGAGTATAGTATAGTATAACCTCAAACTTGGTGCCATTGCTCCTTGCTTTAATCACGTTTTGCATTATAGTTGCACCACGTTTGACTTCATTTTCATAAGTCTTAGTGGTGCCAACTTCTTCATTTTGACATTCTAAATCTTTGTTTGTATCCATTTAACTACAACAAGTTCGACATGTAGTTTAGTATAACATCAACAAGCTCAACATGCATCATGCATTATTCTAAACAAGCTCAACATGTATCAGTATATCTTAAACAAGCTCAAAACATGCATTTTAATGATTACAAAAAATTAATAACATCAATACCTGAATAATGGTTCGAAGAAAGATGAAATGCAAAGAAAAGAGGGTTCGCAGAAAGTTCACAGAAATCTGGTTCACAAAAAAACGGTTTGAAGAAATACATAATGAGGGTTACGTATTTCAATGAAAATATATTGTGTGCAATGGGAGAGATGATCTTGGATGGAAATAAGGTTTGAAATGAAGGAGATGATCGTAGAAATACGATTTGTAATGGGCGGGATTATAGGGTTTGCAAAAGAAGAGAAGAACGATGAAGGTTGAGATGATAGTGAAGTTTACGTAATGAAGAGGAAACTGAAGCGGTTACTGTTATATATATAACCCTTTTACAACGCTTTTTTATAACCCTTTTACAACACTTTTTCAAAGAGTGCTCTAAAAGGCCTAAGCCTTTTATAACGCTTGTTAAAAAAGTGCTCTAAAAGGCGTCCTTACTTAATTTTTTAAAAGGCTCTTTTACAACATTTTTTTCAATAAGCGCTGTAAAAGACCTCATTGTTTTATTATGTTATATAATGTTTTTTTAAAGCATTTTACAACGCTTGTTCAAATAAGCGATGTAAAAGGTCTCTTTATTTTATTTTTAAAAGAGTCTTTTACAACGCTTATTTGAAAAAGCGATGTAATAGACCTCCTTGTTTTATTATGTTATATGAATATTTTTTTTAAAACCTTTTACAGCGCTTGTTAAAAGGCGTCCTTATTTAATTTTTTAAAAGACTCTCTTACAACACTTTTCCCAATAAGCGCTGTAAAAGGTCTCTTCATCAGACACCTATAGAAACAATACTTCTACTTCTGTCCCATGACAAAAGAATTTGTAACCAAATATAACCTTTTTTTTTACTTTATTAGGTACATTTATTTTATTCTTTAAAATATAACTTTAATTAATATTATTAATTTTTTTTAGAATATAAAAATTATTGTTGAATACATTAAAGTTATATTATAAATATTAACACATTAACTACTCTACTAGCTTTTCTTTATAAAGGTGAAAAAGCAAGTGCTTATAAAAAGGAAAGGAGGTAGTATTATTAAGATGTACATTTTTGAAATCCATAAATTATATTGGAACAGTATTCAACATTCAATTATTTAATGTCATATATTTAATTTTTTCTTTAATACTAGTTACTCTTGAGCGTTAACTCCTAGATCTTTTTTTTTTTTTTTGGGTGGGGTAAGCCTCTATTTCTTAAGTTTGATCTTTGCACTATTTGGTTAGGTTCGAGTTTCACTTACCAAAAATAAGATTGCCAAAAATAAGATTACCAAAAAAAATAATATATTTGAATTACTAAATTTTAATCTAACTGTCTCTTATAAAAATAACACAAAAAAGTATATTTTTTTGAATAGTTTTACGAAATTAACATTAGTGTCTACTATTTAAACAGGTGGATTCTACTCTATTGACACGTTCGAACACTATGATTGACTTAGAATTCACACTTGGAAGGCCTCAGTTCGAATCTGAATTAAGTGAACTTGGTAAATGTAAGCGCTTTTAAAAGGGTCTTTTATAAGAGTCTTTTACAGCGCTTTTTAATGTAAGTGCTGTAAAATGTCTCTTTATTTTATTTTTAAAAGGGCCTTTTACAGCGCTTTTTAAAAAAAACGTTGTAAAAGGCCTCAGTATGTTATTTTTGTGTTTGTTTTATTTGGGTTCAATATTGGATGACTGTAACTCAGACATTTATTCCAATCGACTTGACTTGTCCCAGTAACTCAGATATTTAGTTAAAGTCGATGTGCCAATCGATTATGCAATATGTTCCTTTTGATGACACTTAATTTACATTATATAAGTGGCATTATCATAACCAGTAGCAGCAGAAGCAAAAGAGACACCAGTAGCAAACTGTGAGATGTTATAACTAGGATCCAAATATGCTGGTATTCAACTATGCTGGTATGTATGTAACACTCAATTCAAATATGCTGGTATGTATGTAACACTCAATTCAAATATGCTGGTATGTATGTAACACTCAATTCAAATATGCTGCCATATTAGTATAAAACACTCAATTCAAATATGATGGTATGTATGTAACACTCAATTCAAATTACATGCATATTTATCACAATATGTAGCCGTTAATAACATAACCAATGTAAGAAAAGACATGTAAGCTCGAACCATTTGTTAGCCACCTCAATCTCTGTGAAATTGATCCGGGGTCTATATCAAATTTTGACTTTATGTGATTTTTTAACCATGTTATAAAACTTCGATTGTGCTCTCGAGTTATCCAATTTTGATTCCTATTCATGTTCAAACGAGATAACTGATCCATGTGTATTGTAACATACGGTTGAACCTCATCATCATTGTGCATAACATACAATTGTGCCTGCTCCCATTTTGTATTTGATATAGTCAGTAGTCTCCTTCCAATTATCCCTTCTCCTGATATTCTTCCCGAATGACGAGACATAAGAATCCCTATGGATTCAACATTGGATAGATATTCAGTACAAAATTCAGCAGCCTCTTCAACAATGTATCGTTCAGCAATACAACCTTTTGGTCGACTTCTACTTTTTACGTACCCTTTTAATATTTTCATATATCGTTCTATCGGATACATCCATCTCATATAAGCTGGCCCACAAAGTTGTGTCTCCTTAACTAAATGAACAGTAAGGTGAACCATTATATCAAAAAATGAGGGTGGGAAATACATTTCAAGCTCACACAAAGTAACAACAATTTCCCTATGCAATGTCAGTAATTTCTGAGGGTCGATCACTTTACTACAAATTTCCCTAAAGAAGAAACATAATCTAGTTAAGGCTAGTCGAACTTTTTCAGGTAAAATGGAATGTATACCTATTGGTAGCAAATGCTCCATTAGAATATGACAATCATGGGTCTTCAAACCTTTTAACTTGAGGCCTTTCGTACAAACCAAATTTTTAATGTTTGAAGAGTATCCTTCTAGAACTTTAACTTCGTGTAGAAATTTACATAAAACAATTTTTTCCTTTCCAGATAGAGTTTGAGCGGCTGGAGGTAGATATGTGCGATTTCCTTTCTTTACTGGAGCCAATTCATTTCTTATTCCCATATCGACCAAGTCCAATCTTGCGTTGATGCCATCTTTAGACTTTCCTGGAACATTGAGTAACGTACCAATAACACTATCAAATACATTTTTTTTTCAATATGCATCACATCGAGGAAATGTCTTATATACAATGACTTCCAATATGGCAATTCAAAGAAAATTGACTTTTTCTTCCACCTGGTTTTGACCAGCTCTCCCGCAAAAGGTTTGCCAAATTTATTGGTCAAACCTTGTACTTTTTCAAGTATTTGATATCCAGTCGGTGCTAAAGGAGCTTTACCTTCCTCTGATTTTCCATTGAATGCATTTCTCCACCCACGATACTGATGACTATACAGTAAAAATCTACGATGTCCAAGAAACACATTACATACTAGATGTCCTTCTAATTCATCTTCTCTAACACGTTTTCCAAAACAACATTTTAAATAAGGACAAACTACTCTATTTGGATCTTTTGCATTCTTTACTGCAAACTCAACAAACTCCTTCACTCCAATTTCATACTCTTTTGACAATCGATTGGTAGACATCCATTTCCTATCCATATTATACGACCTATATATAAATGCAGTTACAAAAATAATAAGCTTTCAAAACATATCAACAAGTTTCAAAAAGAAACCAATATCAACTAACAATTTCAAAACAGAACAGATCATGTGGTATGAGTTTTTGACTAGTAGAAGAGATTTAATATATATATATATATATATATAACAATTTCAAAACAGAACAGATCATGTGGTACGAATTTTTAATTTGACAAAAACAAATTAAAAAATACCTGAGACAACGTAGATAGCTGCACAGTACGTAGAGGATGTGAGGGTTCCCAAAGTAGAACAAAGCACATGTATTTAATTATTTGAAAGATGTAGAGGATATGAGGGTTCCCAACGTATATAATTATTTGAAAGATGTATTTTACAGCGCTTGTGAATAAAGCGCTGTAATAGGTAGTTAAATTCAATGAAAGCGCATGTATTTTACAGCGCTTGTGAAAAAAGCGCTGTAATAGGTAGTTAAATTCAATGAAAGCGCATGTATTTTACAGCACTTGTGAAAAAAACATTATAATAGGTAGTTCAATTATTCACAAGCGCATGTATTTTACGGCGCTTTTAGCGCTGTAAAATAATACGCGAAAGCGCTTCATTTTACAGCGCTTTTTTGGAAAGTGCTGTAAAAGTCTTATAACGTTATGCGCAAACGTTATATGACCCTACAATAGCGCTTTTTTTACCGCGCTTGTCAAAAAAGCACTGTAAAAAGCTCCGTTATTTTTAAAATATATTTACAACAACGCTTGTATTTAGCAAGCGCAGTAAAATGAGCACTATTAAATGTCATTTTTAGCGTAGTGTGTATTTGACTTTAGATTTGCTATGCCATAGTTTTTTTTTTAAATATATTTGAGGTATTTGAAAAAAAAAATCCAATATTTTCAAATTTAAAATTAAACTTAAATCAAGACGAAGAGAACCCCAAAACTCTACCAACTAGTAATTAAATGAGACATTTTTCTATACAAATTTACTATTAACATAATATTTAAAAATACATTATTTGAATATTTATACTGAAATTTAAATAACATAAAAAGTACATACTATCTTAATATAGTATCAGAGTGTTTTTCTTTGCTTCTGTAATGTGTTAACTCATTGATCTATCACCTCTTTAATTTGTTTCATTAATCATTATCAAGCTTGAATGATGCTTGGATTAGAATTGAAACAAAAAAGCTTAAAAAAAAACAACTCTTCTGCAGGTTGCATATGGAGGTATGGGAAGTGGGAACGTATATAGTGGTGGTCCACCTGCACCGTCATGCATATATATGTCCCTTTCGTGGACCCTAATAAATTGTTTTATATATTTACTAGTCGTATACCCATGCAATCTCACGAATTCAGTGTGGATTCGATTATTAGTGAAATTTGCATTAAATTCAATTTTAGTATTTGTTTTATATATATTCATTTTAATAAATTATAATTATTTTTATTTAAAAGATATTAAAAAATGATTTTATAATGAGTTTCACAATTTGTTTTAGAAGTTTATATGGGTCTTCACTCATTAAATAACGTAGTATTCTTTTTAATACAAGACTTTGGCTAGTCCACATACACAAGAGACTAAAACATAACTAGGCTAGCTACTATTATGAGGGGGTGGTGCTGATAATATCTATTTGGTATAGACAAAAGAACTATCAAATAAGTGTCATTTTGCTTCTAATATAGTAAGATATAGCCTTAGTTACTTCTTTGCCTCTATATTTGATTATCTTTATGCAAATAAAAAAAAAAAATTTACCCATCTTCTCTTTATAAACACATTGTGAAGCACAACTAAATATAAATATATATATATATATATATGAAATATAAACTGAAAAGATGAAAATTTATCTGTTTGTATTTTGTATTTCGTATTTTGTATTTGTATCACTCATTCCACAAGACATAGGATAAGATTGAAATTTTTCTCTCTATTAAAGCAAAAGCTGCTCTCAACCTCATTCATATCTCGCAGCACTTAACACACAAACAGAAAATATCAGAGATGAGAAATATTACAAACAGAAAACCACATGCTGTGTTGACTCCATATCCAGCTCAAGGCCATATCAATCCATTGTTGAAACTAGCAAAACTTCTTCACCTTAGAGGCTTTCACATAACCTTTGTCAACACTGAGTACAATCACAAACGTTTGCTCAAATCAAGAGGTCCTAATTCTCTTAATGGTTTCACTGACTTTAACTTTGAGACTATACCAGATGGTTTAACTCCAACAGAAGGTGATGGTGATGTTAGTCAAGATGTACCTTCTCTTAGTCAGTCTATCAGAAAGAACTTCCTCAAACCTTTTTGTGAACTTCTTGCTAGACTTAATCACTCTGCCAATGATGCTCTTATTCCACCAGTTACTTGCTTAGTTTCTGATTTTTGTATGAGCTTTACTATACAAGCTGCTGAAGAACTATCACTTCCTAATGTTCTCTATTTTCCAGCCAGTGCATGTTCATTGATGTGTATTTTGCACTTTCGTTCCTTTGTAGAAAAAGGACTCACACCACTCAAAGGTACTACCAAGTTAAGTTTTTTTCTTTTTCTTCGTAGACTATAATTTATAGTCTATGAAGACTCAATGTAGACATTGACTACAGTCAGATACATAATATGGACCGTACACTCAAAAGATATGACGGTCTATATTTTAGTTGATTGCACTGCAGTCAATTTTAAAACTCTTAATAAGAAGTTGATATTCAGAAATTTTCATAAAATTTGAAAAGTATAATTTATACTTGAACAAAGAACTTCCATGATATGCAGATGAGAGTTACCTGATAAATGGATTTTTGGAAGCTAAAGTAGACTGGATTCCAGGTTTGAAGAACTTTCGATTGAAGGACATTGTTGACTTTATCAGGACAACAAATCCAAATGATATTATGTTAGAATTTTTCATTGAAATAGCAGATAGAGTCAATAGAGAATCTACCATTGTTTTGAATACATTCAATGAGCTTGAGAGTGATGTATTAGATGCTCTCTCTTCTATGTTTCCTTCTCTATACCCCATTGGTCCTTTACCTTCATTATTAAATCAAACACCACAAAATCACTTGGCATCTTTAGGTTGCAATCTTTGGAAAGAAGATACTAAGTGTCTTGAATGGCTTGAAAGCAAGGAACCAAGGTCTATTGTTTATGTGAATTTTGGGAGCATTACAGTTATGACTCATGAGCAAGTGTTAGAGTTTGCTTGGGGTTTGGCTAATAGCAAAAAACCATTTTTGTGGATCATTAGGCCTGATCTTGTCATTGGTGGCTCTGTGGTTTTGTCATCTGAGTTTGTGAATGAAACTTCAGATAGAGGCCTAATAGCAAGTTGGTGTCCACAAGAGAAAGTTTTGAACCACCCTTCAATTGGTGGATTCTTGACTCATTGTGGATGGAATTCAACCACTGAGAGCATATGTGCTGGAGTTCCAATGTTGTGTTGGCCATTCTTTGCTGACCAGCCTACAAATTGTAGATTTATTTGCAATGAATGGGAGATTGGACTTGAAATTGATACTAATGTGAAGAGAGAAGAGGTGGAGAAGCTGGTCAATGAATTGATGATTGGAGAGAGAGGAAAAAAGATGAGACAAAAGACCATAGAGTTGAAGGACAAGGCAGAGGAATACACCAGCTCAGGAGGTTATTCATACATGAACTTGGACAAACTTATTAAAGAGGTGTTGCTTAAGCACAATTAGATAGACTGATATTCTTTTCTGCAATGATGCACTGTGTTACTTCGTTAATCTTCTTTTATTCAATGTATTTCATTCACAAGAAAAAATGATGCATCATTTAATAGTGTTAGTTGTATCTAAAATTTTATAAGTGGTTATTGTTACTATTATTATTATTATTATTATTATTATTATTATTATTATTATTATTATTATTATTATTATTATTATTTTTTTTTTTTTAAGAAACTAAAAGACAAAATATTTTCATGGTTTATTACTCCACCCCTAAGTTATTTATGTATGAAAAGAAATTACAATAGTAATACTGAGTAATAATATCATAATCATAAAATAAAAATAAACATAATAATATACAATAAAAGAGGATCAAATATGATTTATCTTGATTCTTCAACATCCCCTAGAGTTGGTGCTTAGATATTTGTCATGTCCAACTTGATTATAAGTCGATCAAAATTGAGTCTTGCCAAGCTTTTTGTCAAGATATCAGCATTTTGCACAGGTCGGGTTGTGAGCTATACTTATTGTTGCTTTATTATCACATAACAATTTTAAGGGTTAGTCATTTCATTTTCAGTTCGTCCAAGAGTTTATGAATCCATAAAAGTTCATAGATTCCTTAAGCCATTGCTCTAAATTCAGCTTCTGCACTGCTTCGAGCAATAACCCCTTGTTTCTTACTTCTCCAAGTAACTAAATTTCCCTAAACATATGCCCAATATCTTGTGGTGGATTTTCTATTAGTAATGCATCCTACCCAATCAACATATGTAAATATAGACTTCTCTATCATTAGTTTTCTTGAAGCACAAACCCTTTCCAGGATTGAATTTCAAGTACCTTAAGATTCGATACACTGCCCCAAGTTTTCTTCATAGGGAGAATGCATGAATTGACTTACAACACTCACAACAAAAGCGATGTCAAGTCTAGTGTGAGCTAGATAAATAAGTTTTCCGACTAACCTCTGGTATCTTCCAATCTCAACAGGAACACTACATTTCTCTCAAAGTTTAGCATTTAATTTCATAGGAGTATCTGCTGGTCTACACCCACTCATCCCACTTTCTTCCAAGAATTCTAGGATGTATTTTCTTTGAGAAACAACAATTCCCTTCTTTGAGCGAACAACTTCAATACCAAAAAAATATTTAAGCACACCTAAATCTTTGGTCTCAAATTCTTTTGTTAAAATTTTCTTCAATCTTTCCATCTCAACAATGTCATCTCATGTGAGAATAATATCATCTGCATATAATTAGAATTGCAATTTTACCAATATTAGAGAACTTCATGAACATATATGGTTTAATTGTCCTTGCATATATCTTTTCCTTTTGACCAACCAACTAAATTTTTTAAACCAAGCCCTTGGGGATTGCTTGAGACCATAAAGTGATTTTTGTAGTTTTCACACATTTGAACCAAATTTATCTTCAAAGCTAAGTGGACTATCCATGTATACTTCCTCCTCCAAATCACCATTCAAAAAACATTATTTACATCAAGTTGGTTAGAAGACCAATCTAAATTCACTGCGAAGTACAAGAGAACTTTAATAGTGTTTAATTTGGCAACGAGAGCAAAAGTCTTTGAGTAATCAATGTCATATGTTTGAGCAAACCCTTTAGCAACCAAGCGTATCTTGTATCTTTCAACTGTGCTATCAGGATCATATTTCACAGTAAATATCCATTTACAACCAATAGTATTCTTTCCTATAGGTAACGTCATGACTCTCGAAGTTTGATTCTTCTCAAGAGCTTTCATCTCCCTAAGAACAATTTTCTTCCACTTTCGAATTTTTAGAACCACTTGTATATTTTTTTGGAATTTCTACAGCAGACAACTTAGAGGTAAATGCAACAAATTAAGAAGAGAATTATGAGTATGACACATAGTTAGACAAAAGATATTTAGTGCATGATCTAACAGGTTTTCTAATTGCACTAAGAAGGTCTATATCAAGATACTCGACATGACTCTTAAGGACATAAGAAGACTTACCTGTATCAAGATGATGTGTTGGATTATCTATTGATGTAGAATATTGGAAGTGTCGGAGAATGGGTCCTTCATTTCTCTGTTTATAATTTCTTCTTTCAAAGGCATTTCCCTAAGTTGGGTCAATTATAGTAAACTTGCTTTATGTCTCTTTATCTGAGTCATTATGTTATGGCATTTCAGGTGGTCCTTCATTATTATTGAGATCAAGAATTTGATCATTGTGATTTTGATTTGAAATTGTTGCCCTCAAATCTGTTGAAACCTCATTCATAAGTGAATTGAGTTCCAATATGGATTCTTGGGCATTTTCTTTTGGTGCATCATTATAAGTCTTAGAATTTTGTTACAACACTATATCACTTAAAGTAATGATGTTTTCAAAAGTAAAAGATGAATATTCCTTAAAATTTTCCCCCTAAAGATGAATGTTAGTAAAAAAAAATGGTTGATTTTAAACAAAAGTAACATCCATAGTTACAAAAATTCTTTTTGATTTTGTTTCAAAACACCGACACCCCTTTTGAGTTGGAGAGTAACTGGTAAACATACATTTTATTGCTCATGGCTCGAGTTTGTCAACGTGTTTATATTCATGAACAAAAACAGTGCAACCAAACAATTTTAGTGGCAAATGAACAGAAACACTAGTCAAAGAAAAATAATTTCAAAAAACATCAACATGGATATGAAAATCTAAAACTTTAGATGACATTTGATTAATTAAATATGATACAGTTAAAACAACTTCATCCCACAAATATTTTAAAACCTTATTTGCAAATAGTAAAGCTCTAACAACCTCAAAAAGATATCTATTCTTTCTCTCTGCAATTCTATTTTGTTGGGGTGTATTAACACAAGAACTTTAATGAACAACCCCATTTGCAAGAAAAAAATCGGACAAAAGTATATTAAAATATTCTTTATCATTGTCACTTCTGAAGAGTTGAATATTTGTTTGGTATTGAGTGTGCACCATTTTAAAGAAATCTTTGACAACCTGTCCAACTTCTGATTTTTTTTCAATAGATAAACCCAATAAATTTTAGTATGATCATCAATAAAAATTATAAACTATTTTTTATTAGAAAAGGTGTTTAATCTATTAGGACCCAAAACAACATTATGAATAACTGCAAATAGTTTTGATTGTTTATATGGTTGTGTAGAAAAAGAAAAATAGTGATTTATAGCAAACTCACAAGTTTCACAATGAAATAAAGATGGATCCTTCTTAGAAAATAATTTAGGAAACAAATGTTTCAAATACGAAAAACTAGGGTGTCCTAACCGTAAATACCATAACATAATATCGTCATTATTAGAAGAAACAAAAATAGATTCAAAGTATGTACTTGTTTTTTGTTGGTCTTTGAAGTCGAGTCCATTGTCAAGATAATAAAGTCATCCACTCTCCTTAGCATTGCCAATCATCTTCCTCATGCTCAAATCCTTAAAAGTGCAATGAGAATGAAAAAAGTTAGCTTGACAATTTATATCCTTTATTAATTTAGTAATGGATAACATATTACATGAGAAATTAAGAACATGTAAGATATTTTTTAAGGTTAACATGTGTGACATAATAACATAACATTTCTCTGCAATGGCTGAAAAAGAGCCATCTGCAATTTTAATTTTGTGGTTACTTGCACAAGGACTATAAGAAGAAAACATATTGGACTCCCCAGTCATATGATCAGTAGCACCAAAATCGATAATCCAAGTATGGTTGGGAGTGACACTAAGTAGAATAGTATTTGGAAAATTATCTCTGTGAGCTATAGAGCAAGCAGGAGTTTGAGACTCAAGGAGTTTGCACAATTGATCTAATTGATCCTTGGTTAAAGGAGATGGACTTGAATGAGATTGGTTCTCTTGATCAGAGGTACCGACTTGGAGGGCATGACCTTCGTTTCTTTCTTTTTTCTTCCAATTTAGAGGTTTTACATGGAGCTTCCAACATGTATCACGTGTGTGCCATGGACGTTTGCAATGTTCGTACCATGGTTTCTTGTCATCTCTCTTCCCGTCTTCATTCTTAGTGACTAGGGTAGAGCTTCCAACCTCACCAGCAAAAGGTGGCTTGCCCATCATAACACCTTGTATCACCTCTTCTCTTCTAACTTCTAAGAACACTTCCTGAAGTGATAGCAATGGAATCTTTCCTAATATTACGCCTCAGACTTCATCAAGCCGCTTATTAAGTCCAACCAAGAACATGAATACTCGGTCGTTCTCTTGTCTCTTAACAAACAAAACATTATCCGCAAAACACTTCCAATGGTCATCATAGCAGAGATCCAATTATTGACATAATATCATCAACTCATTATAATAGGTAGTGACATCTCTATCTCCTTATTTGGCATGCCACAGTCGTGATTTGAGATCGAAAATTTGAGAAGAATTCTGAATATCAGAATATGTTTCTTTGACAGTCTCCCAAACTTCCTTCGTAGTAGGCAAAAACATAGAAGGTTTTCTAATAATTGATTCCATATTACTAAGCAGCCAAACAATAAAAACAGAGTTCTCAAATTTCCATATTTTCCCTTATCAATCTTGCGGTTTGGGACCACTCGACATAATTTTTTCCATTTAGTTTCTGGATTTCAACCTTGAGGGCATTAGATGTTCCCTTGTGGCCAAAAAAAGTTGGAAATACCATTGTTAGATAAACCATTCCAATCACCATTGCTGCCTAAGCCGTTGCCTAAACCAATATTGTCGGCGTTGTTGACTATTTCTGATTTTTTTACCCAAGCCATTGTTGATGTCGCCGCTACCCTTAAGGGATGTTGAGGTATTGTGTGCCATTAGCTTTAGGTTAGTTGGTTGGAGCCCCAAACCATATTATTATTATTATTATTATTATTATTATTATTATTATTATTATTATTATTATTATTATTCATTCTCGTAATTTTTGGGTCACAACAACAATGTTTTTCATGTCCTCGTCTACTATCTTTAAAAAGTGTTTTTCTCTGTATTAAACTCTCAAATTTATTTTTCCTATAAAGATGAATCTTCATGTCTTTGATAGTAGGATTTATAACACTGTCTATTATTTTGTTTTACAAATTTATTTCCACCTCTCAAAAGGGATAACAAACTCTCTAATGCAGATTGCATGTGGACAAACTCGACTGATATACTTATGGCGGTGGTCCATCTTCACAGTCATGCATATATATATATATATATATATATATTTAGTGGACCCTAATATTCTTGATTAATTAACGTAGCATATCGACACAACAGAAAATTCAATGCACCCTTGATTGGTTGAACCAGAGAGTATCAACATATCTAATAACAATAAAGTGAGTTAAACTAGCTCAACCGATGAGGTAAAAAACACCAAAAGGAATTGAGTAGTAGATATTATATATTTTATAATATTTTAAATTTAAAAGTAATTTAATTATATAGTTTTGATTAATGAAATTTAATTACATGGTTAAAGTTATTTGGTTTTGGTATACTTTCAGATTTTGTTTAGAAATGTATACCTTTAGTACTTTGATTTGGTATTCGTTACTTGACAAGTGGCAAATGAACAAATTAATTATATCATAATATATTTTTTTTTATTTAAAAAACAATATTTATTAATTTAAATTGTTAGAAAATATCCATAATTTTTCAACATTAAATAATCCAAAATATTGATTGAATCTGTACTTGATCAAAGTTAATTTGTCGATCTAAGTCAAACGAATACTGCAACATAATAAGAAATCAAATAATATTGCACAAAATTATGTACAATACACAAAACAGAAACTAACTTAATGCAAAAACCGTTTTATATTTAGATAAAAGGAGAAAAAACAATGTGGAGATAATTCTACACAAAAAATGGCTCTAGACTATTGATTTTAATCAATGAATATGAAGAGATATGTAAATGTAATAGCTAGACAATTAGGTTTTTCTTTATGTAAGAGAACAATTTTTTTTTTAAACGAAATAATAAATGTCATTTAAAATCATACAATGTATTATAAAATTTTAGATTCGAATTCAAGACATAATATTTAATTTAATAATATAAATATTTGCAAATTAAATTAAACTTAGACAACAAATACTAAACATACTTTAATTATTCATCATAATCATAATATAAATGTTATGAATCATTGTAACTACTCCAAAATCTTATTGGCTTTGTTGAACTTTTAAGAAGTTGAAAGTTAGTTGGCTTTATTGTCTTATTATTTCTTACTTCTCTATAAGAATGATATTTTACTCTTATTTCAGCAATTTATTTGGTGTTAATTTTGGTATATTCTTAGCAATTTTCGTCTAGGAGAATAAATCTTTAAAACTTGTAACTAACTGTACCTGAAGAGTTTGTGGTGATTGTGATTGGTGGACAACATTTTCCAATAACACAATCAAGGTTCGATTTCTTATAACTACCACAACAATTAACTTACTAACAGTTTTTTATAAAAAAAAAAAATATATTATAATAATAGCAAAAATCAATTATTAAATTACATGATCTTATTTTCTTTTGATAGGACCTCCTAAATTTTATATTGATTTCTTTATATTTTTTTCAATTCTATCACTCCTCCAAGAGTCACAGGATAACACTCCTATTTTCATTTATGTAAGAAAAAGCTTCTCAACCTCATATCTTGCATACGTAACATAGAAACAGAAAATTTCATCAGATATGAATAATTATGCAGAGAAAAAACCACATGCAGTGTTGATTCCATATCCACTTCAAGGCCATATCAATCCATTATTCAAAGTAGCAAAACTTCTTCACCTTAAAGGCTTTCACATAACCTTTGTCAACACTGAATACAATCACAAACGTTTGCTTAACTCAAAGGGTCCTAATTCTCTTGATGGTTTCACTGACTTTAACTTTGAAACTATACCAGATGGTTTAACACCAATGGAAGGTAATGGTGATGTTAGTCAAGACATAAACTCTCTTTGTCAATCAGTCATGAAGAATTTATATCAACCTTTTTGTGAAGTTCTTGCTAGACTTAGTGAATCTGCCAATGATGGTCTTATTCCACCAGTTACTTGTTTAGTTTCTGATTGTTTGATGACTTTTACTATTCAAGCTGCTGAAGAACTTGCACTCCCAATTGCTCTCTTTGTTCCAGCCAGTGCATGTTCTTTATTGTGTGTTTTTCACTTGTATTCCTTTGTAGAAAGAGGTATCACACCACTCAAAGGTACTAAGATAAGTTTTTTTTCTTCATCTAGTAAAAACTTTTTGTACCTTCATTTGAAATTATTTAATTAAGTATTAAGCAATTTTAAAAATTTATCATAATTTGTGGAGTTGATCTACTCAAAAAGAATGTTTGATTTAGAAGGTTGGATCGATGAATTTCAAAGTTTATATTGAATTATTAAATAGATTTAGAAGGTTGGATCGATGAATTTCAAAGTTTATATTGAATTATTAAATAGAGTAACTTAGCTTAAAGTTACTCCTAAAGTATAACTTGATTTCTTCTCTATAGAGTAAGAGTAAGTCTTCACATTAGTTATGTATGTGTCCTGTGATGGTAGTTTGGCTAGTGAGTTAAGGAACATTGAAGGAGTTTTAAGCAGAAGGTCTCGGGTTTGATCCCGGAAACTAACACAATCTAACTTTGGGAACAATAATCGGGTCTTAAAAGATTAAAGAAAATGAATTTGCAAAACTGAAACACAAGATGTTTGTTAACGAATTAAGTTAGTGTTAAGTATGACTCATAGACATCGACAATGAGGCCTACCATTGTCTATGCATTACCTTTGAGCCATACTCAACACTAACTTACTAACATTCGTCTATCAAAAAATCCAGTTATGTGGGTTAATAACTCAATATAGACATTTAATTTCAAGAATTTGATCGTCAAATTAAATATTCTTATTGAGTGGATGACCTGTCACAAATTTTCATAAAATTGCAAAAGTATTATTTATACTTCAAAAAATAATTTCCATCAAGCTATTAACTTATGGTATGCAACTTATGATATGCAGATGAGAGTTATCTAACAAATGGATATTTGGAAACCAAAGTAGACTGGATTCCAGGTTTGAAAAACTTTAGATTGAAAGACATTAATGACTTTATCAGGACAAGAGATCTAAATGATATTGTGTTTGAATTCTTTAGTAGAGTGGCAGACAGAATTCCTAGAGACACTACTATTATTTTGAGTACTTCCAATGAACTTGAGAGTGATGTAGTAAATGCTCTCTCTTCTATGTTTCCTTCTCTTTACCCCATTGGCCCTTTACCTTCATTATTAAATCAAACTCCACATAATCACTTGGCTTCTTTGAGTTCCAATCTTTGGAAAGAAGATACCAAATGTCTTGAATGGCTTGAATCTAAGGAACCAAGGTCTATTGTTTATGTGAATTTTGGAAGCATTTCAGTTGTGACTCATAAGCAACTGTTAGAGTTTGCTTGGGGTTTGGCCAACAGCAAACAACCCTTTTTGTGGATCATTAGGCCTGACCTTGTCATTGGTGGCTCCATGATTTTGTCATCTGAGTTTGTTAATGAAACATCTGATAGAGGCCTAATTGCAAGCTGGTGTCCACAAGAGAAAGTATTGAATCATCCTTCTATTGGCGGATTCTTGACTCATTGTGGATGGAACTCGACAATCGAAAGCATATGTGCTGGAGTGCCAATGTTGTGTTGGCCACTCTTTGGTGATCAGCCAACAAATTGTAGATTTATTTGCAATGAATGGGAGATTGGAATCGAAATCGATTCGAATGTGAAGAGAGAGGAAGTGGAGAAGTTGGTCAATGTATTGATAGTTGGAGAGAAAGGAAAGAAGATGAGGGAAAAGGCTATGGAGTTGAAGCATAAGGCAATGGAGGACACAAGACTTGGTGGTTGTTCATCTATGAACTTGGACAAACTGATTAAGGAGGTGCTGCTTAAACACAAGGCTTAATTGCACTTTTGGTCCCCCTATTATAGGTGAAAATTGAAAGTAGTCTCCCTATTTTGTTTGTCCCCAGTTTTAGTCCCCAAACCGAATTTGAGGCCAAATCATGATTAGTTGTCATTTTTTGAATGACGTGTCAATAAAAAAAAGGTGACGTGGCAGACGCTTACGTGGAATAAATTTATCATTATATTATTTCTGATTAAAAATATAGTTTATATTTTTAAAAATCATTTTTATAATTGTGACAATATTTTTAAAAATACAATTAAATTGTTAAAATTAAATTAATAGAAAAAACACATAAAATCACTCACTCATGAACAAATCAAAATCAAAACCCCAAACTCATTCTAAATCCTAAGATGTACAATCAAAACCCTAAAATCAACAACAACAACAACAATTAAAACAAAAAGCAAAACACAAAACCACATCCAAACATGGAGTTCTGCTTATGCAACCGTGAACTAAGATTTGTTCTTGCAATTCAGCATTAGAATTAGGCAAACAAGAACCAACCGCAGAAGCTTCAAATTCATAATAAATAACTTAAAAAAAAAACCAAAAACAGGAACATGAAAAGAAACGAGCATCATTACATCAAAAACTTACAGAAGATGAATTGGAACTGAAATTCTTGGCTACAGATAACAATCGTTTAGCATATTGAAGAGCAAGCACCAGATCAGAGGACCACAAATCCGCCGAAGCAGAAACAGAAGCTGAAGAACTTGAAGCAGAATCAACAACCTTGTTCAGTTCCCTAATTTCTTCAAACAAGTGTGTAAGGAGGGAGATCCGCTGAACCAGATCGGTGTAGTCCTTGTTGAACATTGCATCGGCGGTGAGAGAGGAAGAACCGCCTCCTCCTCCTGCACACATTCCAGCGATGTCGTGAACAAGACAAAAGAGCTCTGATGTGTTGTCTCCGGCGAATTCGCCGGCCATGTTTTGCTGGTTCGTGTTAGAGATCCACTTTTCCCCATTGTTGTTGTTGTTGATTTAGGGTTTTGATCGTACATCTTAGGGTTTAGAATGATTTTAGGGTTTTGATTTTGATTTGTTCATTAGTGAATGATTTTAAGTGTTTTTTTTTTAATTTAATTTTAACAATTATAAAAATGATTTTTAAAAATATAAATTATATTTTTTAATCAGAAATAATATAATAATAAGTTTATTTCACGTAAGCGTCTGTCACGTCACCTTTTTTATTGACACGTCATTAAAAAAATGACAACTCATCATGATTTGGTCTCAAATTCTGTTTAGCGACTAAAACTGGGGACAAACAAAATGGGGGGACTACTTTCAATTTTCACCTATAATAGGGGACCAAAAGTGCAATTAAGCCTAAACACAATTAGCCAGAGTTATATTCTCTTCTACAATACAGAATTGTACTATTTCATTGATCTTCTTCTATTCTATGTATTTCATTATCAAGCAAAAATGCATGTGCAACATTTAGAACATAGAAGTGCTAGTTGTATCTAAAATTCTCTAAGCTACTATTATTACTATGCATTTTACTTTTCACTATGTATTGTTTCAATATTCAAATTGGGATTAACACTTTGAGAAGCTTCAAAGAAATTTCCCTGGGCTTGATTAGAAAGCAACTTTATTTTTTGTATTAGTATATTTCAACATCGGGTTTGAGTTTTGACAAAAGGAGAACACATTTCATTGTCCACCTCTAGACAACATTATGTATTTTTAAAACTGATTCACAAGTTGGACTACCTTTAAGAGAGTAATAACGATCATTCTGCATGTTTATCTAAAGAAAACTTTGTTACTAATTTTTCTTCCTCAAAATGATAAGGTTTAGTAGACTTCTCACAACGTTGCAAGCGGCGAACTTTCCGCATCTTTGCAATCCAAACACTTCACCAAACCATGACTCCGACAAATTTATATAATTGAAGTTGGAAATAAAGCTCCCTTCATAGTTACAATAATTTAACCAACTCATTACCATCATATGTGAAACAAACTAGACAAACAAACTCCTTTTAATATTTGTACAATTATTTTTGGGATGATGCAATGTATAATACATAAAAAAATCCTTTTGCTACAGATGTTAATAGGACTTACTAATTTTTTTGCTTTGGTAAAATACTTACAAGGATCCTTGAAAATGAGAAAATATTATTGGTGGTGAAATAGTCTACTTCACACACTCAGAAAAATTTCATCCTATTTTACTCTTAGATCACTTTGCAGTTATAGATTTATATTATGAAATTGTTAATTTTATTGAGCTTTTGTTGAAAGAAAATTGGGTTGATTCAGACATGGAAACTAATAGCCAATAATAGATTATGATAAAAAAAGATAAAAAGATAAAAAAATAAAAAAGTAGTCATGTATGTTTTGGACTTTAAGACAATTTCATCTCTACTCTTACAAACTTTTCTGTTTGTAGTGAGAAATATCTTGTACTTCTAGTTCAGTTGAGTTTATGTTATGGACATGAAACTTATAAAGGTGGTCAGTTTAGTGGACCATATGGTTTATATTGGTCTTTCTAAATTATTTTTCCTTTTAAATGACAGTTGAAATTTTGTTAATCGTTGCAATGCCATATAATTATCTGTGAATCAGGAATTAATAAGTGTTGAGAAATATTATTGATAATAGTTGTGTAATTATTCAGACAAATAGATTCTTTTTATTAGAGAAAGTATAATTAATCAATTCTTTAAATTTAAGAGTGACATAAGGAAAATAAATAAAATAGAAATAAAAAATAATAATTTTGATAATGATAAGATATGATCAATCATGCTCATTATGCTTATTAAACTTTCAAAACTTGTTCTTGTCAAACACTTTGTCAATATGTCTCTTGTCTCTTAATTGGAAGGAACGAATGGCAATATGAGAATACCATAAACAATCTTCTCTTTTATGAATACTAGAATACTTAAACCCTAAATTCTTGGTGATTCTTTTAACCCATTTAAAGACTTCCATAGTTTGCATAATTGGAACCCAAATTTGTCTTACAAACTTGGAGGATAATCCATATACACTTCTTCTTCTAAATCACCATTGAATAAAACATTTTTCACATCTAATTGGTGGATCGGTTAGTCCAAATTAGCAGCAAGAGATTACATAATTCTAACTTTGTTAAGCGTAGCAACAAGAGCAAAGGTCTCTAAGTATGATCTATGTTGTAGGTATGAGTAAATCCTTTAGCAACTAACCTAACTTCGTATCTTTCAATTGACCCATCGGAGTTGTACTTCACTGTAAACACCCACTTACAACCCACAATTCTTTTTTGAGCTGGTAGAGTCATGAGACTCCAAGTTTTATTCTTTTCAAGAGATTTCATTTTCTCAAGAACAATTTCCTTCCACTTTGGAACTTCAAGAGTTTCTTGTACATTATTTGAAATCTCTATGCAAGACAAGTGAGAATTAGACATAGGGTGCCTAATACATGATCTAACAGGTTTTCGAAAGGCTATGGGCACATCTAGATCAATGTGTATAGAAGTAGGATTAGTAAGAATTTTTCCTGTTTCAGCTGGTTGACTTTCACCCAGTTCAAATTCTTGATTGAGTTGAGGAATGCGGTCTTCTACAAATTAATCTTGGTTTTTTCTTACATATACCTTTTCTTTCCAAGTTGGATCAACCTCTTCAAATCTTTTTTCTGTTTCATCACAAGGATTCTTATGCGGTGATATTTGATTTTTTTTTCCCTAAATCAAGTTCTTAAAAATTATTTTCTTTGATTTGTTGCCTCAAATTTGGTAAAACCCTTACTCATAGTAGAAGTAGAATCACTTATTTTTATGAAGAAATTTCTTTAGGTGCAACACTAATAGAATGATGTGATGTATGCACATTTTCAAAAAAAAAATCAGGTTTTCGTAAAATTGAAGGTTATCATTTTCACTTGACTTCCCCTTGAAAATGATTCTTCTAAAAAAATGTAGGTTTTCAAAAAAGGTAACCTCCATTGTGGAAAAACATTTTCTTTGTACTAGGATCAAATTATTTATAACCTTTGTGAATGGAGGAGTAGATAAGAAAAACACATTTGATAGCATGAGGTTCAAGTTTATTAAGATATTTATGTTCATGAACAAAAGTTGTGCATCTACAAATTTTCAATGGTTAATTAACAAAGATTGATGCAATGGAACAATATTTCAAGGAACATTGAAAAGGTGTTTGGAATTGTAACACGTGTGATGACATGCGATTAATGAAATGTGTAGTAGTCAAGGTAGCCTCACCCCATAAATATTTTAGGACGTTGATAGAAAAAAGTAATGCTCGTGCCACTTCAAGAAGGTGTCAATTTTTCCTCTATGCAATTCCATTTTGATGAAGTGAGTTAACAAACGAGCTTTAATGAACAATTTCATTTTCCATAAAAAATAAAAAATAAAATCCAGGACTATGTTAAAATATTCAGTTTCATTTCGTTCTAAACACTTTTATTTTAGAGTCAAATTGTATCTGCACCAATTGCGAAAATATTTTATTATATGAGCTACCTCTGATTTTTCTTTTAACAAGTGCACGCAACAAAGTCTGGTATGATCATTTATCAAGATGACAAACCATATTTTGTTGGATAAATAACTTATCCTATTAGGCTCCTAAACATCACTATGTATCAGCGAAAAAATGTTTTGAAGGTTTACACTCATGTATTGAAAAGGAATATCGATAATGTTTAACAAATTTATAAATTTCACATTAAAATGTGAAAATATATTGATTAACAAATTTTTTTGAAATAGAGACTTTAAATATTTAAAGCTAGAGTGGTCTAACCTCAAACACAACAACATAATATCGTCCTTAGTATTTGAAACAACAAAGATTCAACTAAAGAACCTATTGATCCGAATTAAGTGTAATAAATGTTTGAGTGAAATAAAGAGTTTTTTTGTTAAAGTTAAATTTCAAAAGTTTTTTTTTAACTTAAAAAATTTAGGTGTTTTAAAAAAATTGGACGGTTTTCTAAACCTCGGCCCGATGCAAGGACTTGTCTGGTTCAGCTCGATTTTCTTGGTTTTTCCTCCATTTTTATTGATCAACAATTTTTTAAGTTGACTGTGTTGAACATGGGTCTTGGTTTTGGTCGAACCGTCCGATCTAATCCTGATTTTACAACATTAGAAATTTCCGGTTTCGCCTCTTCTCTTCTGACTTTTGAAAAAGTTTCTCAAAGGGATGGTAGATGGCTTTTTCCAAGGATTCTGCCTCTTACTTCATCAAGTTCTTTGTTAGAACTCCAAGAAAAATAAAAATATGTTTTCTTGCCTCTTGATGAACTAAATAATTTGATAATAATATAAATTATAAATTATCATCAAATTGTAAAATAATTTATAAATTATAAATTTATTATGAATAATTATAAAATAATTTTATAATTTATAAATTTATTATAAAATAATATTATTAGATAAAGAGAATTTAGTCATATTCTTTTATTGTGTTGTCAAATCTAAATTTATTTTCAAAATATTTTTAGAAAAATATAATATGGACAATCTTCTTTGTCTTTTGAGATCAAATAACACAGATATTTAGGAGTGATTAGTCTGTTTTTTTTTTATTGAATTTAATAATTAATAATATAAATTATTATCAAATTGTAAAATAATTTATAAATTATAAATAATTGTAAAATAACTTATAAAATAACTTGATAATAATATAAATTATAAATTATTATCAAATTGTAAAATAATTTATAAATTATAAATAATTATAAAATAATTTTATAATTTATAAATTTATTATAAAATAATATTATCAAATAGATTTTGGAGGTATTAAAGAAATTGTGGAAGAAAGATGAAAAATAGAGTAAGATTGAAGGACATTAGGTATTGAGAGCATGATTGAGAGAGGAGAAAGGAGGAGAGGTCCACATCAGCTTTTTAGCTAATGTGGGAAATATTTGTATAAGTGGCATTCGAGGGTGAGGTGGAATTCGGAGGTCTATTTTAAATATATATAATAGATTTTAGGTTTTAAATTTTTTAAGAAAGAGTGGAAGAGGAAGATATAGTAAAGACAAAAATAATCAAGAGTTAAAAGATGAAGTTTCGACTCGAATAAAAATTGATTCAAATTTAGAGAAAATAAGTGTATTTTTTTAAAACTATTTTTATGCACACATTAATATTATAATGATTATATGAAATTTGTCCAATTGAACTAACAAAAAATAATATTTTTACAAACAAACAATAACATCAAAGTTAAAGTTACAAAGAGGATGCCACTTAATGAACCTAGTTAAAAGAAAATTTTCTAACAATTAAATCAAAGATAAATAACTAAAAGTACAATTTAGAAAGAAAAAAAAATACTAACAGGTAAAGAAAGGAACAAATAAAGAAGACAAAAACAAAAACAATTGAACAACAATTTCTTATGAGTTAGGACAACTTCTTCAATTTTTTTTTTACCATTTCAGTGTTAATAATAGAGGTAGCAAATGCCGACCGGAAGTAACTTTTAACTTTAAAAAGAGGAAAAGACACTCTAACTTTGTCTCTATATCTCTTATACTTTTTCTCCATTTTCTCTCTATATTTCCCCCCACATATCTCCGGATTTTTGCTTAAAGTCAACAAAAGCTAACGAACCTAAAGTTAGGGGATTAATAATCAACAATATACCTATTTTGATATTGATAATTATTTAGTATATAATATTTATTAGCTGAATTAGACAAACTAAAATTATAATAAAAAAAATTAACAACTCACTAAATACTATTACTCACAATATTTACATTCAACTTCACCCTTTTCTAAAAAAAAAACAATATTTCTAAGGACATACTACTTTATCAACTTATATATTTTTTTCACAAATTTAAACTAGTGATAGACTCAACTAAATTTACTTTACATTGTTAGAGACAATTTCATTTTTTGACCTTTATGTTTCACAAAATCCTCTTGTGTGTGTGTGTGTGTATATATATATATATATATATTTAGAAGTATACTTTTAGATGGCATTAAAAGTGTATTTTTTTCTTTCTAGAAATATAACTGTGAGATTCCTTAGGGTGGTTGGGCCAATAGCAGGGACCTACTAGCCGGCGGACGTACATTATTTTATTACATAAAAACATACAAACCAAATCAGATTTATAAATATGCAATGTTACCTATTCCATGTTATTGAGATCTCATATACATTTTCACAGCTGTTTGAACGACTTTATATTTTAACTTAATGAATTCGTCCAAATCAAATCACTATTAAAGCACTGGCTGATCACCCTTTCTCTAAACCTCACAACATACACAAAAAACATACAAAAAGGAAAAACCAGAAATGAGTTACATTACTGACAAAAAGCCACATGTTTTGTTGATTCCATATCCAGCTCAAGGCCATATCAATCCATTGTTGAAACTAGCAAAACTTCTTCACTTTAAAGGCTTTCACATAACCTTTGTAAACACTGAGTATAATCACAAACGTTTGCTCAAATCAAGAGGTCCTAATTCTCTTAATGGCTTCACTGACTTTAACTTTGAGACTATACCAGATGGTCTAGCTCCAATAGAAGATGATGATGATGTTAGTCAACATTTACCTTCTCTTAGTCAGTCTATCAGAAAGAACTTCCTCAGACCTTTTTCTGAACTTCTTGCTAGACTTAATCACTCTGCCAATGATGCTCTTATTCCACCAGTTACTTGCTTAGTTTCTGATTTGTGTATGAGCTTTACTATACAAGCTGCTGAAGAACTATCACTCCCTAATGTTCTCTATTTTCCAGCCAGTGCATCTTCTTTGATGTGTATTTTGCACTTTCGTTCCTTTGTAGAAAAAGGACTCACACCACTCAAAGGTACGTACCAAGTTAAGTTTTTTTCTTTTTCTTCATAGACTATAATTTATAGTCTATGAATCCTCAATGTAGACATTGACCACAGCCAGATACATATGGACTGTACACTCAAAAGATAGGACAGTCCATATTTTAGTTGATTGCACTGCAGTAAATTTAAAAACTCTTAATAAGAAGTTGATATCCAGAAATGTTCATAAAATTTGAAACGTATAATTCATACTTGAAAAAATAACTTCCGTGATATGCAGATGAGAGTTACCTGAGAAATGGATTTTTGGAAACTAAAGTAGACTGGATTCCAGGTTTGAAGAACTTTCGATTGAAGGACATTGTTGACTTTATCAGGACAACAAATCCAAATGATATTATGTTAGAATTTTTCATTGAAATGGCAGATAGAGTCAATAGAGAATCTACAATTGTTTTGAATACATTCAATGAGCTTGAGAGTGATGTATTAGATGCTCTCTCTTCTATGTTTCCTTCTCTATACCCCATTGGTCCTTTACCTTCATTATTAAATCAAACACCACAAAATCACTTGGCATCTTTAGGTTGCAATCTTTGGAAAGAAGATACTAAGTGTCTTGAATGGCTTGAAAGCAAGGAACCAAGGTCTATTGTTTATGTGAATTTTGGGAGCATTACAGTTATGACTCATGAGCAAGTGTTAGAGTTTGCTTGGGGTTTGGCTAATAGCAAAAAACCATTTTTGTGGATCATTAGGCCTGATCTTGTCATTGGTGGCTCTGTGGTTTTGTCATCTGAGTTTGTGAATGAAACTTCAGATAGAGGCCTAATAGCAAGTTGGTGTCCACAAGAGAAAGTTTTGAACCACCCTTCAATTGGTGGATTCTTGACTCATTGTGGATGGAATTCAACCACTGAGAGCATATGTGCTGGAGTTCCAATGTTGTGTTGGCCATTCCTTGCTGACCAGCCTACAAATTGTAAATTTATTTGCAATGAATGGCAGATTGGACTTGAAATTGATACTATTGTGAAGAGAGAAGAGGTGGAGAAGCTGGTCAATGAATTGATGGTTGGAGAGAGAGGAAAAAAGATGAGACAAAAGACCATAGAGTTGAAGAATAAGGCAGAGGAAAACTCCAGCTCAGGAGGTTATTCATACATGAACTTGGACAAACTTATTAAAGAGGTGTTGCTTAAACACAATTAGATAGACTGATATTCTTTTCTGCAATGATGCAGTTTGTTACTTCATTAATCTTCTTTATTTCAATGTATTTCATTCACAAGAAAAAATGATGGATTATTATTATGCATTCTCGAAATATAGAATATCTCATGTGTTGAGACAAAATTTCAAATTAATGTTTTGATGATAAACAAATGATAATTAAGATTATAATTATGATTATGTGTATGTTGGTATTTAATATGTTTGTTTGAGTGTGTTAATCAAGATAGATACCAAGAAAATCAAAACAAATTATAATAAAGAAGAAACAAAACCAAGTGAGAAAAATGAAGAAACATTTCTAAAGGAAAACGAAGAATGTTGTCTACTAGTTCCAGAATTTTAAAAAGTAATCAGATCAAATTCAGAACTTACAGATTCGTTTTAGTATGTTCTCCAAAATATACAAGGATAGATTTTAGTATGAAGATCAATCTAAGAGGCAAGACAAATACTATAATTCATATGTCATTAAAACAAAATCACTCTCCAAAGTTAAAGCAAGCAAGAAGTATAAATATTGACAAGTTTGGACAGAACTATCGTGCAATTTTTTAAGAGTTTGCACATGTGTTGCAAAACATGAATAACATATCACACATATGTCAAGTTAAAGTCAAAACTTAATTACCACAAAGTAAGAACAAAGATCATTCTTGATTTTCAAAAAGAAAGCTTGTCCAAATCCAAGAACATTTTTGCTTTATGATTGATCTTATTCACTCATTGCCATATGATAGTTGAACAACTCCCAACGAACAAATGAACTGTCATAAACTCTCTTGAAGCCTATAAAAGGAACTTCAAGATGAAGGAAAGATCATAACTCAAGAAACCAAACAATACTTCATTTGCAATCATATTCGAAATTCTTTGAGATTGTCAAACATCTTTCAATTTCGTTCTCAATTGGCTATAAGTTTTAATCACCGCTGAGTTACAAGATCTGAATCCATTCTCAAACACGAGTTGAACATATTCATATTCTGTCATACCCTTTAAATCATCACTTTGTAAACTCAAAACTATTGTGTTGAAATAGCTTGAGAAATTTTTATAAAAATTCTTTTATGTGTGTGAAAGATAGTGTGTAAATCCTTTCAGAAGATTGAAATGTAGATCTGTGAACATAATTTTTAAGTTGAAAGGTAGTAAGTTGTAGCAAGATCGCAAAAGTTGTGTGAAAACCAAAAATATTCTTGCTTTGATCACTTGATGGAAAATCTCACATTTGTGATGACTGTACGTAACTCATATTGGGTTCACCAAAATATATTTGTGTGTTATATCTTTTTCTTTATCTATTTACTTTTAGTCTTTCAATTATTAAGTTAAATAGATAACTTAAAACTGTTATTTTCAACTAATAAAAAACGTTCTCTGTTTTCTGGTTATAGAATAAAAAATGTTTTTCGTTTTTTGCTTTTTACAACTAAGATCAATCTTAAGTTAATTTTTTCAGAAAATTTTAAATAGGTAAATTTAAAAAATATATACCAAAATATCCTACAATCGTATCTCCAGGATGTGAACATCTATAAACTTTATTTATTTTAATAGGAGGTCGCATCTATGAGATGCAACTGTCTATAAACTCTAACTTATTTTTTAGTTTTTAGTAAATAATTGTATTTCGAAAATGCGACCTCCTATTAGAAGAAAAAATTAGTCGCAATATGGATATATGACCTCCTGAAAGTACAAAAAAAAGTAGGATATTTTGACATATAAATTTTAATGTAAGGTAAATTAGTTAAAAAAAAAAGAATATAATAATAAAAAAAACCTAATTTTAAATAATGCAAATTTAATTAAATGGTTAAAGTTATTTGTTTTTGGTATACTTTCGGATTTTGTTTAGAAATGTATACCTTTAGTACTTTGATTTGGTATTCGTTAGGCAAATGAACAAATTAATTATATCATACCAGTTGTGACTCATGAGCAAGTGTTAGAGTTTGCTTGGGGTTTGGCCAACAGCAAAAAACCCTTTTTAAGGATCATTAGGCCTGACCTTGTCATTGGTGGCTCAATGATTTTGTCATCTGAGTTTGTTAATGAAACATCTGATAGAGGCCTAATTGCAAGCTGGTGTCCACAAGAGAAAATATTGAATCATCCTTCTATTGGCGGATTCTTGACTCATTGTGGATGGAACTCGACAATCGAAAGCATATGTGCTGGAGTGCCAATGTTGTGTTGGCCACTCTTTGGTGATCAGCCAACAAATTGTAGATTTATTTGCAATGAATGGGAGATTGGAATCGAAATCGATTCGAATGTGAAGAGAGAGGAAGTGGAGAAGTTGGTCAATGAATTGATAGTTGGAGAGAAAGGAAAGAAGATGAGGGAAAAGGCTATGGAGTTGAAGCATAAGGCAATGGAGGACACAAGACTTGGTGGTTGTTCATCTATGAACTCGGACAAACTGATTAAGGAGGTGTTGCTTAAACCCAATTAGATAGAGTTGTATTCTTTTCTGCAATACATAATTGTACTATTTCATTGATCTTCTTCTATTCAATCTATTTCGTTGACCTTTTTCTATTCAATGTATTCCATTGTCAAGCAAAAATGAATGTGCAACATTTAGAACTTAGAAGTGCTAGTTGCATCTAAAATTCTATAAGCTACTACTATTACTATGCATTCTACTTTTCACTATGTATTGTTTCAATATTCAAATTGGGATTAACACTTTGAGAAGCTTCAAAGAATTTTTCGTTGGGCTTGATTAGCAAGCAACAGTATGTATTCAATGAGTTGGACTACTTGTAAGACAACAACAATAATCATTTTGCATGTTTATCTAAAAGAAATCTTGCTATAATTGAAGTTTATATAATTGAAGTTGGAAATAAAGTTTATATAATAGAAATATATTATTGATAATAGTTGTGTAATTATTCAGATAAATCGATTTTTTATTTATTGAAGAAAGTACAATTAATCAACTTCTTAAGTTTAGGAGTGATATAAAGAAAATAAATAAAGCAGAAATAAAAAAGAATAATTCTAATAATGACAAGATATTTCAACATCTCCTGCAAGTTGGTAGTAGATATCAATCATATTTATCTTGCTTATCAAATGTTCAAAATTTATTCTGGTCAAGCTCTTTGTTGATATGTCACTTGTCTGTTAATTGGAAAGAACAAAAGACAAGTAGAGAATACCAGAATCAATCTTCTTTTTTATGAATACTAGAATACCTAAATCCTAAACTCTTGGAGATTCTTACATATACTTTTTCTTTCCAAGTTGGATCACCCTCTTCAAATCTTTTTTTTTGTTTCATCACAAGGCTTCTTATGCGGTGATATTTTATTTGTTTTCCCTAAATCAAGTTCTAAAATATTATTTTCTTTTATTTGTTGCGCTAAATTCAGTAAGACCCTTATTCATGATAGAAGTAGAATCACTTATTGTTTATGAGGTATTTTCTTTAGATACAACAATAATAGAATGATGTGATGTATACACATTTAAAAAATAATCAGGTTCTCGTAAAATTAAAGGGAATCATTTTCCCCCTAAAGATGATTTATCTAAAAAAGTGTATGTTTTCAAAAAAAGTAACATCCATTGTGACAAACATTTTTTTACTATGATCAAATCATTCATTACCTTTATGAGTGGAGGAGTAGCTAAGAAAAACACATTTGATAGTATGAGGTTCAAGTTTATTAAGATGTTTATGTTCATGAACAAAAGTCGTGTTTCCACAAATTTTTAATGGTTAATCAACAAAGATTGATGCAATTGAAAAATATTTCAAGAAACTTTGAAAAGGTGTTTAGAATTGTAACATATGTGATGACATGCGATTAATGAAATGTGCAGTAGTCAAGACAACTTCACCCCATAAATATTTTGGGATTGTTAAGACAAACTCTTAATTTAAGTTTTGATGAAAATAAACAAAAGTTAATTAAGAATGTTAATTATAAGTCTAAATGTTATGTTAATTTAACTTGTGGTTTTGAGTGGATTAATTCAAAGATACGGCTCAAGCAAAACAAATAAATCAACAATAAAATATAAAAAGTGCACATAAGAAAGGAAAACATTTTGGACAAAATCTATGAAAACGAAGATTGTTCTCCAAGATCAAGACTGATCATAATAGCTCCAAAGTCAATCAATCTCCACCAGTTAAAAGAAGTTTTAGCCTCTGGATTTTACATCAATATCATCAGCACTTAGCAAGGAACAAATTGAAATAATCAAATTCAAAGAAACTACTTAAATCACAGAGAGAGAAGATCACGAATTAACAAGATCAAAGAGATCTGAACTTTCTCCATCTTAAACTCTTAAGAAAGATAAACAATCTTGAAATGGACAAAACATCCATATTAAATAGGAAGACATCCAGAATGATTAAGACTGAACCTCCAAATTGATTATCAATCTCTAGAAAGTTCAATGACTAGGACTCCAGATTGATCATCAATCTCCAGAATTTTCATTAACATTATGTAGAAGTTCATCATCATTCTCCAAGTTGTTTTGACAAAATCAAAACTCCATATCGAAGAAAAGACATCAAAATATATATCTAAAGTATAAAGGATCATTAAACACAAGAGAAACATGATCAAGAACAAAGAAATCAACCCAGTTAACAGAGTTCAAATGTATTCAAATGCTGAAATATTTTTATTCATATAAATTGGTTTTGGTCAAATCTGACAGAACACTACTAATAGCTCTTTTGACCATTATTAATTGCTCTAAAATTCCTATAAAAGGAAGGTCAATGCTCAAGGAAAGAGCATAAATTCAAGTGCTATCAAGTCTCAACAAATCACTCACATTCACATACTTGAAATTCTCTCATCATTCAAAGAAGAATTAGTATGATCACTTTTCATTACTTTGTTATTATTGTACTGAATTCTTTGTAAAGAATCGAATCTCAAACAAGAGTTGAGACATCTCAGATTCTATCAAAGCAATCTCATCATTATTGTAAAACTCGAACTATAAGAGTTTAGTATAGTTTGGGTAGATTATAAGAAATCCTATCAAGGTTGATAGGTGAATTGATTAAATCTCTTTATGGGTGGAAATGATTGAAGTTTGTAACAAATCAAGCTTGACCTGAGTTAAGTGCTGTAAAACCAAGAAGGTTCTTTGTTTTGAACACTTAGTGGAAAATCTCACAGTTGTGAGGACTGGTCGTAGCCCAAGTTAGGTGAACCAGGATATATTCGTGTGTGGTATTATATCTCTTATCTCTTTATTTATTTAGTCTGATTAATCACTTAAGTTAAAAATATAAACTGAATTTCTAATTTTAAGCTAACCAAAAACGTTCTCCGTTTTAAGTTTTCTTAAACCAATATCATTCTTGAGTTGAATTTTTAAGTATTTTCTAGAAATTTTTAAATAGGGTATTTACGATTCAAAACCCCATTCCTTGTAAATCGATATTGCTACTTCAACGTTGATAGAGAATAGTATAATGCTCGTACCACCTCAAGAAAGTGTCGATTTTTCTTCTCTATTATTCCATGTTGCTGAAGTGAGTTAACACATGAACTTTAATGAACAATTTCATTTTCCATAAATAAATAAAAAATCCAGGACTATGTTAAAGTATTCAGTTCCATTGTTCGTTCTAAACACTTGTATTTGAGAGTCAAATTGTATATGCACCAATTTTCGAAAAGTTTTTATTATATGAGCTACCTCTAATTTTTCTTCTAATAAGTACACGCAACAAAGTCTGGTATGTCATCTGTAATTATGACAAACCATATTTTGTTGGATAAATAATTTATCCTATTAGGCTCCCAAACATCACTATGTATCATCGAAAATGATTTTGTAGGTTTATACTCATGTATTGGAAAGAAATATCGATGATGTTTAACAAATTCGTAAATTTCATATTGAAATGTGAAAATATCTTGATTAACAATTTCTTTTGGAAATAAAGACTTTAAATATTTAAAGCTAGGGTGGCCTAACCTCAAATGCAACAGCATAATATCATCGTTATTATTTGAAACAAAAAAATTAAACTGAGGAACCTATATTGATATGAATTAAGTGTAATAAATATTTGAGTGAAATAAAAGTTTTTTTTTTTTGCTAAAGTTAAACTTCAAAAGTTTTTTTTTAATTTAAAATTTTTGGGTGTTTTAAACAAATTGAACAGTTTTCTTAAATAGGGCCCGATTTAGGGACCTGTCTAGTTCAACTTGATTTTTTTGGTTTTTCCGCAGTTTTTATTGATCAACAATTTTTTATGTTGATCGAGTCGGACATGGGTTTTGTTTCTGATCGAACCGTCCGAATTAAAAATTTCTAGTGTCGCCTCTTCTCTTCTAACTTTGAAAAAGTTTCTCAAAGGGATGATAAATGAATTTTTCCTAGGATTCTACCTCTTACTTCATCAAGTTCTTTGATAGATATGTAAGAAAAATAAAAATACGATTTCTTGCCTCTTGATGAACTAAACAATATCTTCCGTATACTTTCAGTTATCTTCATAGCACAAATCTAGTTTTTGCCATAAGGTCATCAATTCATTGTAGTAGATTGTTACATTACTTTCACCAAGGTGAGTTCCATCACTAAGGACGCCATCGCGACCAAGGCTCCCATCTAATGTGCTGTCAATTAGGTTTCCATTGCCGATAGGGTTACTCACGGAGGAGTCGGTTAAGGTTGTCGCTAGGATGAGTTGTTCATCCCTTCTTATACCATATAGAAAAATATTTTTGATAATAGTTGTGTAACAAGTAATCAACCCCTTAAATTTAAGAGTGATATAAAAATAAATAAATAAAATAAAAAATAATGATAATTCTAATAGTAATAAGATATTTCAACAATAAAACTGATTAAATTTCTTATATCATGTTTGGATTCAATTTTAAAAGAGATCATATAAGTGACTCGAGAAACATAGAATATTTTTTTTTAGCAGATTTCACAATTCTAGAATGTCTTATTCCAATTTTGTTTATACAATAAAATACATCTAAAAAAGAATCATAATATATATATATAAATTTACAAAATATTTCTTAAAAAGAATGTCTTATTCCAATTTTGTCTAAATAATAAAATACATCTAAAAAAAATCATAATTATATATATATATAAATTTACAAAACGTTCTTTAAAAAATGTCTACAATTTCGAACAAGATCCATTTATTTAATCCATTAATTTTGGCTTGTATAAGTTAATCATTGGACTTCATAATTAAAAAATCTTAAAAAAAAGTGGTGTTTTTCATGTTTGTATGATACTAAAAAATAATAAAAGTTAACAACCATTAATGAGTTGTGTAACGTGTGGCAATGTGCTGAGTCAAAAAAAGTGTACCCACGTGCTAATGACAAGTTTAATAATTATTAAATAAATATAAATTTTGGGTTTTAAATTTTTTTAAAAAAATAGAAGAGCATAATAGAATAGGAAATAGAAAAATGATCAAGACTTAAAAGATGAAGATTCACTTTAAATAAAATTGATTCAAACTTAAAAGAATATAAATGTATTTTTCTAAAACTATTCTTATGTATACATCAATATTGTAACAATTATGTGATATTTTATCTAATAGAACTAACGAAAAATGATATTTTTGTAAATAGACAATAACATCAAAACTAAAGTTATAAAAGGTGTCACTTAATAGACCTAGTTAGAAAAAGAAACACATTATTTTTTTAAAAATTGAATCAAAGATAAATAACTAAAAGTGCAATTTAGTAAAAAAAAAAAAAAACCAATAGGTAAAGAAAGGAACAAATGAAGAAGATAAAAACAATTGAACAACAATTTCTTATTAGGCATCTATAGGGCAACCTTCTTCAATTTTTTTTCCTACCATTTCTAATGTGACCAGACAAGCCAAGTAGCGGCTAACTTTAAAGAGAAAAAAACACTCTTAACTTTATTTCTAAATCTCATTTTTTTTTTCTCCATTTTCCTTCTATATTTTTCCCACATCTCTCTTGATTTTTGCCTAAAATCACTGAAAGATAGATAATTTAAAATTAGGGGATTAAAGAATCAATAATATACATATTTTGATATTGGTAATCATCTCGTATATAATATATATCAGCTGAAACTATAATAAATAAATAAATAAATAAAATTAACAATTCATTAAATACTATTAATCTGAACATCTTTATTTGTAAATTCAGCTTCACCTTTGTCGGTGAAGCAATATTTCTAAAGACATATTAACTAAAATTATGATAAAAAAAAATAAATAAAAAAATAACAACTCACTAAATACTATTATTCAGAATATCTACATTCAACTTCATCCTTTTCCAGAAAAGCGACATACTACTTTATCAAGTTATGTATTTTTTTAACAAATTTAAACTAGTGATAGACTCAACTTAATTTACTTACATTGTTAGAGACAATTTCATTTTTCGGCCTTGAAGTTTCACAAAATCCTCGTGTGTGTGTGTGTATATATTTAGAAGTATACTTTTAGATGGCATTGAAAGTGTATTTTTTTCTTTCTAGAAATATAACTGTGATATTCCTTTGGGTGGTTGGGCCAATAGCAGGGACCTACTATAGCCGGACGTTCATTATTTAATTACATAAAAACATACAAACCAAATCAGATTTATAAATGTGCAATGTTACCTATTCCATTTTATTGAGATCTCTTATACATTTTCACACCTGTTTGCGTTCGTTAGCTCTTTTTCATTTGTAGTTTATATATATATATTAGGATTAAATTTGTATATACTGACAATATTGTAAATTTTTTTACACACGCATTCAATTTGGATGGATCATTCAATTTGTCAAATCATTTTCACATAAATGAATTCATCCAAATCAATTCTCTATTAAAGCACTTCCGTATCACTTTCTCTATACCTCACAACATACACAAAAAACATTCAAAAAGGAAAAACCAAAAATGAGTTACATTATTGACAAAAAGCCACATGTTTTGTTGATTCCATATCCAGCTCAAGGCCATATCAATCCATTGTTGAAACTAGCAAAACTTCTTCACTTTAAAGGCTTTCATATAACCTTTGTCAACACTGAGTACAATCACAAACGTTTGCTCGAATCAAAGGGTCCTAATTATCTTGATGGTTTCACTGACTTTAACTTTGAGACTATACCAGATGGTTTAACTCCAATGGAAGGTGATGGTGATGTTAGTCAATATATAAAGTCTCTTTGTGAATCAGTCAGAAAGAACTTCCTTGAACCCTTTCACAAACTTCTTGCTAAACTTCATGATTCAGCCATTGCTGGTCTTATTCCACCACTTACTTGCTTAGTTTCTGATTATAGCATGAGCTTTACTATACAAGCTTCTGAAGAACTTTCTCTCCCTATTATTCTCTTTAGTCCTGCCAATGCATGTAATTTCTTGTGTAGTTTGCACTTACCAACATTGTTTGAAAAAGGTCTCATACCACTAAAAGGTAAACAGTAAATCTTCTTTCTTTTTTTCATAGGTGTAGTGTAGTTAACTTGTTCATATGAGCTTAAATCTAACAATTTTCTAACTTGATATGCAGATAAGAGTTATCTGACAAATGGATATTTGGAAACTAAAGTAGACTGTATTCCAGGACTGAAAAACTTTAGATTGAAGGATTTGCCTGACTATATAAGGATTACAGATCCTAATGATTCCTTGGTAGAGTTTATCATGGAATCGGTGGATAGAGCACACCGAGCTGCGGCTATTATTTTTAATACTTCTAATGAACTTGAGAATGATGCAATGAATGCACTATCCTCTATGTTCCCTTCTATTTATGCCATTGGCCCTTTATCTTCATTTTTAAATGAAAGTTTGCAGAATCACTTGGTATCTTTAAGTTCCAATCTTTGGAAAGAAGATACCAAGTGTCTTGAATGGCTTGAATCTAAGGAACTAAAGTCTGTTGTTTATGTGAATTTTGGGAGCATTACAGTTATGACTCATGAGCAAGTATTAGAGTTTGCTTGGGGTTTGGCTAATAGCAAAAAACCATTTTTGTGGATCATTAGGCCTGATCTTGTCATTGGTGGCTCTGTGGTTTTGTCATCTGAGTTTGTGAATGAAATATCAGATAGAGGCCTAATAGCTAGCTGGTGTCCACAAGAGAAAGTTTTGAACCATCCTTCAATTGGTGGATTCTTGACTCATTGTGGATGGAATTCAACCACTGAGAGCATATGTGCTGGAGTTCCAATGTTGTGTTGGCCAGTCTTTGCTGACCAGCCTACAAATTGTAGATTTATTTGCAATGAATGGGAGATTGGGATCGAAATCGATACGAATGTGAAGAGAGAGGAGGTGGAGAAGCTAGTGAATGAATTGATGGTGGGAGAGAAAGGAAAGAAGATGAGACAAAAGTCAATTGAGTTGAAGAAGAAGGTGGAGAAGGACACAAGACTTGGAGGCTGTTCATACATGAACTTGGAAAAAGTGATTAATGAGGTCTTGCTAAAACAAAATCAAACATAAGATACTCCATTAGTGAGTTGAATTTTACAACTTGGAATAATTGTATGTTTTGAAAGGAAGACTTATTTTTCACAGTATCTTGAATTTTGTATTCCATTATCATGTCAAAGATCCATTTTGCAACAAATAAAAAGACTTTTGCTGTGTGAACTACTAGTTTAAATTAAAATTCTCCTGAATCATACAAAAATGAAATAGTTTTGTTAGGAACAATCATTTTTGTTCTATGTCTACCTATGTTCTTAAGTGTGAACTTCAACATTTTAGTGAGTATAATTGTTATGATGCATTCACTTATGTATATTTTTTATTTTCTAAATTTTATATCTTCAAAGAACAACCTTGCTGTGAGTGTGGACCTTAGTATGGAAATGAAAGGATCAAAATTTAAATATCAGGCATAAGATCAGTTATTTTAAAGAACAGGTTAATCTTTTACCATACCTTGGAAATTAGTTTTACTATAACAAAAGTAGACACAGTAGTTTACTTAGGTCAAAGGTTTAAAGATTATGAAACTAATATCAGATTTTGGTGGGAATATGTATAAGTTATAAAATTTTATACTGCATAACACTTTAAATTAAAGATTTTTCTGATATCCGACGCTTCTCGGTGTCTAATACTACATTTTTATATGTGATTATATTTAATTTAATTTCATTGTCACGTGTTAACTTTTCAGTTTTCTGATATTTTATCTCTAAATTTAATAGAATAAATGTTAAAAACAAAAAATGAGATAAGATTTTCACAACCACCATGTCAGTTCTCACAGATATGGCCACATATATATCAAACAGCAAATGAAATTTCTAGCACTAAACAAAAGAAAGAAGAAATAATATTTTACATTTTGATTGAGATCTTCTGTCATCATCACAGATTCAGATCTATGAGAAGTAAAAATTAATCAAAAAATAATAGATGTATTTAGTTCAAATTTTCATCAACAATCCAATACTAAGAATTTAAAAAAAAAATTAAAAATAGATTATCATTCTTCATCAATATATAATTATGATAGTCAATATAATTTATACAAAAATATTTGTTATTATGAAAACAATAATAAAGTTTTCACTTTTTCTATTTTTGAACCAAAAACCTTGCAACTGTGTAAGTTTAGTATATTTATCATCTCATTTACGGAAAAAAAATCAAAATCTGATTTAAAATTAGTCGATTTCCATTACACATTCACCAAATTATTTTTAAACTATTTTTACCATTAATTTAAGATCAAATAGCCAAGATGAATACCTACATCTCACATTTATTGTGTGGAATCCAAATCCATTCATCACCATCCTTTTCTTACTCTTCTAACACCAATATCAGTAGTAAGAGGTTACTTGACATATTTGCATGTGTTATAAGAATTTGGATTGATTACAAATTTGACTGCATGCATTCACACAATTTTGATCTGATCAAGATTCGAACGGCTCAAATTTAAAGGTAGAGTTTGATTTTTTAAAACAAAAATTTTGACTTTGAAATCTAAATCATCTAATTTAGATCTGAGATAGTGTGATTAAATGAATAGCATAAAATTGAGTTATAGTGAAGCATAAAAGATCAATGAATAGCATAAAATTGAGTTACTATGAATTGAACTTATCAGTTATCACAAAAATCACAGGGCATATCAGTATCACTATCTCACACTTTACAGTTTATTTTCTTTTTTCCTTTAGTTTGTTGATAAAACCTATGTTCTTTAACCACCAATCCAATAATTACAATGATATTTTCTCTATATTAAAGCAAAGACTTAAACCTTTGTTTCTCAACCTCATCTTACACACACAAAATAATCAAACATGAGCAATTATGCAGAGAAAAAACCACATGCTGTGTTGACTCCTTATCCACTTCAAGGCCATATCAATCCAATGCTCAAAATAGCAAAACTTCTTCACCTTAGAGGCTTTCATATAACCTTTGTCAACACTGAATACAACCACAAACGTTTGCTTAAATCAAGAGGTCCTAATTCTCTTGATGGTTTCATTGACTTTAGCTTTGAAACTATTCCAGATGGTTTAACTCCAATGGATGGTGATGTTAGTCAAGACTTGGATTCTCTTAGGGAATCAATAAGAAAGAATTGCTATCAACCCTTTTGTGAAGTTCTAGCTAGACTTAAAGATTCTGCTAATGATGGTCTTATACCTCCTGTTAGTTGTTTTGTTTCTGATAGTTTCATGCCATTTACTATGCAAGTTGCTGAAGAACTTGCACTGCCAATTGTTCTCCTTTTTCCATCTAGTGCTTTTACTTTCTTGTCTGTTTTGCACTTTAAAACACTGATTCAGAAAGGTCTCATACCACTCAAAGGTAACAATTCATTTATGTTCCTTTTATATCCCTAAGAAAAAAGGTCTGCAACCGCAATCTGAACTAAACATAAAAGTTGTGATGTCTTTGTGATTGGATTTGAGGCTGTGTCACCCGCAGTTAGTTGTGATTATGTGTATTATGACACAACTGCGGTTATTATTGCAGCCTGATTTAAAACCATGATAAATAATAATATCGTTTCAAGATATTGACTTTTGCAATTATGATATGCAGATGAGAGTTATTTGACAAATGGATATTTGGACACAAAAGTTGATTGGATTCTTGGTTTGAGAAACTTTAGGCTCAAGGATCTTCCTGATTTTATAAGGACAACTGATCCTAATGACTTGATGATAGAATTTGTCATTGAAGCGGCAGATAGATTTCACAAAGCTTCTGCTATTGTTTTCAATACTTCTAATGAACTTGAAAGTGATATTATGAATGTTCTTGATTCTATGTTCCCTTCTTTATACACTATTCATATTGGCCCTTTTGCTTCTTTCTTAAATCAAAGTCCACAAAACGATTTAACATCTTTAGATTCCAATCTTTGGAAAGAAGATACTAAATGTCTTGAATGGCTTGAATCGAATGAACCGGGATCTGTTGTTTATGTAAATTTTGGCAGCATCACGGTTATGTCTCAAGAGAAATTGTTGGAGTTTGCTTGGGGTTTGGCCAACAGCAAGAAACCTTTTTTGTGGATTATTAGGCCTGATCTTGTCATTGGTGGTTCTGTGATTTTGTCGTCTGAGTTTGTGAATGAAATTTCGGATAGAGGCCTAATAGCAAGTTGGTGTCCACAAGAGAAAGTGTTGAACCACCCTTCAGTTGGTGGATTTTTGACTCATTGTGGATGGAATTCAACCACTGAGAGCATATGTGCTGGAGTTCCAATGTTGTGTTGGCCATTCTTTGGTGATCAACCAACAAACTGTAGATTTATTTGCAATGAATGGGAGATTGGACTTGAAATTGATACTGATGTTAAGAGAGAGGAGGTGGAGAAGTTGATCAATGAATTGTTGGTAGGAGAGAAAGGAAAGAAGATGAAGGAAAAGGCCATGGAATTGAAGAAGAAGGCTGAGGAGGACACAAGACCTTATGGTTCTTCATACATGAACTTGGACAAACTTATTAAAGAGGTGTTGCTTAAACAAAAATTAGATTTAAAATAGTATATTAGATCATCTCTTAAGATTGATTTTTATACTGTTCTTGTTCTTAAAGGAAATCCCTTTTTTCCTTCCTGTGAAAATTGTTCTCTTGGATTTATTTGTTCAATTGTTTTACTTTATTTCTTAAGCTTTTTAAATAAGTAACAAACTAATGAGAATTCTTGAAAGTAATTATTTTTTAAGAAAATTGATTTTTATGGAAATTAGACTTTTGTTCTATTTGGAAGTCAAATTACATGTTGTATTAGATTTCTTTTATAACAAGGTAGGTGAACTATTTTGTAGTGGTAAATGAACCCAAACAAATTTTTAAATACAAATAATTATGAAATTGGAGCATTGAATCTACTGTGCCAACAAATATGTAATAAAAAATTGTCAAAATTCAGCTACTAGATCTTTGAAAATTTACTCATGATTCATATACGTTCAAAATAATTGATTTGTTTATAATTTAGTTTTAAACCAAAAAGAAAATGTAAGAAAACATAATGATTTCTCCATTATTCATCACCATATTTTTCTTCTGCTTTACCTTGATCAAAGGTTGTGACATGACAAGTTTGTGTGCATAATGATGAGTCAAAGGTAGGTGTAAGTTTGTGTCCTTTAATGTAACATAGGTAACATTATGTGAATCAACAAATTTCTCATCTCTTTGATATTTCATAAGACAATGCTTATATATATGTATCTATGTATTCATATTTATGTGTATCATTAGACCATTGAATTATGTAATGATGGTATGCAGGTAAGAGTTATCAGACAAGTGAATATTTGGAGACTAAAGTAGATTGGATTCTAGGTATGCAAGACTTTAGAATGAAAGATCTTCCTAAGTATGCAAATACAACAGGTACTAATGATTAAATAGTAGAATTTCTCACAGAAGTGGCTTATAGAACTCAGAAAGCTTCTGCTATTGTTGTTAATACTTTTAATGAGCTTGAGAGTGATGTGATGAATGCTCTCTCTAATATGTCTCCTACATATGCCATTGGCCCTTTTCCTTCATTTTTAAAGCAAAGTCCACAAAACCATTTAGCATCTTTAGGTTCCAATCTTTGGAAAGAAGATACCAAGTGTCTTGAATGGCAAATAGTAAGTAACTTTTATTGTGGATCATTAGGCCTGACCTTGTCTAATATTGTTTGAGCAACTATTTTTTCTGCATAATGAAGACTAAGGTAAGTTCAAGTAGGTCCAAATCACATTCACATCTTGAAGTTGGTTAAGAAAAGTAATGTGTTGCTATAAACCTTGCTAATCAACCTTTTCCCATCTCTAACTATTGGATCATTTCTAATTATATCATGATATGCCACCATTGATAGTTTATGTTGTTAAAAAGAGATTCCATTTCTAACCAAAGCATCATTTTTGCTTCACAATGAAAAAAATCCATGACTCAGTTCAGTGCTTTAAATGTAAAAACAAAAAGCTCTTTAATCTAATTGTGTTTAAGCAACACTTTCTTGATTTACTAAACCATGTGATAATTTATTGTCAAACAAAAGTAAAGTATTAAACTTTTGTTTACACTTTAAATACACCTAAATTAAATCTAAATTAAAACCTAATGATCTATAAAAAGGGCTTCTTGCTGTTGGCCAAACCCAAGAAAACTCCAATAGTTTCTCTAGAAACATAATAGTGATGCTGCCAAAATTTACACACAGATCCTCCAAGATATTTAAAAATCTTGATAAAAAGCATGGAAAAGATACAAAAATATATTACAAAATGAATACATGATATGTTTTTTATATTCAGTTAATAGGGACTTGACTAACTAATCACCTAAAAACTAACTTTAACTAATTTTTTAAAATGTAAATAATTGTTAATTAAAAGGTCTTTAACTTTTTTATTAACGAGTAAATTTTAAGAAATAAAAATAGAAAATATTTTTTAAAAAAACTATTAAATCACTATTACCTTCCATTAGATTTAAATCATCAGAAATAGTCTCAGAGTTAAAGTCAAGAGAATTAGGACCCTGAGCAAATGTTTGTGGTTGTAATCAGTGTTAACAAAGGTTATGTGAAGAAATTTTGCTACTTTGAACAATGGATTGATTGATAGCCCCTTTTAAATTCAATTTTCTCCAATGAAATTTTCTTATTTAAATTATTTTTATTCAAGGAACCAATAAATTCTATTTAGTAGTTTATAGGAATTGAAGATATGATTTGAAATTTCAACCAATTCAATTAATATATTATTCTTTGAGTTAAATAATGTATTATTTAAATATTCAAATCACTCCATTCAAAAATATTAATATATAAGGGTATTGATTTGTGAATTCTTAGTAATTATGTGATAAATTATTTTGTTTAATAATTTAATATAAATAATAAATTTTATTAATTTAATTATTAATAATTAATATAATATATTAATGATCAAAATATACATAGTTTTTTTATAAATTCAAAATGTGTAACTATATAATTTAGACAAAATTATTTTTTTGGCAATTGAAATATATAATATGTCATGGAGCCAAAAAAAATCCATAATCAACTATGTATTATTAATATTATTCTTTTTT
>JBBPBT010001302.1:2436575-2449519 GCA_037974875.1 Cicer bijugum | reverse complement strand
GTTAGGATGTTGATTTAAATCAACGATATTTTTTTTTCTCTACATTTAAGTATGTTAATTTTACTGTTGGACTCTTTAAAATCAAATCAAAATAAAACTAATTAATCTCTAATTTTGGAGAAATAATTCTTTACGGAAAAAATATTGAATATAAGGAATGTGTATTTTTAAAAATTTGAGAAATGAACCTGAATATATTAACATTAGATGTCAAACTTAATATAAGTACTTGCACATTCAATTATTATTCATAGAAAACAAATTAAATCAATTAAACAATTAAATCATCTCATATCATGTTGGTAATTATATATGCAAAATTTAAAAGACTTTAGATATGTGTTGATATATGTGTTAATAATAGATATTTAAATAGCGTAAACATTTAAATAAAATATCAATGATAATTTTTAATTTAACGGTTGCATTGATTTAATTTATTTTTAAAATTTGATTTTTATTGTGACGTTAATGATACTTTACTATGGGACACAATAGAGAGTATAAGCAATTTGCTATGTTGTATCACGTGACCATGATGTTGCAAAGATGAGAAAGTAGAATGGTAATTATAACATTGAAAAGGTTAAGAATGTGGTAACTGATAGTGATGACAGACACATACACGTATTTTTGTCTGATTCACGTTTTGTAACAGTTGCTGACACTAAAAAAGTTGACACTTTTGATTCTGTGTTGTGATGTTGAGAATAATTAACATGTTCCATTTCATGTGATAATAATCAATCATCATTCAAAAAAGAGAACACTTTTTTTTTTTTTTCAAACAACTTCTCTGCTTCACACAATTTCCACCAAGTTAAGAGAAAACATCAAGGTTTAATTTTTTTTATATTGTTTGAATTCTTGCTTGATTTTAAGGTGACCCAATTGAGAATTCAATATGAATTCGTGATTTATTGGATTTTCATAAAATTTGAATATTGCATTGGTTTTGGCTTTAGCTCTGTAAGATTTGTTTGTTAGATTTGAATCATTTTATTCTGTTTTGTTTATTTCCTTGGATTTAATACACATGTCATCAATTTCATTATCCATATTCTTATGCCAAAATATTTGATCAGAAAATTTCATTCTTTTTCTTTGTTTTCTTATCCAATTTTTCTGTTTCAGGATTGAGAGGACTCAACTTTTATATTTGCATCAAATTTTGCACAATAATTGAAGAAGATAGTTTGATTTAATTCCTTCAATTCATTCATTATTAAGAGCTCAATTTGAAGTGATTTATTGTGAAAATCTGTGACTTTGAGTATGACTGGAAGACAAGATCAACTAGAGATCAAGTTTAGATTGAGTGATGGATCCGATATTGGACCCAAAAGTTTTGCTGCTGCTACTAGTATTGCAACATTGAAAGAAACTATTCTTACTCAATGGCCAAAAGGTTAGTTTCGTCATTTTACTTAATTTTTTTTACACAGTATAAATTAATTTTAAATAGACATTTAATAAAAAATTTATGTTTTGCTATATCATATCATTAATATAAAGATGTAATTATACGAGTGGAATGATACGACAAAATAATGATTTTTCATTAGATGTTATGTATGTAAAAAGTCAAGTAATTTTGTAAAATGTAATAAAATTTATTGGTTGTATTTTTATTTTTATTTTTGAAGACAAGGAGTATGGACCAAGAAGTGTAAAAGATGTGAAGTTGATTAGTGCTGGAAAAATATTGGAGAACAACAAAACAGTAGGGGAATGCCAAAGTCCTTTGTGCAACCTTCCTGGTGGAGTTACAACAATGCTTGTGGTGGTGCAACCACCTAATTTGGATAAAGGTCTTCTATCTATTACTGTTATTTCCCTTTATAAGATTATAAGATTAATCTTAATCTTAATCGTATTGTTTTTTTGTTGAAACAGGTGAAAAAGAAGCAAGTGAAGCATATCAAAGCAAATGTGTTTGTGTTATATTATAGCATCTATGATTAATATAAGATGCCATCTTTTTAGGTGGTTCAAATTCACATTTGTATTCATTCTTATCACAAAAAATTTATGGCTTTGAAATGTTTCCTCACACACAAGTTCTTTGATTGTACAATTTAGTTTCTTACACAATTTTCATAGATCATTTTTTTCCCTTGCCATCTTGTAGTTGTTGATTGAAATGAACTCTATCAACTAGTTTGCCATCGTGTCCTTGATTTCCGTTTCAAAATTATTCATGTATCTTTCTTTGCTTGACGCAAAATGCTTCAAGAGTTAAACTTGTACACCAATTGAAGCAATAGTGGATTAACTACTAATACCTAAATTGCTTATGAAGTGGTAGTAACTCTATTGTTAATTTTTAATTAATGTTATTGATAAGAGGATTTTTATTGTGCATATGTCAATTCATACAGTTGTTCATTAAATTAGTAAGATCTAAATAATGAATGTTGAACATTTTTTAAGACATAATGTAATAGAATAATAATATAGTAATAATGATTTAATTAATTAATTTTTAAATTTATATTTAGTTTGATCAAAACTATTTAAATGACTAAAACATTATTTACATTATTATTACATTCATTTTCATTGATTATAGAATCAAAATCTCCATTGACTATAAATCATTACCCTAACATTATTACACATTCCTTTTCAATATATAAAAACTGATTTTTTTTTATAAAAATCACAATTAAAATAAAAAATGATTATTTCATAAAAGTATAAAAATCTACTCTAATAAAATCAAATTGATAAAAATAATAATACTACAAAATATAAAATCGATTTGAAAAAATAGTAATAACAATAAGAATAATTTTTGAATGAAATTCAAAAAATGTCATATACACTTTTCTATTAGACGCTAAATTAATATAACTTATTTTTTTTAGTAATTTAAAAAAAAACATTTTTTATAACTTATTCATTTAAAAAAAATTATCTTTTTATAAGATTTTTTTTATGGAAAATAAATAAATTTTTATGAACAAACACAAAATAACTTTTACTTTTTTAAATATTCCCTTTATAATGAAATTTAAGTTAATTAGAAATTAAAATAAACATTTGAATTCACTTTTATCTTTTTATTTATATTTCATTCCATAATTTAAGATAAATTAATATACAATAAAAAAATGAAAATAAAAAATAAAAAATATCCATTAAAGAAGTGGCCACGTGTGTGAAGCTAGTAGTTACTTAAGTTAGTGTACTGTGCACCAAGCGTAGCGTACCCTATAACGTCCTCTCTCTCTCACCACGTCGGAGTTTCCATTCTCCGATGATGCCTTCTACGTCGTCGTTTTCGACTCTCATTCTAAACCACTCCGTTCCTATTTTCCGTAACCAAAACCATTTTCAATTCTCTCCGTTTCACTTCTCCGTTGCCTCTTCCGTAAAATCCAATTCCCTTAAGACGTTAAATTCACTCCCCTTCAAGAACAAAGAGCCTTTTTCTAATGGCTATTTCAGAATTAGAAGAAACCCTAAACAATTCACTGTTAGCTGCACCGATTCATCTGGAAAGGTAATTACATTATTAATAGGATAATATACAATTTCTGCATTCATTCATTCATTCATTCAAGAGAAAGTATTATTGATACTAGACACTTTGAAATTCTAGTGTTGTTGTAATTTCCTTTAGTCTTGTCATATAGTGGCTATAGCATCCCTATAGCGCTATGTAGCATTGACACTTTCAGTCGAAAGTGTGTTCCGGTGTCTGACACATTTTAGTGTCCTAACGACACCGACATATTGATTATATTTAGGGGAATGCGAACAAGTCGTTAAGAAAGCAATAACATAAATAGTCAATTGAAAATGTACTGAAAGTTTAAAATTTGTTTTTTCAATATAAAACTTCCTTTTGTTGGTTCCTTAACAAGTGCCCTTGTTAGACCCTTACATTTAACTAGTTTATGTTTTCAAATTATTTCTGGTGTCGACTTGTCTGGAGTATGTGTCACTATTGTGCTTCATAGCTATAGCGTAGTGGAATTTTAACAAACTGATATTGTTCTGCGATAAACGATTTAGTATGAACTGATTTCAAATAGCGGTAATAGTGGCACTATATATAACGCAGCAAAAGTTGAACAAACTACTATTTTTTGCAAGTGTGATTTAGTAAAAGTGTTATCTAATAGTAGTTATAACAGCACTATATTACTATAGTGTAGAGGAAGTTTAAAAAATTGGTATTTTATGTGATCTGTGTCGGACATATATTTGTGTGTTTGACTCTTCAGTCTTATTTTATTGTATTGTCATCATCTCATAATATCGATTATGGGGGTGTTTGGAAGAGGTTGTATTGGTTAATTTTTTGACATAAAGGATGTGTATCAATTGACTTATGAATTTATTTTAGGTTATCTACTCAAGCACTTGAGACTTGAGAGAGTTTATAAATGTAGCTTATGACATATCTATAAGTCAAATTCTGCTTATTTTAATAACTTATTATATGAATGTCATTTTCTGGTTGGATCTTGAAAGTGTAGTAGTTTATATTGGGTTTTGATGCAATGACAGGTTACACAGCAGGAATTTACAGAAATGGCATGGCAAGCAATCGTGTCATCGCCAGAAGTGGCAAAGCAGAACAAGCATCAGATTGTGGAGACAGAGCACTTAATGAAAGCTTTATTAGAGCAAAAGAATGGGCTTGCTCGCCGCATCTTTTCCAAGGCTGGGGTCGATAACACCCGGCTTCTAGAAGCTACCGATAAGCACATTCAACGCCAGCCCAAGGTGATTGATTGACCAAGTCAAATATGCTTTGGTGTTTATCATTATATCTTTAGCTTAGGGAGCAAACACATGGATACTTATTGTATCATTTTATATGCTCAATCGTTTTAGGTTCTAGGGGAATCAGCTGGTGCAATGCTGGGGCGTGATTTGGAGGCATTGATTCAGAGAGCCAGGGATTTCAAGAAAGAATATGGAGACTCATTTGTATCAGTTGAGCACTTGGTTCTTGGTTTTGCCCAAGATCGACGATTTGGGAAGATATTGTTTAGAGATTTTCAAATATCTCAGCAAGCTCTAAAAGCTGCTATAGAATCCATAAGGGGAAAGCAATCAGTTATTGATCAAGGTCATTTACTATTTGCCTTCTTTTTATAGTTACTAGTGCAAAGACCGACCGGCACTAACGTGTCTATCTGTCCGCTTTTTTTTTATGGTGTTTTGTTGTACATATATATATATATATGTGTGTGTGTGTTATTATGTAAAATTTGTTTTAATTTAATTTGTTTTTTTGTTTCAGTTTTAAAATGGACCCTTTTGTTACATATTTTTTTTAAATAATTTTTATAGTATTCTATCTTTTTGTTATAACTTTTTTTAAAAAGAATTTTAAAAATAAAACTTCAAATGTAATATTGGTTTAAATAGTTTATCACAGAATATCATTTTAAGTATTTTATCTATTTGTTACTATTTTTTTAAATAACGAAATTTCAAAAATTGATTAAAATGAAAAAGTTATTTTGAGAAGCTCTTCATAAAAATCATTTTTGAGAGATGCATTTTTTTTAAAATGTGATTTTTATCATGTTTAAATCTCCAACAATGAATATCTAAGTTATTGATTGTCAAGATTATTTTTTTTAATTGATAACAAATGAGTCCAAAATAATTTCTACAATTTTTAAGTTATCATAAAAATCATTTTTAAAAATATAAAGTAAAAATTACTTTTTTTTAAATCTACAAATGGGCCCAATATCTTTATTATATGTGTTTATCTAAATTTCAATTTCAATATTTATGTTGTATGTTTATAGATTTTAATTTGAAAAATATTGTGTTGTTAAAGGTAAGTTTATATTAGAAGTTGCAATTAGTTCTAAATATCTTTTAGTACTTAAGCTCAACTTAAATTTGTTATAGATCCTGAAGGAAAATATGAAGCCTTGGAAAAATATGGGAAAGATTTGACAGCGATGGCCAAAGCAGGAAAACTTGACCCTGTCATAGGAAGAGACGATGAAATACGCAGGTGCATTCAAATTCTCTCCAGGAGAACAAAGAATAATCCTGTGCTAATTGGTGAGCCTGGTGTTGGAAAGACTGCAATTTCTGAAGGGTAAGTTCTTAGGTATTCCTTCCTCCCTCCAAAAGTACAGTTTATTTTCATTTTGAACATAAGTAGCTTAGATACTTGCTTGTATCTTATATGGATGCTTTTGTCAAAAAAAATTCCATTAATATGTTCTTCACATTGACCTAACTCTGTCTTTCAAACAGACTTGCTCAGAGAATTGTTCAAGGAGATGTCCCTCAAGCTTTGATGAATCGAAGGGTATATGCTTTGTCCAATTAGGCTATTCTAATATTCTTAATAACACTGTCAATAGAAGAAAAAGAGACAATCACTGGCTTTTTAAGTTTTTATCTCATTTGCCCCATGTTCAAAAACCGATATTATACCCTCTCCAAATTCTACTCTCAATTCCATATACTATTTGTTCATAAAGAATGTAATATTTGTCTTATTTTTTTCCAATGTTGTTAAATAGCAGCGGCACTATAGTGCTATACTGTAGTGGAGTTGGAACAAATTGCTATTGTTCTACCATACACTATTTAGTACAAAATGTCAAATAGCCACAACGGCGGCATTATAGCACTGTTGCGTAGCGGAGTTTGAACATACCGCTATTTTTGGCAATTGACAACACAATTTTATTCTCCTTTTTTGAATTGTGTTCTTGGCCAAAGTGGATGTAAATTTGATCTGATACTCTGACTTTTCAGCTTATATCTCTTGATATGGGTGCACTTATTGCTGGAGCAAAATATCGGGGAGAATTTGAGGACAGGCTAAAAGCTGTTCTCAAAGAAGTTACTGAATCTGATGGTCAGACAATACTATTCATTGATGAGATCCATACGGTTGTTGGGGCAGGTAACGAGCTTCAAAATTCTCTACTTTTAGATAGTTGATTTTATTGGTATTGTATGAGTTGTTTGAAGGGTCTAGGTAATGGTCCTCAATTTCTCTTAACCCCATGGCTCCATAGAAAGTACAGACAAACCCATTGTTGTTTGCAATAAACCCAATAAGGCTAACTATGTGAGTGAGTCCAACTCAAATAAGCTGAAACCTAGCTCTACCGAGCCAAATCCAGCTCCAACAAGGGATACCTAGTCCTACCAATCTTCACTCTTTTGTTATTTTGAACCTCGTGATTGATCGATTTGACCAACGATTTTGAACCTGTTGTGTCCTTTTTGTGTGCTGAGTTGTGTACCTATTGTGATTTGTGAATGTCCATAAATTTTGAATAGTGATGGTTTGATCACTTAGAGAATATTTATTAGAATGTTGAATATGATAGCTGTTATAAACAGTATATTTATATTAAGTAAGCTTTACATGTTTACTAGTTGATTCTATGGTGATTCCATAAGTTTACAGACTCTCTCGAGTATGACAACTTTACTCTAACACAATTGGTCACAATAGTATATGATTACCCTTCAGATCAATAGATGCTCAGATCTTGGACGAGACATTTTAATTCATGTATTTTTTTATTTAAAGTATAGCATCTGTTATTCTGTGTGTAGTTGATGCCTGTAAACGGTGATTTAGAATTAACATGTGGATGTTGAATTTGATTGCAACTGTAATCTATCATATGCTAGGTGCTACAAATGGTGCTATGGATGCTGGTAATCTCTTAAAGCCTATGCTTGGTCGAGGGGAGCTTCGATGTATTGGTGCAACAACATTAGATGAGTATCGGAAGTATATTGAGAAGGATCCTGCACTAGAACGTCGCTTTCAACAGGTTTATGTTGACCAACCTTCAGTTGAAAATACGATTTCAATACTAAGGGGCCTGCGGGAAAGATATGAGTTGCATCATGGAGTTCGAATTTCTGACAGTGCACTTGTGGATGCTGCTATTCTCTCAGATCGGTACATAAGTGGGAGGTTTTTGCCAGACAAAGGTAGTAATTACTCTTTGAAAATAAAAACTCTTTGTTGGTGAATATATAAAGCAAATAATAGGAAGTTTCATTAGCATTTATGTTTTTTTTTTCTAGTAAATAATTACAATTAAATTGTGAGGATACATCACGCATAAGCTTCCTTCTGTTAATCGATTAAGTAAGTTGTTTAATCGATTAAATTAAGTAGTTTAATAAGAATGAGGTATGGATTTTGGGTTAGCACATTTGCTGACTGATTTAAGCATTCGTAATGCTCATAAAGGGCTAACTACTAGATATTTACAAATTGCAGCTATTGATCTGGTCGACGAAGCGGCTGCTAAACTGAAAATGGAAATCACTTCTAAGCCTACTGCACTTGATGAGATTAATAGGTCAGTTTTGAAACTAGAGATGGAGAGACTATCTCTCATGAATGATACAGACAAAGCTTCTAAAGATAGATTAAACCGTCTTGAGACAGAGCTCTCTCTCTTAAAAGAGAAACAAGATGAGCTGACTCAACAATGGGAGCATGAAAAGTCTGTAATGACTCGCCTTCAGTCAATCAAAGAAGAGGTGTGTTATCCAATTTTGATTACTTTTGCTTAATGTACTCTTCTTTTGTTATTTAAATAGCTGAACTTTTAAAGGATAATTAGAGTTTGTTTGGATTGACTTATTTAATATGTATTGACACAAACAGTTGTCTTAGTGTTGGTAGCTTTTTGCTCGTTTTGTCTCACTGAACGACTAGTGCCAGTGTACAGGCTAATTATTCATTGGCATCAGCAATTCACTTATACAAAATCGTGATTTTTCTTAATTGAAAGGCGGATAATCTTTATTCTGATCATTTTCATATATCTATATTTGCAGATAGACAGGGTAAACCTTGAGATCCAACAGGCCGAGCGGGAGTATGATCTTAATCGTGCTGCTGAATTAAAGTATGGCAGTTTAAATTCTTTGCAACGACAACTCGAGGGTGCAGAGAAGGAGTTACATGAATATATGAGCTCTGGTAAGTCTATGTTGAGAGAGGAAGTTACAGGGAATGATATTGCTGAAATTGTGAGCAAGTGGACCGGTATCCCAATCTCTAAACTTCAACAATCAGAGAGAGAGAAGCTGTTATATTTAGAGGACGAACTCCATAAGCGCGTGGTAGGTCAAGATCCTGCTGTCAAGGCAGTAGCCGAGGCGATCCAACGTTCGAGAGCAGGTCTTTCAGATCCTCATCGCCCGATCGCAAGCTTCATGTTCATGGGCCCCACAGGTGTAGGAAAGACTGAGCTAGCCAAGGCCCTTGCTTCCTACTTGTTCAATACCGAAGAGGCACTTGTGCGGATTGATATGAGCGAGTACATGGAAAAGCATACGGTATCAAGATTGATTGGAGCTCCACCTGGATACGTTGGGTACGAAGAGGGAGGGCAACTAACGGAGACAGTTCGTCGAAGACCTTATGCAGTTATTTTGTTCGATGAGATTGAGAAGGCACATTCTGATGTTTTCAATGTATTCCTTCAAATTTTGGATGACGGAAGAGTAACCGATTCACAGGGCCGCACGATCAGTTTTACCAACACTGTTATCATTATGACCTCAAACGTTGGATCACAGTACATTCTCAACCCAGATGATGACACTGCACCAAAAGACTCAGCATACGAAACCATGAAGAACCGGGTAATGGACGCTGCAAGATCCATTTTTCGCCCTGAGTTCATGAATAGAGTTGATGAGTATATTGTTTTCCGACCTCTTGACCGTGACCAAATAAGTAGCATTGTCAGGTTACAGGTAATTTTTTGTCCTCACTAATTTGATTCTAGTCCTTGTTTTTATAGTCCCTATTGTATAATTGTTTTGGCGTTCCATGTAATATTTGATTTATGTTCAATTAGTCTATGTATGATTGGGATTCAAACAGAAAAGATAAGTCTATGTACGATTATATTAATTAAATCTGAAAAAAGTAAATTAAAATGTAGAGAAATATATCAAATTTGTGAAGTCTTTGTCAATTCAAGATTTGCTGCAAACTTTTGCTTGGCATAGTATTTTACATCCCAAGACTCACTTTTGATGTTTGATATTATAGTTGGACCGCGTGCAGAAGAGAATTGCAGACCGCAAAATGAAAATCCGCGTAACCGAAGCTGCTATCCAACTTCTTGGAAGTTTAGGGTATGATCCAAACTATGGTGCTAGGCCAGTGAAGCGAGTGATTCAGCAAAATGTGGAGAATGAACTTGCAAAGGGTATTCTTAGAGGAGAATTTAAGGATGAGGACACCATTTTAGTAGACACAGAAGTCACAGTACTTGCCAATGGTCAAATTCCTCAGCAAAAGCTAGTTTTTAAAAGGGTTGAAGCTGGTTCAGGATCTAATAGTACTAAAGACAGCCGGGAAGGTTTTCCACAGATGCTATGAAGACATTGATTGAAAATGTTTCTTATATTTACATGCTAAGTTTACACAAATTTTGAGAATAGATTGTTTTGTTATTATAGAATTGAACTCTGGTTCTGTGTATAGCTTGCATATAATTTATAGTTTTTCATATAATAATACCTTTTATTGGTCAATATTTATATAGTACTTCACATCAAAGGGGCATCAATGTCTAACACTGGCGCATCTAAGTGTTGGTCTCGTGTTCGTGTCTATGTCTATTCATAGTATTATAGCTAAGTGCTTCATAGGTCAATACAAATATTATAGCTGAGAAAGTATAGCTACATTATCTTTAATTTCCTGAAAACAGAATGAAGTGACGTTCTTTTTTGTTGTGTGACATTTAGCAATGTTCATTTAATCTCGATTGAAATTTAGGGGTATACGTGCTATGGGTTTGACCGGTTTTGACAAAACCCAATACTTGATCCAATCGATTATCTTTGGATTCAGTTAAGTTTTAAATGTGTATTTTTTTCATTTAATCAGAACCGATCTGATCAAGAATTGGTTGGATTGGGTTGACGGATTATAAATAAATAATAATTTATTTTATTTTACAGGAAAATATATTGAATGAAAATATGCTTAATACTTAAATGTCTCAAAAACTATAAAATTTCAATCACATCACTCAATTCTTTAAAAAAATCATCAACCTCTCACACAAGAAAAAAATCCAATAATTTTCAAATACATAAATAAATTCAACAACAGTAAATCAATAAAATATGAAAATTCATCAATTATAAGTAATATCAAGTTCAAAAAAATAATAACAGTTGTGACTGAGATTGCCAAACAATTTTTTTTAATATAAAACTAGTTATCAGGTCGGGTGGAGAGACTTTTATTACTCCATGAGTTGATCTTCTGCCAAATTATGTCCTTAATGAATTTGAAAGATGTTTTTTACTTCTACCAAGAGTTTCATTCAAGTTTTAAAGAAGAAAAATTTATTTGGTGATATCAGTAGTGAAAATTGTTTTCAAATATGCAAATGACAAGTGATGCTCGAAAGCCTTAAAGTTTAACAAAATTATGTTATGACAATGAAATATATTCCATAATCATTATTAAGATGTCTATTTGTAGAAATTACATAAATCTTATTTGCGTTGTTATATATTTAATTATATTATAAAATATTTAGGTTTCAGTTCATTAACTAAAATACACAAAATAAAAATGAAATAAAAATTAATACCCGTAAAAATAAATTAATAGAGTTATTTTAGTGTCATAGGTTTGATTAAATTTATTTCGTTGTCCATTAGCTCAATAACTACACTACATTTAACATAGTAAATAATTTATATATAGAATTTTTTTTCCAACTTGGAGTAGTACTCTAAGCAACGACAACATTCAGTGACAATCATTTAAATGTTGAATCCATCATTTTTTATGTTACTTAAGTCACATTCATATTCACACAACAAATAATCGATACAATACAGTCATATAGAAAATATGTAGATTTATCAAACATAAAATGTAAACTTATCAAATATGAAATGGAAAAGCACAACCAAATTATAAAACAAAATCAAGAATAATAATTAATTAAAAAAATAAGATGACATTACCATGGTAGCTACCCAATATTGTTGGTCTTTTTTGACAATTGAAGAGAATCCCGTTTTTACTTCTTCAATGCAAGAAATTTGATATCTGCAAAAAATTACAAAGAATCTTAAATGCAAGTTCTTCTAGTGATTTTATACAAGATTGATGCAATATTGTGTGTGGGAAATTGACAATGCAAATTGTGGTCATTGAACTATGATAAAAATTGATGAACTGTCCAATAAGATGAATGTACTACGTTGTTTTAGAATAAACAATAATCTAATTGTCAAATATGATGAATGAATTGATTATTTAAAATTTATTTTACAAATTGATTGAGAAAATAAAAGCAATATGTTGATGATAATAGATTAACGTTAACAAATTTATTGAGGAAGGATGAATGATTAAAAGTTAATTAGTAGATATGTTTAAATTTAGAAGACAAAAAAGTTGAGCGAGACCAAAAAGTTTTTTTTACAAAGCAAATAAGTTTAGTAACCAAAAAAATTGAAAGCAATAGTTACATGCATTGATAGATGGTAAACTCACAATGCAAATTGTGATGATTGTAATATGATAAAAATTGAAGAATTATCAAATAGAATGAATGCAATACTTTAGTTTAAATAATAATTCAGCTGTCAATTGATCATTTAAAATTTATGTTACAAATTAATTGAGAAATTAAAAGAAATACATTGATGAATAATAGATTAATCTTAAATAGTAGATATGTTCAAGTTTAAAAGACAAAGAAGTTAGTGACACTAAAAAGTTTTTTTTACAAAACAAAGTTTAGTAACAAAAAATATGAAATCAATAGTCACATGCATTGATAAATTAAGTAACTGAAAAGGATAAAAATAAATTGCATTTAGAGATATAAATGATAAAATATTACAATAAATTTTAGTGACATAATATATTGTTTATGCTATGGAACAAAATTGAATAGGTGGCACAT
>JBBPBT010001302.1:2416083-2436386 GCA_037974875.1 Cicer bijugum | reverse complement strand
CATAATTCAACATTAATATTCTTTAAAATAACAAATATTAAATAGTCAATCATATTTTTAAATTTTTACATCTTATTTTCATGTTTATATTTTATATTTTATTTCATCAAATTAATCCAAGTATCATTATATGTTAAAAAATAAATTGACAATCAAAGTACAAAGAGTCATACAATTACCCTATATAATAAGTTATCATGCGAATTTTACAAAATATTTTAAAATTAAATTAGGTAAACATGATTTTTTCTCATTTTAATTTTCTTAATCATATTGAATTATTACAGATCAATAGAATAATATTATAAGATAACTATATTTATAATACATAAAATATTACTTATAAAATTAATTAATATACGGGCAACACGCGGACCATAATATAATGTATGATTACTTACAAGTGATATTCAAGCTCTAAAAGAAGTTTTTTTTTTTATATTCTTTAAAAGTTGTCTTGCAATTATTTTAAAATTGTTTGTATGATAGAATAGACATGTAGTAGAAATTTCCTACATGAGTATAATTTAGCTAGTATGTTTTAAGCTAAGGAAAACAATTTTATTTATTCCTTATAGTTAAACAAATGAGTCCAGTACATAACTGTGACGCAAAATTTAGTTATAAAGCCGATCAAATTAACTCTACTAATGTTGTCAATCCTTGCTTAATATATGACGTCAATGTGGACAGGTTGTCAATACAACAACATTACAAATAATAACGAATGATGAAAGCAATTGTTTAAAGACAATATCAACAACAATTTAAATTATGGTTCATTTTCTATTAGAGCCTCACGCTCAAAACATCATCTAAGGAAAAGTTTTAATTGAACTGTTACAAATATTGAATTATCAATATCTAAATACAAAACAGTTGTAACAATTCTTAAAGAATTCGTTGTTTCACTGAAATCCAATATATTATCATTTACTTCATTGGGAGAAAGATTAACATTATTCTCACCATGAATAAAAAACTAATGAAGTCTACTAAGTTGGCTTCTTTAGTTTAGAATTATGGTGAATTTTAAGTGAGGAATTCAATTATTGTTTTCTATGAGAGAGTAGAAAAAGACAAATATATTCGTTTATATTGTAAAAAAATTAATGTATATTAGTTATACTGTAAAAAAATTAATTTTATATTTGTATTGAATAAATTATATATGTTTGTCAAAACAAAAATTAAAGTGGTACAAAAATTTTATACTTATTAAAAAAATAAAAATATAAAATATATATTCACGTTATTCATTGATTCTTCTTTTTTTTTCCACATCTAATATTGCACAAATACATATAAAAAAATAGTATATTATTTTAGACTTTAGGGACTCAATAAAGCAAATCAACTACAAGACTTTGGCATAAGTGATATAGAACACTAATGAGTTTTTACTAAAGTTTAAGGTGAAATTGGTTTACAACGTCAGATACACATATACATTCCACTTTATTAATTTATTACATTTTAATTTGAAAATCGACTACGAGAACATTGGGATTTTCACAATTATATCCCACTTTTTTATTTTAAATACCAAAATGCCACACATTGAAAAAATAATACCAGAATATCCTACTTTTTTGCCCCAGTTGTTGGTCGCAACCTGGGGATGCGATCTCCTATTGAAGAAATTTTTAAAACTTAACTGATGGTCGCATCCTGGGGATGCGACCTACTACATGCATATTTTCATTTTTTTTGTTTTCCATTTTGCCCTTATGTATGGCATATATATATATTATATATATTATTATTACATATTTTAAAATTAATAATAACATTATTATAATTAATTAAAATTATAAAAATATTTAATATATTAATATTATATAATTGTAACTAATTATAATAATAAATATAATAATAATAATAATAAAAAGAAAATGATATTAATAAAATAGAAATACATTAATTTATTAATATTATATAATTGTTACTAATTATAATAATAAATAGAATAATAATAATAAACAGAAAATTCTATTAATAAAATAAAAATAAAAATACATTAAATTAAAAGAAAAAATACATTAAAATAATAATAATAATAATAAAACGAAAATTCTATTAATAAAATAAAAATTAAAATACATTAAATTAAAAGAAAAAATAGATTAAAATACATTCAAATAAAATGACATTAAATCAAAAGAAAAAAATACATCAATTTTGAGTAGATGTGTCAGCAGCGTTTTGACAATTTTTCTTAGTATGACCAGATATCTGACATAATCCGCACTTTCTTGAGACCAGCCGTAGTGTCCATTTCTTTTTCTAATGCGTTTGGTCTTTGGGCGACCTTTCTTGACTCTCCGCGTTAGTAGATTGTAGCACACCTTAACACCTTATGTTTGGTACTCATTGCACAACTCCGAGTCGGCTTATGCGGCTTTTGATTTTATGTATAATGTTGAAACTCAAAATGATACGGAAGCATGTGCTAGTGGTTCTAATCAACAAACAGATTACAATGAGGATCAACCACAACAACCTCAAATTGTTCAAAGAGCTAGACGAGTTCGACGACCGCGTAGATGTGGAACTGAAGGTCATTTAGAGTAACATAATTAATTTTTATTTAATCTTTTTTTTATTTGTAGCATTTTTTTTCTTTTTTTTAATGTATTTTTTCTTTTAATTTAATGTAATTTTATTTTTATTTTATTAATAGAATTTTTGTTTTATTATTATTATTATTATTATTATTATTTTAATGTATTTTTTCTTTTAATTTAATGTATTTTTATTTTTATTTTATTAATAGAATTTTCTGTTTATTATTATTATTATTATTATTATTATTCTATTTATTATTATAATTAGTAACAATTATATAATATTAATATATTAAATATTTTTATAATTTTAATTAATTATAATAATGTTATTATTAATTTTAAAATATGTAATAATAATATATATAATATATATGCCATATATAAGGGCAAAATGGGGAAAAAAAATGAAAATATGCATGTAGGAGGTCGCATCCCCAGGATGCGACCATCAGGTAAATTTTGAAAATTTCTTCAATAGGAGGTCGAATCCCCAGGTTGCGACGAAAATTGGGGCAAAAAAATAGGGCATTCGGATATTATTTTTTCAATGTGTGGCATTTTGGTATTTAAAATAAAAAAATGGGATATATGTGTGACTTACCCCGAGAACATTTTCTTAAAAACAGTAATAACTATTTTTCATAAAATTTATGAATAGACATATAAAAGACAAAATTTGTTATGTTATTAGAAAATTAATAAGTCTAGAAACTCAAATAAAGTTACAAAAATAAAAGAAACACATATTTTGTAGTATGGTCTAAAATTGTCTTATAACTAAAAAGTTATCTAATATATGATATCTACACATATGTGATATGAGATATGTTGATATATAGATGTGATATGTAGATATATAATATAGTGATATGTGATAGCTAATATCTAATAGGTGATATACAATAGAGCCTATCAGCCAATAATTATTATTGTCTAATAAATGCTATCGCTTATCGTCTCATAGACGCTATCGCCTAATAGGCGTTGTCACCTATCGTCCGATAGGAGCTCTCGCCTATCGCCCCGATAGGAGCTCTCGCCTATCGCTCTGATAGGCGCTCTCGCCTTTGCCTATCGCCCCGATAGACGATGTAGCCTATCGAGCCTATCGCTCGATAGGCGATGTAGCCTATCAAGCCTATCGCTCGATAGACAATATAGTCTATCAAGCCTATCGCCCGATAGACGATGTAGCCTATCGCCCGACTGACGATGTAGCCTATCATTCGATAGGAGAAAACGTCTATCAGGCGATAGGCGAAAGCTCCTATCGGGTGATAGATGAAAGCTCCTATCGGGTGATAGACGAAAGCTCCTATCAGGCGATAGGCGAAAGCTCCTATTAGGAGATAGGCGACAACGCCTATTGGGTAATAGGCAACAACGTTTATCGAACGATAAACGATAACATCTATCGGTTGATAGACGCTATCGTCTATCACTTATCAAATATCAACTATCAATTAATAGTTGATATGCGATCGCTCAGCTATCAACTATCGCCTATCAGTTAATAGGCGATAGCTAATAGGCAATAATTGATAACTGATGGCTGATAGCTAATAGATGATCGTTCGGCTATCGATTATCGCTTATCAGTTGATAGATGAAAGTTGATAGTAGATAAACAATCGTTCGACTATCGGTTATTGCTATCAACTATTAACTAATAAGCGATAATTGATAGCATATAGCCAATAACTGGTAGACGATCACTAATAAGTGATAGGCTATAAATGATTGTTGATATGTGGTATATGATTATTGATAACTATTTAATTTAAAATAACAAAAAAATATGATATTTTTATCCAATCTTCTGGCTATTATTTTATTAAAAAAAATTTATTCAATCCATTTTCATACATCAATTTATTTCTTATGTTTCTTTTTCTCTATCTCATCTCTCCAAGTGAGACATTATTTTTTATATTATGAAACTATGAAAGTAACAAACAAAAAAAAAACTAATCCACTAATTATGCCCAAGCACCTCGCAGCAACTGTAAATACATAAATAGAAGAAAAAAACATTGCAAGCTAAAATAAAAACATATCTCCAAGACCAAAAAATCTAGATGATGTAGCCAGTAGCCAACAAATGAATTTCAGCACTCTTGAAAAACTGTCAAGAAAATAACTTTTTAATGGCCTTACAAATGAGCATACAAATATCCCTTTAAAAATCTAATTCGTTGAAAACTTTAACTATTAAATCTAATTGCTATAAAGGACATCGATCTACGATGAACAAATTTAGCATTGGTCCATGTTAAATTTAGCATTCATGCACTTGTTGTAGTCTAATCAACAGTACTCGCCCTGCATAAGCAATGATATTATGGTAAGACAAAAAATATGTACGTATGAGTTGAAAATGGCATTTACAACACAAGAATTGTAATGTAAAATCACAATGACCTATAACTAAATTATATACATACAGTTAACTTGGTCACTGGACTCTCTGCAGCAGCTTTTCAACCATTATTTTTTGTTGTACACCACTCAATTTCTGTGAGTTCATAATAACATTAGCTACAATGATAGTTGTTGATGGAGAAGAGGCATTGACCTATAGATGAAACAACAATTTCCAAAGGAAAACTGAAATTAGTAGAATGAAAATTTCCCAAGTCCAACTTACAAATGAGCCAATACTTCAAAATAGGACAAGAAATAAAAAATAAATAATATAATATGGTACGCTAAGACTAGAGGGCATTTGCATACCCAAACACGTCGATTTAAGCCAATTGCTATCTCGAAAGACAATTTCTTCCAAACAACATACAATTTCTCATATCTTGATCTGTTAAAAGCATACAATTTCTCATATCATGATCTGTTAAAAGCATGCACGTAAAGAAAAAAAAGAAAAAGAAATTTAAATTCCATACAACCTTGAGAGACTGCTTGAACACTCGAACATATAGCCTTCTTTTAGGACACCAAACTCTCCTACGGCTAAACAAACACCATAACAAAATAAAAGATAAAATTATGTTTGCAAATATAGGATGGAAAGAAACTTAAAATTAACCAGAGAAAAACTCCATGATTAAAATATACACACAAAAAGGAATTTAAAAATGAAGTCACCGAATAAGACACCAACCATCACCGAATAAGACACCAACCATCAGTGCATGACAGCTTAGGATTCATTCAAGGTTTGCTTTTACAACCCGCACATAAAGCAAAGTGTCTGCCTGCAAGGTGAAGAATTATGCACAAAAAACAAAAAGACCAACAAAAGCAGGGTAGACGAACCAAGAAACACTATTTAACGTTAACACCACCAGGGGAATGACAGGTTAACTGCAGTTGGGAGAGGAAGACTTTCAAATACCTATAAATTGAATATGTAAATTTCATTCTTGTTTTCCTTTTATTTGTGAAATAGAGGACTCACTGTTTTCGTATTCTATTTTCTGGTTGGGTTCATTGTTATTCATCGATATAAGAACCATTACTCAATGGTATTCTTAATTCTTTACTATTCTAACATAGACACAAGAGCCAAGATTTCTCAAGCAAGCTAGTGACTTGACTTGAAGATAAGTAACAAGACCATGTCATGTAATTGGTCTCAAAATCTGTGTTTTGGACATAACTACTGAAAGGTACTAGTGTCAATGTTTGGACACAATTTTAGTTTCCTTGGTATAATGTATAAACATGTATCTTCACTTATATATAGTTAAGTATGTTAATATTTATAGTGTAGGTCTATAGGGTTATATTGAAAAATGAACTCCATATCATTTAACTACTACGCTTGCACAATAACAAACTCTTAATTCACTAATGTCGTCCTAGATCCCTCAACAACCATGATAATGGTGAACGTCATAATTCATAAAGGCAAGTAACTAAAAGATATTGCCATTATTAGTTAATGTGGAAAAGGATACCGCAAAGAGAAATAATTATCCTAAACAGATGTCTATTTTATAAAAAGAAGATTCTCTATATGCACTAAAAAAGATAAAATGATACATACAGAAATTAAACTTAGGTATATTGCACAGTTTATCAATATGAGTTGTGAGAGATACCAAATATAAGTTATGAAAATAGCATGCACACCTCAAACTTAGGTATATTTCTTCTGGTTCCTTCAAATGCAAGCACTGGTATAAATGCTAAAGCAGGTCCTTTTATATCCACAAGAAAGTTCTGCACACATATAAAACGAAATTTTAAATAAAATAGAATAAACCTCAAAGCTAAGAAAAAAAAAATTCAATCACTTTCAAGGAAATAGAAAGTACAAGAGTTCAACGAAACCAAGAAATTCATTCATTTTGTAATTTGTAGTAATTTTTTATTTACATGTTATACGTTAAGATGTATTATAGCATTGTTTGATCCATGTAGCCAACCCGACCCAGCGGGATAAAACTTGGTTGTTGTTATATGTTAAGATACAACTGCCTTGAATTACCATCATGTGCTTTGTGTTGGTGTAGGTAAAAACTATATTTTGAAGAAGGCCAATATCACCATGCAATGGCTAGTTCACTTTTCTTGGCCAACATTAAGGACTTAACAAAATAGATAAATACTGATCTAGAACTATAAGCCTTGAGCACTCCTCTAGGGCAATGTACTCATCTGGCTCGGGTTTTAGAAACTTCGAGGAAATAGATCTCGATATTGTATGGTTATCCGAGAAAAGGTACAAAATGTTTTACTGATGGTATCTTGATCATAGAACACCAAAATAAAATAACCCTATTTTAACGTGGAACAAGACAACCCAACCTAGGATAAATCCCTAAATAAAAATATCCCAAATGGAATCCTAATTTCTAAATTGAAATCCTAAAACTACTTGCCCAATTGATACCATTACCATAAACTTTATATAGTTAATAGAAACTAACAAGTTATAGAACCTATAAAAATTGCATTCAGGAAGAAAGTAGAGCAGACCTAAAGAACTTCAATGAACAGAAAAACTAAACAAAAATATAAAGTTTCTTACATTTGATCTGGAGTCAACATCTATTCCAAGAACTGAATCATCTGCATGAGGCAATACTGTACAAAACAACATAATTAGAATAAGGAAGGAAAGAAGATAGAATTTCTCTAAGCCTAGAGAAAAATAATTGCAAGCCTCTTCCAAAATGCAAATTACAATTCATCTTAAAAAGCAAGAAATTAACTCTCATATTCTAATCGTACAGAGTGTGCTAAGGAATAAAAATTTAAAATTAATACAGCACACACATCACTAACCTAATTTCATGGTTACTTACCACCTCATTCAATAAGGTTAGAAAGAGATCGAAACCAAACAATGTAAAAGGTTCAACACAAATTACACATGACAGGTGTTGTCTCCAAATATAAAAGACAACCAAATTTTGACACTAACAGATGACATTACAATGAAAAACGAAAGCATTGATTTTGGAATATTATTTCCACCAACTTCCAGTTTAGCCCTCTTATTGTAGGTCGAAAACATATTAGTCCATTCTATTAAAATATCCCAGCAATACATATAATAGAAACACATGCTTGATTGTAAGGCATATATTATAGATAATTGGACAGCTACTAACTATCAAGCATTGGCTTTGACACGGTCAATTTCTGCATTGTCTTGAGATTCCATAATATGCTCTTAGAGATGGAGATAGAGAGAGTTAACTTATTGAATGAAATTATTGGAAATTTGGAATGTTTTATTCCATACTCCCTAGACCCGAGCAAGAATATACATCCAAAGTAAAAAGTAGAGGACGTTTCTGAACTTGAAACAATAAAACATACAAGGTACGAAAACATAAAGCCTCGAAAGAAGCAATTTCAAACTCCCCGCGTACGCCGAATGGCAGCATATTGCCCATCAAGCACCTGCATTAAATGGAATAAAAGAAAGATTCATGAAACATGAAAAATGCAAGGATGCGATACAACATAGCACCAAGTTTAATAACTTTTGGCACTTTCCTCAAATAGATCAAATTCAACCAATTAAACCTTAATGACTAGATAAACAAGTTTCAAAGAATTATTATGCACTTAGACTTGCCTTGTCACCAACATAAGGAAATTGGCTTCATCATCCTGAATTGAGCATTGTTGCTGCATTACATCGTCGTACTCAAAATTGCCCCACGCAGAACATGAACCCAATGCATCATCTTCCAAGACTGGTTCTTTTTCTTTATCCCCCATTTTTTCCTCTTAAAAACAATTCAAAATAATTTCTTTTTCTAGAACACAAGCAACAATCTGTTCACGAACTCGATAACCCTACCAAAAACAAATAACATTATTTCTTTCACGTTATTGGATTTTCATTATGGTTGACCGAATCACAAAATTGCTTTGAAATTACGGCATATAACAGAATAAACAAATCAGTAAGAGTTTTTTTATAAAGAATATTCATAGCGCATAAGAGCATTTCTAGATAAATATTGTGAGAAAATCAACAAAAACAATAAATCAACTGTAAAGAAGGAAATTCAGACGGTTTTGAATGAATCAAATGAATAATTTTAGCAAAGATGAAGGAAATTCAGTGAACAGTAGTTGGATCGTTCGCATTTGAGAAAGAAAGAAAAAAGAATTGGGAAAGTTTGTTCACTTTTTTTTGGTATTTTTTAATCTAAATCAAATACTTACACAGAAGCCATTTCCTTTAGTGTAAGTTTCGGAGTGGATAACTTATTTACAATATTGCTTCCCACACCCCTCACATTACTTCCCATACCTCTAATTTTTTTTAGTACTCAAAATGCCCAAAATGTCCTTCCCTCTATAATCAATTAAAACAATTTTCAAACACCTTCTTCAACCTTCTATTCACTCCTTCATCTTCACTAACCCTAACCTTCAACCATCACTAAACCTTCTTCAACCTTCAACACATCTTCAACACATTCAACATCATCTTGAACATCATCTTCAACACATTCAACATCATTTTGAGTAAGTCATCTTCAACACATTCATCATTTTCATTTTTGGTTTTTGAGCAACACCATTTTCGTTTTTAAGGTTTTCTAGATTCATCATTTTCATTTTTAAGCTTATTGAACACATTTTGGGTTTATCATTGTTTTCTGGGTTTAATGGGTTTTATGGGTTTATTCAATTTTCTGGTTTCTGTGTTTTCTGTGAACTTGATACGTGAAATGAGATGCCATACGTGAACTCAATTCACGTATGTGGACGTGAACTGAGTTCACATAGGAATGATGTATGGGATTGGATTTCACGTACGTGAACTGAATTCACGTAGGAAGGAATTAGTTACATAAAGTTCACGTACGTGAACTCAGTTCACGTAGACTGCCAATGGAGTTCACGTACGTGAACTGAATTCATGTAGGAAGGAATTAGTTACATAAAGTTCACGTACGTGAACTCAGTTCACGTAGACTGGTTATTCAGTTCACGTACGTGAACTGAGTTAACGTAGGCAGGATGAGTGTGATGTTCACGTACGTGAACATGAGTTCACGTAGAGAAGTTTCAAAATTTCAATTGGCAATTGCAAGAACATCAACATTGATCTTGTAGCTATCCTTCATAATAAAATTGAATAGTTTTAAATTAATTTGATTACTCTATATAACTCGATAATCGAATAGTTAAACATGGCTAATTAGAATACTTAATCAGTTAATCTTACAGATTTTATGAAGTTGATCAATTAGTTATTACCATTGCACATATTTAGTATAGATGAATAAATTATTGTTCATGTTTATTATGTTTTCTGAATCTTATTGTTTATTATGCAGAAATGGTGCGAACAATGTTTACTGATGGAGACGGTAATGTTATAGAAGGGCCCGAAAGTCGACGTGTTAGACCAACCGCTTCTTCACGGGCTCACCGTGCTCGACTTGAAATGCAGCACCAACAAAGATTGCAGAGGCAACAAGCAGAACAAACGCAAGCAGAACAGGGGCAAGCGAATGAGGTCCAACATGCTAATGATGCTCATGCTGATGAGACACACCGTGATGACGCCCACTCTGATGAGGGCCAAACTGAAGCAGCTGACGGATATCCCGGGGGTCCGATTGACAGATCTGTCTTAAGGACATATGGGGATCATGTTGCGACACGACTATGGGATGACGTTGTAAGTAAATATTTTAATGAAATTAAATATTTATTTTAATGAAATTTAATTTTGTGTTTCAACTTACATTTATATTGGTAATTTATTTCAGGATCGCGGAGAGTTAAGGGTTTTTAGCAATGGAAAAAAATTAAAAGAAGTTGTCATTGAAAATGAAGAGGTTGAGGTACTTGTCAGAAGTTCCGTTATCATCCATTTCTAGAAGTGTCATCCAATTATCCTTCGTTGCAACTTGCTCAACATACACATTGTGTATAAGTTGTCGAACATAATTTTCTCCACCAAATAGTATCTCGTAATGAGACATGAACTCTTGAAGCTGCGACAGCACGATATCCACAATTACCATCATCACCGACATCAATAATGTCATCTATGAAATTATGAATTTCAACTGGTAACCAATCTTTGAAGACGAGAACTCTTGGTTGTTGAACTTTGCTAACTGATGGTCGAGGTGTGACCTTTTGGACTGATGGTCGAGGTGTGACCTTTTGGACTGATGGTCGAGGTGCCATGTTTTCTAATTTACTGGTATCAATAGTGCTACATGCATTTGTGTCACTACATCGAATACTTGCATCCACATACTCCCACCAAGATGGATCACGCTTCGTTGATTTATCTCTATTTGATACCTTACTTTTTCCTTTTTTTGGTGCACCTTTTGTTTTAACCTTCGCAACCAGTGGAAACATCGACGTTTTCGATGGAAACGCGATCTCTCGTAATTTACCTTTAAGTGAAATTTTGTCAGGTACATCAAGTTCTTCAAACTTTTTCACTATGACATCTATTTCATGTTTCACAGATAACTCTCAAGGTTTACTCGATGCATCAACATGAAAAGATAGTTTACTCCACCAAACATGAATAGCAGTCAATAGAATGGAACGTGGGATCATACTATACCTAGCTATTTCACATGCACAAGGTAGACCATGAGTCGTCCTAATTGTGCAACGACACTCAGTCTGATCAATACCTACATACTTGACGCGGTCATACTCTGCTGCAATGTGATCAATTGCATTTTTGGACACAACACCACGCAAATTCGCGTATAATCTGTTACTATATCGATGCACCTTTTGAATTATGCTCTTTTCAAATGATGCAATTATCTCATTGTGTTGTAATGCAATCATGTTGTTGATGGTTTCCCAAACACTGCATAGATCACCAATACTATCTTGTAATATCCTTTTCAAACTCCAATGCGCCGACTCAACCCTTTGTGTTGTGGTGTTCCCAAAATGCATAACTCTATTTGTCCATGCCTCAACAAACCTTTCCTTGTGAGGAATTAACCATTGCTCGTGTACATAATCATAAAAAATAGAACAACTACTACAAATTCCTTCAAAGATAGTCAACTTCGTGTAGTACTGAGTCTCATCATAACTGTATATAAGAGTCTCCCATGCCTCCATTATTTGCACTTGCTTCTTTTTTGGAAACACGATCATCTTGAACTTGCCTTTCACATTCTTGCATATATGAAACAAGCATAATAAATTCACTGCTTTTGGAAAAACATTTTCAACCGCGTTCATCAAAGCAAGGTCTCTATCAGTAACGATGACTTCAACTTCACCACTTGTAATCTGTTCTTTTACCATTTGTAGTGTCCATATGAAGTTATCAACACGCTCATATTGTAGATATGCAAATCCCACACAAAATGTCATTTCAGTAGATGTAACACCAATAATCTCAAGTAATGGCATTTGATATCTACAAGTCTTGTAAGTGCTATCCATAATCAATATTATGTGAAAATTATTTACAAGGGTTGAAAATAATATTATGTGAAAATCATCTGAACCTTCTACTTTCCTATATCGATACACGTATTTGTCGCGTTCCATCAATGTCAAAAGATGTTGCATTTCTGTTCTATTACCTCTAAGTGATGAACGATATGCTTGACGTGCATTGTAAACTTGTTTTATTGTCGTCAAACTTTCAACATTGTGATCCCTCAATGTCATTAAAATGTTTTTTGATTTTACAAAGTTCTTTGTCATATCATCAAGTACATTTTTCTCATCTTGAGACAATCGGCCTAAGAAAGAGTGAGCGGTCAATTTTTTAGCCAATTCATGGTTATGGAGACCGCATATTACATGCAAATACCATTCATCACCAACACTTGATCGTGTTCCTCTCAATCTAAATGGACAATCACATTTTCTAGTCCAAGTACTCTTCGTAATATTAGGATTCTTCCATGGTCTATATTTACCACTTCTTTCACAACCAAGAATTAATTTTGTTTTTGTTCTTGGTCGTGCGGTCGCATTTTCAGATCTAAAAATCACAACAACAATTTCATTTTCCCTTCCAACCTTTCTAGCCCATTTCAATAATTCATCTCGTGTATCAAACATCATGCCGGTTGTAAACATATCAGTCAAATCAATCATAACAGGTTCAACTCCGTCATTCATAGCGTCAATATTAGGTTCCACATCATCACACATTTCTTCAAAATCACGATCCAAATCATCATACATTTCTTCAAACACATCATGTTCCAAACCTTCCAAACCTTCATACATTTCATCATTGTTGTCTCCCCCTTCATCTATTTAACTGCATCCAATAAATTACATTAATATAATATAACCATCCCTAAACCCTAAAAAAAAAATCAAAAAATGGCATGTTTAAAAAATGGCATGTGTACGTGAATTTATAAGGCCTACGTGAACTGAGAGTGCCTACGTGAACTCAGTTCACGTATCACTCACGTGAATTCAGATTAAGTCACCTACGTGAACTCAGTTCACGTACGCATAAAATGTCCATTTTCTTCAATTTACGTGAACTGAGTTCACGTATGTTCACGTGAATTCAATTCACTTGTATGATACGTGAATTGAGGTCACGTATGACTACGCAATCATATTTCACGTATGCCTACGTGAACCCAGTTCACGTACACTGTAAAAATTCATCATCCTATTAGCTACGTGAATTCAGTTCACGTGAACGTACATGAACTGAGTTCACGTACGAAACTCAGATCTGGAAAAAAAATACAGCTTCAAACTACTCACCTGCTTGTTTAGATTCACGTGAATGACGAGGATGATCCCAAAATGATGAAATGTTCAAAGTGATTGAACTTTATTCAACAAGAAATGCATCAAAATGATGAAGATGAGGATGATGAACAGGATGATGAACAGTAACAACAATGAAGAACTTTGAATATGGAAGTTAGTGAATAGAAGGTTGAAGAAGCTGTTTGATAACTGTTTTAATTGATTAAAGAGGGAAGGGCATTTTGGGCATTTTGGATTTCAAAAAAAAATTAGAGGTGTGGGAAGCAATGTGAGGGGTGTGGGAAGCAATATTGACTTATTTATTCTTTTTAAAGATAATTTATAAAATATTTCTTAAAATAAATTAAAGTTGTTATATAATTTTTTATCATATTATTCTTTTAATTTTTTTAAATCTCATACATAGCTAAATGTAGACTTCACCCTTAAAAATTCATGTATATACTTTTAGAAAATACTAAATTCGTTGCAAAATATAAAAGTCTCTTGCTGATTTTTTATCTCTTTTTAAAAGACAATGTTTAAATCACAAGGTGTATTAGTTATTTTTCGAAATAATATTCCTATATAAAGGAAGTAATTAAAATATCATCTAAAGAATAATTTTTAGACATGTTTAGTGATAAGACCATATTTTCATTAAGCATGTAGAAAAAAACATAAAAAAAAAAAAACATCACAAAAGAAGAATAAAATTTGGTTTCCTTAGAAATGATGAGTCTTAATTGTTTTAGTAATATTTTGATTTTCTAAAGTCCCATGAAGTATTCTTGAATGTGTTGAAAGCATACCAACATTTCCTAGAACTTGTATTCTTGTAAGTTGACCACGAATCTGTAGTGTTTTTTTAATTGTTTTATCGATTTAATTAGAATATTAACTAAATAAAGCACATAGGGACAAATAATAAGTGATTGATCAAAAAGACTTAACGTAGTCACTAAAATTAATGTTAGTATATTAACGTGACTTTTTTTTTTATTTGTCGGTCATCTCATTATTCATATATATGTGTGTCTCACAGATGTAAAAAAGACTTATTTGAGACTTGTCAATTGACTAAGGCACCTTTCTTTTTTATCTCTTTCATCAAATCCACCTTTTATTTAATTTAATTTCTTCTCATATTTAATCATAATATTTTGGGTTTGTAATTATTTGCTAATTAGAGCTTAGGTTCAAGTGAGTTATTATAACAACAAAAAATTGGCCATCTTTCTTAAACATTGTCCGCAAAGTTTGAATACTTTTTTATTGATTAATCATGGAAGACAAATCAAGGAAAAATACCTTTTTTATTGTTAAAAATAAGATATGTAGTTTGACCATTAATGAAAAATACTAGATCAATATGGCTAGTATACTTATTGTTGAAAAATTAGGACTTTCGATTTTTGAGCATCCTCATCCAAACTTACTCGAAAGCCTTGATGATTTAAAGTTCAAAGATATGTGTGATGTGATGGTGACCAAACAAGTACAAGTGTCATTTAACTTAGGAAGATATAAAGATAAAGTATTATGTGATGCGGTTCCAACAAACGATGCAGTTGTAACTTGAATGACAATGGACACCATAATGTCAACACAAACAAGTGTTCATTTTTATTTAATGATCCCAAATTTTTCCTTGTATCATTAGAAGAAAAAAATGAGTATGTAGATCAAATGTTAATAAAGAGAAACGGGCTAAAAACAAGAGTGTGATTTTGAAAAGAAAGAAAATAAAGAGGATAAGAAAAAAGTTGAAAAAAAAAATAAAGAAAATAAAAATAAAGTGTTGAGAAAAAAGTAAAGAGGAAAGAAAATTGTGACAGAAAAGAAGAAGAAAAAATAATGAAAAATGATAATGATAAGGACAAAGTAAAGAAAAATAAGAGCTGTGAGAGAAAAACAGAGGAAAAAGAAAATTTTGAGAAGAAAGAGGATGAAGGGGTTAAATATAAAAGAGAATGTAGAGAGCAATATGAGAAAATATTTCAACAAAACTACCTATCATTTTATATCGGTTTGAATTTGAGGACAAATATTTGTGAGAGGGGGAAAATGATGAGATCATTAATCATGTGAAAGAAAACTTAAAAAAAAATATATCACAAAAGAAGAATAAATTTGGGTTTCCTTTAAAATGATGGCTCAAATTGTTTTAGCAGTATTTGAAACTTCTCAAATCTTGATTGAGAGGTTCTGGGATGCATATTGAAAAGATAACAACATTTATTACAACTTCTTTTTTATGAGAATAATAGCTAAATAAAATAAATAAGACAAACAAATAAGGGGTTGCTCAAAAGATGTCTCTTGACTTTCCTTTGATAGTTTTATAATTATTATCTAATTAATATTAAACAAGACAATTATTAAGAAAGTTAATGTAATCACTATAATAATGTTAGTTTATTATGACTTTTTTTTTCTAATACCAATGAGTTCTTTGGTTCACAAATGTATAAAAGATATTTCAAATAAAATAAAACATATTCCCCTTTAAGAATTGTTAGTGATATTTTCTCTTCTTCGAATTTTTGAACTCATTTGTTTGAATCTTATCAATAGTTTTTTTAGCATTACGGCGATTTATCTCGACTTATCAATCATCTTGATTGTGATATCTTTCTTCTCTATCTCTTTCCCCAAATCTACCTTTTGTTTATTTATTTATTTTAACTTTTTCTCATATTTATCATAATATTTTAGGTTTCTCATTTGAGAGAAAAGTAATATATACTATCAATATTTATACATGGCTTATGAATTAAAACTGTTTAATAAATGTTTTTCGTCAATTTTTGTGGTGCAGTATCTCTTATTTTTATAAAAAATAAAATATTATTGCAAAATAAAACAAACAGACTAACTTATGTTTACTTAATTACTTAAGCTAGACTACCCCCACAAAGAATAGAAGTTACCATAGCTAGCTCCACACAGTATGTCGTTCTAAGGTGGAAAGTGAATTAATGAAAAACAAACAAGTTTTCACATCCCAAGCCTAAAAATCTATTAATAGTAAAGTAGAAGAAATTCAAATAAAAATGTCTAGTGCAATCGTAAGTTTACAAACTTCAAACAACATATCTCAGGGGCAAACTATCAATTGATTGTTATCTAGCATGATTGGCGGGGTCTGGTGTCAACCTAAACATGATATCAAATAAAGATAAGGCATTGATAAAAACGAGTGTCATATGTGCTTCTAATATATATTGCACTAATGTTGAACAGAAAAAAAGAGTGAGACATTCGACTAGTGCAATCATAAGTTTTCAAATTTCAAACAGCATATCTCAAAGGGAAATTATCAATTGATTGTTATCTAGCATTACTATCAGGGTCCTTAGTGTCAAACTAAACATGGTATCAAATAAAGAAAAAACATTGATAAAATTAAGTGTCGGTGTGCTTCCAATATAATATGTTGCACTAATGTTGAACTGAAAAAAGAGTGAGACACTTGACTTTGATCTATTTGAATTGACTTTTTCGAGCTTACTTACTAGCATAAACATTTATGAGATTGTTTGACATAGCTTATGTAAGCAATAAAACCATACATTATAATTTCATTAAAATAATGAAAAAAATTTATGCAAAATAGTTGTACATATCAACAACAAATAGCAGCAAGAACTCACCACTAATCCATCTAGAAAGTTTGTGGAGGATTTAGTTTCCATTTGAGAGAGAAATAAGAAAAGGATGCAAAATTAATAGCTTGGAAGTCCCCGCAACTTTGTATTTGATATTGTAAACAACATTTAGCATACAAATATAATAGGAATCATGACAAATAGGAGAATTAAGATATTGCATTGCATAAGAGGTTACAATAAGACGGTTTGAGAGAATCTCTCTATTAGAAGAAATGATAATCCTACAACAGTACTCTCCATCCACGACCGGTCCTAAAAATAAAACATCATGATTATTATATTTTTTCTTGCAAAAACATTAATAATGTACTCATTATAATCAAGATTCTTTTAAATAAATCATTTAGTTTCAAATAAGAGAAAAAAATCAAGTCACAACTTTTGAAAGAAAAAAAAAACCCTTCTCCTTCAAAAGATAGCACGATCTTTGAAAAAAATCAACATAATAGAAAAACAATAATTCAACGAAACAATACACCAAAAAAATCAAAAGAAAACTAAAATGTTCAAAATAAGAACCAAAACAACCATTGAAAAAACATAAAAGAAGAATAAATAAGAGAAAAAATTTGGTAAAGATGAATAGAAACGAACTAGAACTATACAATCAAGAATGAAGGACGGTGCCGGCCGAGTTGCCGGAAAACGGTGCCGGAAGGTGGAAGGTCGGTGGTCTTGGATGATGGCAAAGTGAGAATAGTTTTGGTGTTTAGGAAAGGCAATAGAAGTGAGCGTAAATGGACAAAAAACAGAGTTTCTAGTTTTATAGAGGATGATCCTGACACGTGGAGGGAACAACATGAGTTTATGAAAGGATTGGGTGTGGTGGCGAGTAAGCACTTACAGTGGAATCGCAGTCCTATATCGTTTGATGCGTTTAAGACTATCATGTATCAGTTGTGGCTTAGACACCATACCATTAGATTAGATATGAAAGAGAATCTTTGTTTTCTTTATCATTGCTATAATTTACATTTTATAAGTATTAAATTTTTTATGTAAATTTTGAGTTTTTTTTCTTAATAGTTATAGAGTTTTTTTCTTCTAAATTTTAATATAATTGTCAATGTTTTTCTTTATTAGTTAATTTTAATATAATATTTATCTTATTTATATGTAACCACCTTATAAAATTTGTCCATATTTTGTTGTTATTATTATATCATTGATTTTCATAAATACACAAACAATATCTTTAAGTTTTTACCAATGTAGTAAAGGTGAACATTAAGTAATCTCATAGTTTGTGTGTGCAAGTTTATTGTTGTATTTATCAATGCATGTGAAAAAAATTATACACAAACAATTAAAGACACACTTGTTACAAATTTTAAAAAAAAAAATTTATTATTTAAAAATTTAGATATTTTTAATAAAAGGAGAGATTGTTTTTATGTAATTTTTTATTTTTATTTTATAAAAAAACTATAATAAATAATTTATATATTTAATTATATTATACAAAAGATTTAGGTTTCAATTCATTAACAAATAAAAATTAACACCCTTAAAAATAAATTACTAGAGTTATTTTAGTGTTATAGGTTTGTTTAAATTTATTTTGTTGTCCATTAGCTCGCTAAGTAAACACCGTTTAACATAGTAAATAATTTATATATAAGAATTTTTTTTTTCTAACTTGGAGTAGTACTTTGAGCAAGGACAATATCCATTGATAATCATTTGAATGTTAAATCCATCATTTTTCATGTTTCTTAAGTCACATTCACACAACAAATAATTAATACAATACAATCATATAGAAAACATGTAGACTTATCACACATAAAATGTAAACTTGTCAAACATGAAATGCAAAAGCACAACCAATTTTTTTTTTAGAAGTAATTAGAGATAATTATGTAAATTTTAGCCTATATGAACAAAAAAATTAAGTTAAACCAGTTTGGTTCGCTTCAAGATAATAAACCGGTTCGGTTCGGTTTTTTGAACCGAAAACCGGTTAAGCTCGGTTTTTCCAAATTGAAAAATAGTTTGGTTCAATTTTCAAACGGATCTAGTTCAAAACTGAACTTTGTCCGTCCCTATTTGTGCATAAGTTTAATTATTGACTTTTAATATGTGATGGTTATGCTTCTATATATTTTGTGGTAATTTATGGTTACTACATTTTAATTATTATTATGTAATTAAAATATTGTGATGTATTTATATGCAATGAATTAAAAATTAAATGATAATTAAATCATGTTTGTAATGGGAGTTAAATTTTTTAATTCTAAAGGTAAAGACAAAATATTAGTAGAATGGAGACTAAAAAATGAATAAATTTCAAAAGTGCCACATCATGTTTATTGAATAAAGTGGCAAAATTGTTGCATGACATATAAGGATGTGATGTGTCAACATAATATTTTAGGAGTTTATTTTAATATATTATTAGAGTAGATTAGATTAGATAATTAAATCATGTTTGTAATCAGAATTACATTTTTAAATTCTAAAGGTAAATAAAAATATTAGTAGAATAGAGAATAAAAAATGAATGAATTCCAGAGGTGCCACATCATATTATTGAATAATGTGACAAAATTGTTGCATGACATATAAAGATGTGATGTGTCAACATAATATTTTAGGCGTTTATTTTAATATATTATTAGATTAGATGCTAACCTGTTTGTTGGGTGAGTATATTTTTATTTATTTAATTTAAGTGATTTTTAAACAAAATTAATATGAAGTTTTATGTCCTAATTTAATATTAAAATTTTAATTGACAAACATTCAAACTATTATTAATATTAATAGAGTAATCATTAATATTTTGGTTATAAAATTGAAATTTAAAATTTATAACAATTTAATTACAAAATGTTACTTGCCAAACAATTGTACAATAAATATAAAAATTTGCAAATAA
>JBBPBT010001302.1:2397098-2415627 GCA_037974875.1 Cicer bijugum | reverse complement strand
CTAATTCACGGGCACAAGAAACAAAACACATGATAAAGAAAAATATAACAATTGCTGTGCATGTGTGTTTTTTTTTTTCTCTCTCAAAGATATATTATATAGATAGATATTCAAATTCGAACGAAGTACTAAAAAAACAGCATTCTAGAACTATATTCTCTTCTTCTTCTTTTTCTCAATTGGGAAAACCGAAACAAACAAATGGGTCTGTGTTTATTTCCCATTACTTCATGATTGATTTCCCATTTTTTTTTCAGTTATTGATTTTCATTTTCTCTGTAACAGATCAAATTGAAGAAGAAAAGAAGAAGATAATGGAAGGAGTAGCATCAATAGCATTACTTCCAAATGGTTCAATCTCAGGACACTTCATTCATCTTCCTCATTCAACCTGTTACGGCCTTCATGCCTCTGGTAACTAACTCATTACTGAGTTTATGCTTTTTTTATTTTATTTTTTTTAAAATTGGTTAAGGTTCTGTTTGGATTAATACTTTATTCATGATATCAAAATTGATTTTTTCAATGTAAAATCGCACGATCTTTCTCGGAAACTTGTGGAATCGTGAAATCGGTAAACTCGCTGCGTTTATTTGTAATTAAAAAAAAGGGTTTTTGGGCTGGATTTTTTGACCCGGTTACTGAAAATAACCATTTTTGTTGGTTTAACTTTAAATAGAAACCTTAACCCTATTTGGTGGTTTAGCTTCATTCCATTCAGTTTCCCCCATTCTTTCTCTCTCTCTCTCTGCCCTAAACATGAGTTCAAATCCATCCTCTGCTGCTAATGGTTCCTTTTCTGGAAATGAAAGTGTGGGTTCTAAGATAATGCCAAAGAATGTTGCTGATGATTGGAGAGACAAGGTTATGGAGCATGGCGTTTCACTTGATGGAAATGATTTAATCCAGTGTAAGTTTTGTGATGACATAATAACCGGTGGGGTTTACCGGTTTTTCTGTCACTTGGTTGGACCTCAACATGATGTTGAAGCGTGTGAATGTCAATGTGATTGTGAGGATGTTGGAGATAAGGAAGGATGTGACTTTGATGAAACGGTAGATGTTATTGTTGCGCCTTGTGGTTGTGAGGTTGATATAGTACCTTGTGACTGTGATTCTGTTGGTGATGAGGAGGAGTATAACTTAAATGGAGTGGAGAATGATTATGTAACTTGTGACTGTGACGATGAGGTTGTATCTTGTGAAAGTGAAGATGTTGGTGATAAGGAGGGGTGTGACTCGGATGGAACGGAAGATGTTGTCTTTGCACCTTGTTGCTGTGCGGTTGATATTGTACCTTGTGAATGTGAGACTGCTTATAATAAGGAGGGTTGTCACTTGGATGGATTGGAAAATGATTATGAAGCTTGTGACTATGAGGATGAGATTGTAGCTTGTGAAAGTAAGGCTGTTGATGATAAGGAGGGGTGTCACTCGGATGAAACCGAAGATGTTGTTTTTGCACCTTGTGGCTGTGTGGTTGATATTGTACATTGCGAATGTGAGGCTGCTTATTGTAAGGAGGGTTCTGTCGGTGTTGGCGAAAAAAGGAATGGCAAAGAAATGGTAGTTGAGAGCACTACAGATGTTTTCAAGAGGAGAAGAGGTGGATCATGGGCCACCGACAATGACAAGATTAAGAAGACTTTGAAAGAGGAAGCTTGTCAAGCTATTGCAAGGTTTTTCTACAACAATGCAATACCGCTCAAAGCGGTGAAGACTGATGAGTTTAAAACTATGTGCGATTTGGTTTCAAGATATGGCGTAGGATTTGAGCCACCGTCTTTTGATGAGATTAAAGGGAAATATTTGACGGAAGAAATTAAGTTGACAAAAGAAGCTCTGGAAGAAAATAGAGATGAATGGAAGATTACAGGGTGCACAAAAATGGTTGATGGGTGGACTGAAAAGAAGCAAGCTAGAGGGTCAGTTGAGCTAAATCTTGATGATAATGGAGACAATCAAGGTTTAGATGTAAACAACTAGGATTTGGATACTGCATATCTGATTTAGATGATGTGGGGATTGCTGATTAGCATGATGAATATGCTAATGGAGTTGGAGATGAAGATTATAATTTAATTTGAAATATTTTCTACTCTAATAAATATCTAGAATTTGACTAGTTATTGGTGTTTATGTCTTGGCACTTGTTAAAAGCTTAATATTATAGTAGTAGTTGTTATGACTTATGAATTGCATATGACTTTCTTATGGGTTTTGAATTTAAGTTTAATTCCCATAGACTTTCTTATTTATGTTATTTTATATATGATTATATATAAATTGGTATGCATGTATATATGGGTATTATGAATTTTGAAGGATCTGCAATCCTTTCTAAAAGCCTACTCTTTACATTCTTGACTTTGACTCTTCTTAATCCTTTCTAAATTTTGAAGGATCTTCATTTTGACTCTCTTCTAAATCCGCGTTAAAGTATGCTAGGGAGTTCAATTAAGAGCTTATTCATAGAATTATAAACTACTTTCGGAAGTTTATTGATTTCAACTGAAAATAGTTTATAGATATGTCACAAGCTACTTTATAAGTGAATTCAAATATTAAAGTGTTGTTCATCTTTTGATGTAAGTCTATGGGAATTATTCCTTCACCATGGACCTTAGGCATAAGAGATAGCTAGTTTGTGCAGCATCATTTTTCTTTATCTGTCGAAAGCTTTACAACCACTAACCACACTGGGTGTTAAATATTTGTTTTTGGTTTAATTTTATGTATTCCTGTGTGTTGCTGCCCGGTAAAAGAATTTAAAAAAGTGCAGCATGTTGCCCTTAGGTTCCCATGGTATATTGAACTTTTAATCTATGAAGTACTAACATAGATCAAACACTGACATGTAGACACAGATAACAATTTTAGAAAATGACGGTGTTTGAATGTAACCACATGCGTCGATGTTAAAAACCGAATACATCTTCAATTTGAAGTGCCGGTGTCATAGCTTTTTAAGTCAATTCTTAAACAAATATATTTTTTAGTTGGGTTTAATGACCATGCACTGTCATAGTAAAAAGTTTTAAAACTGACAGTCAACCATACATCGTTGATTGGGTGGTTATTTATTGATGACATTATAAACTTTTAGTGAGATAATAAAATCAAAGATTTATATTCGCTGTCAATGTAAAATTTGTTTACACTCCTTTTTCTCTTTATAGTTAGACTTTCAGCTAGAGATTGTTGCTGTGACTACCATCTTGCAAGGTAGTCAATATCCTTTAGTACATTACTGTGTTGATTTATCTTTATGTTTGTTACTATCTCGTGGTTCTACTATCTGAGCTCATTCTCTGTACAATTATTTTGACAGTCTATCATCTCTATCGAATAATTACTTATGTATGTTTTCCTTTCAATCTTTTTTCATGGCCAAAAGAATTGGAATGTGAAAGGGAATGCAGTAGGGGTGAGGACTATCGCCTCATCAAACTCACAATCACAGATTTCAATGTAGTAACTGTGACATTTGTGTTGTTTATCTTTCCTGTCCATCATACACTTAATGTCTATTTGTTTTTGATAAAACAGACGAAGAAAGAACGGGTCACTGTTGCGGAGTGCAAAGGCCACGATGCTGCACGGTTCAATAGCATTGATCATGTTCATGGGTAAAGCATAGTTATCTAAATATGATATTCTTGCACATGAAATGTCTTTCTCAGTGCATCTATGCTTTTTTATTTTGTTTTAATTTATTCTTAATCTGTATAATTTTCGAGGTAAACAAAGGGAATAATGTTACTAAGATGAAACTGAATTTCTATCAGGCCACCACCATTGTCTTGACAGACCGGAGAGTCGAAATGAATAACAATGAAGGGACCAATATCCAAACTATAGGAGTTAAAATCAAAATCTGGCAAAACTAGAGAGACTAATTGTTCATTAGAACATATATTGTACATAAAGTGGTCATCAGGAATCATCTGCATCAGATTGAATTTCTCTATATGTATCTATTTCATTGTCCCCGTTATCTGGTTTTCCAAATTGAAATCTCTATGAGGACATAACTTCTCCTTAAAAATTGTTAATTTCTCATTCATTTTTACTTCTTTCTTCATTTTGATGACCATTATTGTCGATGGCGTGTCCATTCATCTTTGAACAGTTGGGATAAGGAGATTACAGGTATGGTTGAACAAAAGGATGGGAAGAAAAGAATCTCGGTTTCATTTGAGTGTGAGACACTGAAAGCGGAGGATGCAGCTGAAGACCACATCAGACAGTTCATGCCAAAATTAGCTGGGATGGATGCTGTTGGTATATGTCTATTTTAGAGATGTTTTTCAGTTCAACACCAGTCTTCTTTATGTTTCTATTTCATAACTCTATTGGACTTGTTGTTTCATGCTTGTATTTGAGCTTGTTTGTCCTAAGCTCATTGGAGTTCGGCCGGGAAATAAGTAAAGTTTGTTCAATGATTGTTTCAACCTAAATTCATCAATAGCATATTGAAATTTTCTTCACCTCGGGCTCAAATTGGCTGTTTCCTTTCATTTACATTTTATACATGCATGTGCGCTTGCATTCAACTATAAACAGTTCAATCTGTTTAATAAATTTATATATTTGAATCATTGTTTCTTACCATGTATCCTGTGACTGTGTTGTAGATAACTAATCTTTTTGGTTCTGTTTTATGTAAATGTTTTCTCTTTCTCTTAACTCTTGTATTTTACATGGTGGTTTTGAATTATGCAGTTAACATTGGAAAGATGACAATTTCGGGGTTGGACTTTGGAGCAGATGATGAAGAAACTGAGTTGAAAATTTGATATTATAATTAAACTACTAAGAGAAAGACTAAATTGCATGATTTGAACGAGTCCTGCATTAAACTATTCGGTAGAAAGGTAGGAGGAACCTGATGTTTGCCCAAAAATATTCCTTAATTAGTAACATGTGCCTATCACTTCTAAAGGATTTTGGGTTTTATTCTACTTTTTCCTTTATTTTCAGTTGGATGATTTAGGTTGAAGAATAAGACTGATTTGCATTCCTTGCAGTAAGAAAATCCCAATTGCCCGATCTTGACCGAACAGTGCTACTGCTTGCCTTTAGTGGTGATTAACCTCTATCGGAAAATTTGTGAGGCACACAAGATGGAATGTTTCCTTTCAAATATTTTTCATTCTTTTGCTATCATAAGTGATAAGATTTTATTGAACCTCCTTAAAGTGCCTGAATGTTTTACCACCCAATTTAAAACCGAGTATATTAAACTTTGAAACATTGTGTTGTAATCGAACACATGACATTAAAAAACATAAGTGTATGGTCTGTATTTTTAATTGATAATTACTATAAAATGTTTTTCATGTTTTTCTCTTATGCTTTAAAAGTGAAATTCTTAATTGGTCAGAAGTTAAGTTTTTAATTGTTAAAGTTTTATCTTCATTAGATACCATTTTTATAATAAGCTTTTTAAAATTTGTCATAAATAGCTACTCTTCTTAAAGATTAGTCATTGTTAGCATAAGATACTTTTTAAACAATGGATCAAAACTTACTCTTTAACAATATGATGGCAAAAAAAAATTAGTCTATATCAAAATTTTGTCAGCTTTCAAAACTCTCAAAGTATTAGCAGAACTCATTTCCCAGGTGAAAAAAAGTCAAATCAAATACGATAATTTTTTTTGGCATGCAAGGTAATAATAAACTGAATGTTAAATGGATCATGTTAATGGAATAAGAACCGCTGGAAATGCAAAGGAGAGAGTGACAATTGTGTAACTTGATACTTTTCAACTCCTCCAACCAAATCTCAATCTCTTGGCCATAGATTAATTCAACAACTAAGATTTTACTAGAGAGACAGGAGAGGTTGCAGAGGATTTGTGCTGACAAATGCCTTAAAAACACTAGTTCAAAAAAATTATTTATAGAAAAGAAAAAAACACTATACTTTACTAAATTAACAATGTTTTTCATTTCATGATTCCTTAACAAGTGCTTTAAATCCTTCCAAAAAAAAAAAGTGCTTTAAAAGTATTCTTTACTCAAGTGTATTTTGGAGTGATGTGCATAGTGCTCTTCGAATGAATCTGAATGAGAACATGCAACTGAATCAAAATCATTCTTAACAAGTATGAATTATTGCACTCCAAATGGATCACTCACTCAGGTTCAGATATCAAGACATCAATATACATCATATAACCACATAGTTCACAGTAACATCCTTGTATCTGATTCATTAACAAAAATTGTTGTAAAATTTTGCTCTTTTGAAGAAAATGCTAGCATGTGTTGAGATAGCAACATCAGGCATAATGGTTTGAATAAAATCACAATGGTACATCTGAGTAGTCCCTAGGAAGAAATATAACCATGAGCAATTCAACCAAACTTCTTGTGAGGATAAGATGCCAATCTGTCCAAGGAAATGTCACAATTTCACATCTTCAGCAAAAAATAGGTAATGCAAGTGCTTCTAAGTTTCTAACATTTCTGTCCTTAATATTAATTTTGGAACATGTTAAAAGGTACCCTTAGAGTATTACTACTCTCCCTCTGTTCCTTTTTATGCGCTACTTTTGTTAAAGAATTTTATTTGTTGGTTTTAAAGGTCAAGGCAATATTAACTATTGTTTTGTCAATAATACCCTTAACTATTTATTGCAGAGAAAAGCATATGCAATAAGATCATAGGTAGTCAAGGTATCATAGAGAAAAAGACAATTATATATCAAAAATAATTAAATTTATTGATTTTTTTAGTCTGCGTAAAATATCCTAAATAATCAAGAAATAGAAAGTTTTTGTTAAAAAGTATAGCAATAGATAAAATGGTAACATCAAAGGTTACAAATTTCAATAAAAAAATTCCATTTTGAATCTTTAACCTGTGCCCTTAGGGCTATTATTAGCATTTTCCATTAATTTAACCATTTCAATTTTGATATAAATTTAACAGGACAGAATTTTCTATCAAATAGTAAGCTGTGTTCTGAGAGTGAACTTAAAATATCATTAATAGATTATGTTGTATTGACAAAAGATTAAGCTAAGACCCAGATGGGTCACTTATTAATCAACTAATGGGACAAAGGGAGTAAGTTTTTTTAATCAACTAAAACACCAACAAAGAAGAATAAGCTGTTGGATGTCAACATAAATTTCTTGAAAATGATTCTAGTTCTCAACAAAAACCTATTGCCATAACGACCACATATAGCCTCAACACTTCAGATTAAAGATGTGTGTTCAACTTGTGTCGGTGTCGGAATCCAACATGACAAATATCAAACTAAAAATGGGGAGAAAAAACAGGTAGGAAGTTATGATTTTTCATATACAACAAAATACCTGAGAATCATCAATATCTTACTCCTTCTCAGATGCCTCTTCTGAATCAGACAAAGGTAACAGGGTGCAGATCCCAACCATGTGACCATTAAGGCACACATGATAATCGACACATTCTTCATACGAACCCAACCTGCAACTAGCAGTTTGCGGGATCATATTAGCCTGCAGCATGCTCCACAACCTCGCTTTACAATAAGGACAAACTTCTGTTGGATGGAGCTGAGCACCTTTGTTAATTAGCATCCTCCGAACATTCGTAGTAGCAAACGACTTGAAAACACCCCGGAAGAATCCTATATCTCCTTCTTCACCTTGGTCAAGATGCTCACAAGGATCTGACACATACAAAACATCGTTTATACATTGCGGCAAAAGAAAGCTCTTTCCCGATGTTTTAGAAAATCTTGTCCGGTAAACAAAATGACCGGGGATGTGTACGTTCTTGAACAAACCGCCTTTCTTGCAACCCGAACAGTATATAAGCAGCTTCCCTAGGGCTCTCCAGTTTCCATCAATACTATGAGTTCCACTAGATTGTAGATCAAGCATCATCTTAGGAACTCTTGTTCGACAAAACTCTTTCCATAGAACTCGCTTTGCAAGGTCATCGAACCATTTGCAAACACATGACAACGTAGCTATTAGCTTAGGGTTCCAATTCAAATTGTTAAACACCAAGAATATCACATCTTCACTTAAATGACCTTTAGTGCATTGGCAAGAAGAAGAGTGTACGCATCGGTATTGCTTTGTGAGAATCATATCCTTCGCCTGAAAAAACACAGAAAAATTATCAGTTCATAACAAGTTTCTGTTGACATACTTTAATATTTCACACTGGCAAAATCTATATACCTCGTTGTAAAGAAATGGTAAACATCAAGAGAACATAAGAAACCAATACAAAAACTATGCAAACAACAAGAAAAGGAAAGAAAAAAAAAATCTTCTCCGGCCAGTGAACTGGTAAGTGGTGGACTTTCTATTTATTGTTACTCTAATTACTTGCTCCCGTCTTATAATTCATAAATACCATCTTTGTCTTCAAAGTTCAAAATGATAATAAAGGATGCAAATTTCAATACTTAGTTACTAAAATAAAACCTAAACCATAAAGTACCCATGCTGGACACTTTAGATACTCCTAAAAACGTTTAATGCTTTTTTAACTATTATCTAATGAGTTTCATCATATCATAACATATTCAAACAAAAATACTAACTTTTAAAAAACCAAGTGGTTGGGCTCAAGTGAGTAATGAACTTCAATGAAGGTTGAATCGATCTGGAGTATCCAATTTGAACTCACTGAAACAATTTTTGGCCAAGTTTACTTACCTCTCGGCTGAACTCAAGATTATCAAGACCTCTTTTCCCTGGGAACCAACCGAAGGGTTAAGACCAAAAAATACTAACTTGCAGAATGTTGATTCTTCCTTTTAACTACACATTTGTGTTTCAATATTCTAGACTACATGTTTTACCATCTATGTGTTGTGTCCTATAATTGCTAAAACTTATTGTATCCATACCATATCGTAGCCATGTCTCATGTCAAATTCTAGCTTTCTAATACTAACTGACAGAAAGAACAACAAATTTTATGAACAACATACAAACATAATGAGGCAAGAGATTTTGGCAACGGTGCGTAAAAGGAAACTCAAATGGAGTAGACAAGTTCCATAAAGAGAGGGATGTACAATGCATTACAATTCAAGCAATAACACTTAACACGTCTTAGTCAGGATTCAAACTGTGGTTGGCCACACCTGTTGCTAGACCAAACTAAATTTCTTCAAAGCTCAACAAGCACCACAAGTTCAAAATTTCCCAAATTCCACATGCACGAAGATAAAGCAAATGTAGCAGAAAAAAGCTAAGTATTCAAAGCAATTAAAATTCCAAAAACAACACAATCTACAGCACAGTGCGTTAAGAAGAAACCCTTCTCTTTCAACAGAGACAAATCCAAAATGACCCATCACTAGAATTCACAGAATCACAAATCAAAATTAGAAATTTATTGAAAAACATCCACTCCAATCAATCAAATTCAAACCCCACCCCTCCATGATTGGATCATATAAGTTTGCAATTAGATTAAAAACAAACAAAACAAAATTCATATTGTGTCTTATCTCAGCTAAAGTAACCAGCTTTATGATCCATATAGAAACCCCAGAAAACCCTAAGGGAATAAAAAAAAGAAATTGAAGAGCTCAACATGCAATTGGAAAAAACAAGAAAAGGGTAAGTGAGAAAACAGTAAAATCAACAGCAAACAACAAGAAAATGAGTAACTTGGTTGCAAAAGTTACAAAATTACTTTAGGTAATTTTCACTTCTGAGAAGGGGCAATTTGGTCCACGAAAAGTGTAGAAACGAACATACACGCTTGAAAGCTGAGAAATGCAGAGAGAGAGAGAGAGTGGTGGGAAAGGAGGAAGAAGGAGAAGAAAAAGGAACAAAATCAAAGTTTTACAAGAGAAAGTGAAACAATATTAATGTTTTTTATATCTTAGGTAATTGGTAGGATAGAAAATTGAGGTTGAAAGATATTTGAAAATTGTTACAAAAATAAAAATATCGACCACCATTGATGTTGTCACCTTTATTAATTTATTACAAATTGAATTGATAATAATTACTAATATAAGTTATTGTAAAAAAAAAAACAGACGTCATTGTTGCATAAACAATTAACTTAAACAACCATTTTGGTATGGAATTTAGAAATTATTTAAGTTAATATTATTTTATTTGTGTGATATGATTCTCACTTTAGCACTTATATATAAATAGATGTTTTAAAATAAGCATTTGTTTAAAGTTAATATTAATTTAAACGCCGTAGTTTATGTATGTATATTTTATCTTCGAAAATATATTATATATAAATTTTTATTAAATGATATTTTTAATATTTATTTTCTTTTATTTATCTTAAATTATTATAAAATTATTTATCTTCTTTAATAAATATGAATTTTTTGTATGATGGTTTTCTCTTATTAAAATCACTTATGTTAGTTAATATATAAGTTGATTTAATTCATAAGTAATCCATTGATATCAAATAACATGTTATAACTTAGATTAAGAGAGATAATAGATAAAAGTTGGATAATTAATTATGAGATAGTTAGAATTATGGTATATTAATAAATATATTTTAGTTGATTAGTTACTTAAATTAATTATATTAATTCATCAATTATTTTTTACATTTATCTTTTATTAATAGTATAAATCAAGAATTTGTGATACCTATAAAGTTATAAATAGAGAGTTAGGTAGTTAGTTTAGAGAATCTATTGTATTTCATGTCATCTCAAGTTTTGTAGAGAGTAGAGTTTGGTGTGAAAATGTGCTATCAAGGAGTATTGAGACACGCGTCACGTGACATCATTTTGGTCCTACAGAATGCTTACGTGTCATTTGGGCAATGGAAGTGTTTTACAGTTCCTTAAAAATATCAAATAACTATAATTCTGCTTTTTTTTTATTTTCTTTTCAGTTTAATTTAATTTAAGTGGAAGATATGATTCTTTCAGTTTTGGTCCACGCCACCCACGTGTCAGCTTTTTAATTTATGGTCTTTCATTTTCTTGTTGAGTATGCATGTGTTTAAGTGTTGGTAAATGCAGAATCTTTCTAAAGCAACATAAATGTATGTTCTAACTTTGAAATATTAAGTAGGGTGTTGGCGATTAACATTATAAAATAAAAATAAATGATTATGTTTAAAAGATATTAAATAGAAAAAAAATTGTTAAATTAATAAATATCATTAAAAAATAAAAACCAACAAATAATATATTAATACAGTATATATTAATAAAATATAAAAAATTATTACAATTTATATATGTGATATGATTTTGAAAAATAAATTTAAAATCAATATGATTCGAGTACTTTCACAAAAAGAGATCCAAAAATAATCTATAAAATTTAGTTTTGTGTGATTTTTAATACTTTTTTGTAGGGTTTGTGATTATTGTTTAGATTAATTTGAATTTGCATATCTTTAATAATATATAAGACATTTTTCAAACTAGTATTTCCTTTTTTTTAAGGTTATTTTCACTTAGTTACATTGAGAAAGTTAATAACTTTTGTTGTTTTTAATAAAATTATTTGTCTTATCTATAGTTAATTCTTTATTATTTAATTTCACCTATTTCACCTTCGATAAAAATAATTAGGAATAATTGTGACAAAATAATAATTAATACTACTTTAGAAATGAAAAATAAAAGAAATAATTTTGTTTTTGAAAAATGACACATTAAAGAACGAGAAAGAAATTATTTCCAATAAAAATTAAAGAAGTATTAATTAAAGTATTCTGTCTGCAACAACGAAGTAATTAAAATTTATTCAAACAATTTTATTTGCGGAGGTGCCTACCATAACCTCTAGATCATGGCCTTTTGATGAATCATAGCTTATATGAAATTTAAATCTAAAATTAAAAACATAAGAAAAGAATCTTTGAACATAAAAGTGATGTTATTATAATTTAGTAGATGATTTTTTTAGCAATTAACCATGTAATTAGGGTTTTATCTCTAATTAGTGCACTCAATGAATCTTTATGGTCTAGGGTCTTTTGAACCTGCGATGAGATTAATTCTAAATTGATGTTGGACATATGATTTTCTCATATCAAATTGAAATATGCGTCACTATTAACTTAATTCGATTATTTTGCTTACATAGAGCTAGATGAAACTATATGAATTTATAAACTAATAATTACATAATGCCTTTTATTTTATTTTATTTTAAATTATACCTTTTCAATTTGATATTACTATACTTTTGATGCAAATGTATAAATTAATATAGAACTTGTTCAATGGCCGTGCCTATAATCAAAATTTAACATCATTAATAAGTCAACGATCATTTACATCCACTTGAGGCTAATTATAACTCCTTCAATATCCTCAGAACAAAATCTTTTATATAAATATTGGTTAGTTGCAAAGAAAATATTGAGAAGCTGCCAAAGAGAGCTTGAGGTGGAATATTAATTGACAACAAATGGTGGAATTTGTCAATAGTTTCACTATCAAAAAGGATAAGAGGGAATCACAAAAAATAAAGCAAATGAATTATATGTGTATGGAAACAAATATTTATAATAAGATATAGCTGAAGGATGGTGACTCCAAATAAAGCTTCCTATCATACTCAAGTGGTCAAATTCAAATGCGATGAAAATAACAACTTTTTGTCAAGTATGAGATTAAAGTATGTTAGAAAGAATTTAATCACAATTGTATAGAAGAATATTGAATTTATTAGTTATTCCATTCCAAGAATGAGAAGATAGGGGCATGATGGGGTCCCCAAGCATTTTGGTGACTCAGTTAGTCACTGCTGAAGCAAGTTGAGATACCATCAATCATTATTTTTTACTTAGCTTGAATTTGAAGCACCTTTTCAATTTCTAAAATATTGCAATTTTATAAATCATTTGGCTTCCACGACCATCTCAAATGCTTTGATTTTTTCAATAATTTTTTGCAAAGCAGCCATAAATTTAATTGATATCTTATTGAGCAATGTTATTTAAACATCAAATTGATAGACATTGTAACTAATACCGTAAAAAATATGAAATACAAATAAAATGAGGTGTACTTAAAATAAAGGAAAGAGAAAAAATTACTAAAAAATAATAATGGTATACATACGTGGTGTTAGAAAGTTGGTATAAAAAATAATATTTATTTATCTTATTTTATCCATCATGATTGCATTTGCAGCCCATTTCTAACACAAAAAATGGAAATTAATTAAAGTGTAGCACACTCAAATTTGAAGGAACAATATTTAATAGAAATATACGTAACATTAAAATTAAGCATTAGACACTATGAGCTAGGACCAGGTTGAAGGAGCAGGCCAAAATCAAAAGAGCCTTTCAATTTCTATGAGATAATGGTGCATGTTTCCTATTAACCTTTCAAAGGTATACTACAAAGTTGAAGCACAAGTTTTACAACATGAATATTTGCATGGCCAAGACAACATGTCAAAGATTAATGCTATGTTTGGATGACAAAAGAAAGTGAAAGGAAAGAAAGTGAGTGGAAAGATTCTTAAAAGAAAGAAAGTGAATAGAAATTAAGATGTTTGTTAGTTGTTTGGTGGAATTGAAAGCGAAAGGAAAGAAAGATAAAAATATAAAAATAAAACATATGTTTATTGAATTACATTCATACCCCAATATAAAAGTGATTTTTCAATGAAAAAGTAAAAAAAATAAAAAAAAGTAAATTTAGGCAAAAAAAATATTTATTATTAAAGGATCTGTTTTTGTCAAACATAGATTTGGTGAAAAGTTGATGTTTGGTTTATTTTGACTCAAAAGTGTTACTGATTTTTAGTTTTCATAGTATATTTGGAGGCGAGAAACAAAATATAAAATATGAGGGGTGGATGAACATTTACCCAATCCTTTACAATTTGTTACACCTTTGATACTGGCCCAATAGAAGATATTTCCCTCTTGCAGTGATTCACTTTTAGGAAAAATAATTTCTTTTCCCACCCCCCATTCACTTAACACAATTTTTTCTCATTAGTTTTTTTTTTATGGATTTAGAAGAAAAGGGAAAAAAAATATGAGGGAAATGTTTACAAAATAGTTTGATTTTATACACACTAGACATTAGTATTATCAAATTATCACTCATGCTATGCACGGATTGTCAAACTTTTATTCATTTAATTTTTATTTATTTCATGATTAGCATAAAATTTTAGTGTAGTTTTTTGTGATATATGTATCTCATTATTGAATACAAAATATTAAAATAACATTTTTAATATACAAGATTCTATAAAATGTAGACAAACCTTTTATACTTTATATTAGTTTGAGAATAATTGCCAAAGAATATTAAAAAGCAACATCTCATAAATAGGTTCCAAACTCTCAACACTTAGTATGCATATTCTAGAGCATCATATCATACAAGTTTATTGATATGATGCTAAAAACAAAACAAAAGGTATTTTAATCAGAAAAGTATATGATTCAAGTTAAGTAAGACAAGTTCCAAACACAAAAATCCCTCATTTCAACTCTATAATCAGAGCTTCTAGGAACAATTCAAGGCAAAATATACCTCTACTTTGCATTCCCTTCAAGCTAAGGCTTATTCTCCTAACCATTTATTTACAAAAACAAAACAAAGTTCATCCAAATTGAGTTCATTCATCAAGTGCCAGTGTTTGCAGAAGGTTTTTTCTCTTGAAGAGAGATAACAGTTTCAAAAGCACCAACCAATGCTTTAACTTTGCTCTTCCTAGCTTCAACAAGTTTACTTGCTGTTTCCTCAATCACATTATTAAACAATCCTTGTGAATCTTTCTTGTCCTGCATATCTTGATGCCTCAAAACAACTTTCTCTTGATTTGTAGTACCACTTTTGCTCTCACTAGTTTCATCTCTTTTTTTAAAGCTTTTCCTTTGTCCACCATCTTTATCATTTGCTTTCTCCGCTAACGTTTTCCCTCTCCTAAATTTAAGCCTCCTTGAAGTATTTTTCTCGATTTGATTATCGACAACTTTCCCTCTTCTGAACTTCAACTTTATCATTTCAGAGTCCTTGTCTTCAGCTTCCTTCCTCGGCTTGCCTTTCTTCGCAACTTCCGAAATCCCCTCATTTTCAACGCATTCGATATTGCAGTTTCCTGAAAAAGAATCCACCTCGAATTCGCTAGTTGTATATTCAGATTCGTCTTGGTCTTTTACGGATAAGGATTGAGAAATTAAGGATGATGATGATGAAGACTTAGGTGTGGACAACTGAGGGAGGTACAATTCGTCGTCGTAGCTTGCATTTTGATCGCATTTCAAAGTTTTGTTTTTGCTTTCTGTCTTGATGACGTACAAAGTCTTTTCCTCTACATCGTTTTTGTTGTTTTCCTCGAGTTCAACTTTTCTGGCAGTCTTTTGATTCCTAAGATGAGACGCGATTTTTAAGCCCTTATGCTTTCTTGAATTTATACTTACAACTCTTTTAAGAGAAGGTCTTGGAGATGATAAAGTTTTTTTAGGTGCTATCAGTTTTCTTGATGAAGCTGTTTTGGAGGGGACTACTTTCTTTTCCATCTTGATCTCACTATTAGTATTTCTTTTGTCGCCAAAGCCTTCCGAAGAATTCATAGAGGATACTTTCTTCCTTGCAACATGATTCGAATTCAAACCTGTCAAATGTTTTATAGAAGGTAACACTGATGAAGTTCCCGCCACCTTGGAAGTTGATTTTGATGAGGTTTTGATTTTGGAAGTTGATTTTGATAGATTTTCAACCTTTTTTAGAGTTGATTTTGATGGATTTTCCACCTTTTTCAAAATTGATTTTGACACAGCTTCCACCTTAGCGGCAGTTGATTTTGATGAAGTTTTAACTTCGAAAGTTGATTTTGATGTATTTTCCACCTTCTTTGGAGTTGGTTTTGATAGAGTTTCCACCTTAACAAGAGCTGATTTTGATGGAGTTTTCACCTTCTTCGGAGTTGGTTTTGATGGAGCTTCAACCTGAGTTTCCACCTTAACAAGAGCTGATTTTGATGGAGTTTTCACCTTCTTCGGAGTTGGTTTTGATGGAGCTTCAACCTTCCTAGAAGTCGATTTTGATTGCGGCTGTACCTCCTTATCAGTTGATGATGAAATTTCATGACTTGTTGATGGAGAAGTATGTGACTTTAGAAGTGATGGTTTGACCTTGACCGATGATGCTTTCTTCGTGTTTATCTCAGCTTCGTTCCCAACATGTTTTTGGCTGTTAAATGATTTCGTTGGCACTTCATGTGTGTCTGTCTCTAAGGCATCAGAAATCTGGGTCTCAGAATCGGCTGATTCTTTGAGCACAACGGTTGACATCTTTGCTGCCTTGGTATCAAAGGATTCTTTGAGTACAACCGTCGATATCTTATCTTTTGGCTTGGAATCAACGGATTCTTTGAGTACAACCGTTGACATCTTTGTCGGCTTCGAATCAACCGATAGTTTGGGCCTGGAAACCATCTTGCCAATGCTCTCTTTTGAACTCTGGTACAGTTGTTTTCTTGTAGCTCGATCAGGTATAGAACGTCTTTCCTTCGATCCAAATTCATGCGTCTTCCCATATTTACAAATATCATGGCAGGAACCGGTGGAAGCTCTGAGATAACGAGGAACAACTTTTTTATCACTATTTCCAGTGCTAGCTTTGCCAACCTCGGGTGACTTAGTCACGTCTGGGACAATCGGTAATTCAACACTTTCACTGGCCATCAGATGAAAAATGAGATGCGCAGAATGCGATTAAGGACGACAATCCTGAAATTCGAAAAGAAAGCTGATTGTTAAATAAAGCTAATAATTGAAAAGGACAGACATTAAAGTAATGACTGATTCGAAACGCAAAAGCATATTCAAAATATCAATAGAAGTGCACAAATCAAAATTTATCTCCTATAGAATCATAACCTTTGAAACTATCTTCAACTCAGGGAAAAAAACTTCAAAATTCTTAGGAAAAAAACAATATTCTGATTTTAAACTCAAAATGGAAATGTAACAAAAACCTTTATTACACAAAATGACTAACATATTTTTCATCTAATTCTTATCAATACACTCTCTTCTATATTTTCTATCATAAAAATAACATACATGGAAAATATTAATGCAACAAAAACAAGTCATAATTAAGCCAGAAAATGTACCAAGGAAAAGAAATCATCATTCCTCAAACATTCAAAACCAAAAGAAGAAAAAAATATGTAGGCCCCAATCACTAAATTAACCACTTGTTTTAACAATCATACTTCCATAAACAACATTCTAATGTAATGAAAACAATTGTACTGCAAAATTTTCTGACATCATAATTGTGAAACAGTAAGCTATAAAAATGCACTTATCAATCACATTCATCATGAAACCAATCATCTAAGAAAATCAATGAAGATTAAGAAATGCAACATATTTCTACAAAAGATCAATCAAAAGAGAAATAGAAAAATCAAAGTTCATCAAAAAAATCACCTTTTATTGATTATTCATCAAAAAGCCACAGCACCACATTACAAAATCCATAGCAAAACTTAATGGCCAAGAAATCTTTTGTTGCAACACCATAGACAATAATAACGATTTTGGAAGACTATTACAAATTCCAAATTCCAAATTCCAACCCAGAAAAAATAAATCAGATAAAACCATTAAAAATCAAAACTTTGGAAACACCCATATGAAAAAAAATCCAATACAACAGAAAAATGAATCAAGGGTGGTTGTGAAAACAGATTAAAATCCATAAAAATCAAAATTTTCAACAAACCCAATTGCATTAAGGGAAAATTAGAATGACCCAGATGATTGTTTTCGTTGGAAACAACGAAAAGAATAGAAAAAGTGACATACATACCTTGTTTTCAGAAAAGAGAGAGAGAAAGGACGAATCTTGATCAGAAAGCAAAGGAAACAAAAAAGGAAAGAGAGTGTGTAAGAAGGTGAATAGTGTTGGCTAAATGAGAAGAAGAAGAAAAAGAAAAGGGAGGAGAGAAGAAGGGACCAGTGAAAGAGAACGTGGAAGCAAGGAAGTGTTGTTTTGATTATTTCTGGTTTCGGTGTGGGGTGTGTCTCTTCACTGCATTTGTTTGTTACAAAAATCGAGAGAGAGAGAGAGAGAGAGAGAGAGAGAGAGTTGAATTTTTAGCATATTTATTTTCAATTTTTCATAAATAATAATAAAGTCTTAATAAATGAAAATGAAAAAGAAAAAGAAGTCTTTAGCAAGACTACTTTATAGATGGTTAGTTTGTTTAAAAGTCATTCAAAAAATTAAAGACCATTTGCAAAAATTATATATATATAATTGTTTTTTTTTTAGTTTTTGTTGTTGGATAATTATTCAACTCATGTCATTTTAATAAAAATGGAGGAATTTTTCAATAATTTAATATTATTTATATTATTGTCTTAATTATAAAAATAAAAAAATTTGTTAATTTATTTTTTTAAAAGTGAATTTCATAATTATTAGTTTTAAATATTGGTCCAAGTAACTTAGAATTTGCTTTATTTTTTGTGATGAAAGAAAATTGTTAATGTATGGTCTATTGGTTGGTTTGGTTGGTGGGAAAGTGAGTCAAAAAAAATGTTAAAATAGTT
>JBBPBT010001302.1:2377488-2396723 GCA_037974875.1 Cicer bijugum | reverse complement strand
CATTATATATTTTATTTATAAAGTAAATAATTTATTTTGAAAGAGCTTAATCTAAATTTGGAGATATATAAGTTTATTTTTTTCATCCATTTGAGCCATATTGAATTCATGTGTAACGTTTTTAGTTCTAATAATTTTTTTTACAAACTTATTTAGTTTTAATTATTTAATTACATCAAATGCAAACTAAGAATTGTTGGATAAAAAGAGACTTTTCGAACATGTTTAGTTAAGTAATATCCAGATTAGTTTAATGAATATAAATAGTATTTTGTTCCTTCACTCCTAAAATGTTTGAATCTAACCAAATGTGAACACTACTTCATTTATAATTCATAGTTAGTTTGTATGAAGTGGAACCATTGGAAGAGAGTTGTTGAGTTTAACTTTATTTTTAGGTTGGTGTTTGTCTCTTGAGTCTTGACTATATATGGATTGATTTGGCCGATTAGATAGACAAGTTTTATAATGAGACTTAATAAAATCCATGCTTTTATCTATATCAAGCACATTGTTAATATTTTAACTCTATTTACTGTACAAGTAAAAATTTATTACAAATACTAATGTTAAAAATTATAAATAAATATAAACATAAACATCTCAAGTAAAAATAAATCAACAAAGACAAAACAGAAGTACACTGTGGATTTATAAACACTAAAATAAAAAGTAAAACATTTATTTTTATCTTAGTAAAGTGTTTTTTATAGTAAAAATAAAAAGTAAAACTATATCAAATATTTTACTCTAAGGAGTACAAGGAGTACAATCTACTATTACATGGTAATAACATATTACAAACAAGCAAGGTATACAGCTAGAGGATTTAAAAATACTCAATATACTACTATTTACTATTACTAATTATTATTATTATTATTATTATTGGTATTATTAGTATTAGTATTATTCCTTTAAGGCATTCATTTTTGTCATAATATACAAGGGAAAGGGAAAGTAGTAACTTAAATTATTACAAAAGTAATTAGAAATTATGGCTATGTGTATTTTTAGCTCTAAATAACTAATAGGAGACATAAAAGTAAAATAAAAAAATTATTAGACATATAAAATGAATTTGTTGTAAATAAAAGTCTATATCCAAATTTACCCACTTATAGGTCACCCTCTTAACCCGTCACTCACATACCCAACAATATAATGTTATCATAAATAATATAATTTAATTTTGATGAAATTGAAGGCCTACTTTGTGGTAGGCTAATTAATAAGGTAATTAAAAAGCATATGGATTGTCTTTAATTAAGATTAAGATGGAAGACCACACGTCATGTCTTGCTTCCATTACCGACTATACACCTATATGCATTTTCATGATGACATACACGTAACGTAAATATGCAAACATTCATTCTGCAACTCATAAAGACAATTAAGAAGATTAAGAAGTCTATGAACCTATTCCTCTAAAAATAAGAGTCTATCAACCTATTATTCCATTAGTTACTTTTTAGATACAAACAATTTATAAGTTTTATTTTTAATGAATTTATTTGTTTTTTTTATAATACTTTTATTTATTTATTGAGAAAAATAATTATTTGTCTATCTCCAATAATATATTACTGATATTATTAATAAAATAATAATTAATTTTTTAATCAACTTTAAAAAGATAAATAAGTCTAAACAATTTTTAAAAAACGACAATTAAAAAGGAGATTAAAAAATATTTTTATTTTGGCAGTGCAGAAAGTCTATATTTACTATTAACATCTGAAGTTTTGTCTTTTGGTCAACTTTATCGACACGTTTAGATGGAAGACTTTTTTTTTAAAATAAATAAAAACGTCGGAAAGGAACTTATATATTAATCTGGTTTTGGTGGGCCATAGAATTTTGGAAAATTATATGTTCGTTTTACATGACATATATAAAGCCAAATAGTATTTTAAACTGTGTACTCTTGTTCTATGTGGTTATCTGGATTGAGATTTTCTCTATTTTTGAATTTTGTAATTGTAGTTTTGCAAATATTTTGAAATATGTGATATATATTACATATATTTATCAATTTTATACACATAAAACTACAGTAATTGTAATTTAACGGACATCCAGCTCCAAGTATATATATATATATATATTTATATATATATATAACTTATCTATGAGTTTGATAATCATTTCATGTCACAAACAGTAGCCCAACAACTGAAAATTTATGTTCGTGTTTTCCTTAAATATGCTAACATCATTAATAATTGTTTTAAATTGGACTTACTTTTTATCACTTTAAATTAAACACAAATTCAATATTTTTATTTTTCGGCTATATTAGTCTCCCACTAAAACTATTTAAGGTATATTTCAAATTCTGATATCAACCTCAAATATATATTAATATTGGGCATCGAAGTATTTACAAGTATACTTCCACCATTCATTTTGAATTAGACACAAATTCAATATATCTTTTTTGTTGGCTATACAAGTCTCTTACTAACACCATTCAATGTATGCTTCAAACCTTAACATCCACTTTAAATTAGACACAAGCTCAATATCTCTTCTTATTGACTATACACGCCTCTTACTAATACCACTCAAAATATGCATCAAACTCTAGTCTCTACCTCAAATGCATACTAATATTAAACTTCATAGTGTTTACAAATACACTCTAACCACCAAATCTCCAATGTCGATTTTGGTCATATATATACTCTAGATTTCAACTAAAACTATGAGTATGAGTAATAATGTTAGATTATGGATGAAAAGTTCGAGAGAACTAACAAATCATAACGATTTTGAAATTGCATCAATCAAAAGTATGTTCTTTGTTTTTAAAATAGTATATTTAAAATTTGTTCGAATTTATATCATAATATAAACACTTATGTAATATTTAAATATGCATATACATAATTAAGTTATTTTAATTTATTTTAATAATTTCGTATCACTATAATTTATTATTATAACCAAGCATTCTAAAATAACTCAATTACCAAATAATTCTACTTAATATAATGAGATAAAATAATTTGATTTACGCAAACAATACTTTTATAAGAATTTAATATCCAAGCATTGTTATTATAAAAAGGTCTAAATATGTTTTTATCTGTGTAAATATGTTTTATTTTGATTTTAGTTCTTATAATTTTTTGATTGATTTATACCTTATAAATTCTAACACGTTTTAAAAAAGTCATTTATGAATTTTTTTTAGTAAAAATATAGTGACATCGCTAATTTTGGATGAAGTGATACATAGTGACCGTGTAATTGTTGTTGACTAGACAATATTCAAAACTTAAAATTAAAATTCATTTTATTAACTCATTTAATTATTTAATTAAAAACTAATTAATTAATAAAATCAATTAAATAATAAAAACTCAATAATTTTTATCTTCAACCCCAAATTTTTTAATAAAAACTCAATAACCTTCCTCTTCAATCTCGAATTTTTCTAATAAAAACTTAACAACCTTCATATTCAACCCTAATTTATTCATCTTCAAATTACAAGTTCTCATATCTGGATCTAAACCCTAAAAATTTTAATATATCATTTTTCTTAACATTACAGGAGCATATAAGTAGATTGATTGAAGAAACATATTAACATTTATTAATTATATTTTGCTTTTTGATTTTGCAAATCAATATTGCTCCCAAAGCATCTTTGAATGAACATAAGGATAATGACACAAGGCAAGAGTTACAAGAGCTATAGAAAGAAGCTCTTGATCCCAAAATAAATTTTGATTCCTGATGTATTAGAGAGAGGAAAGTTGTCACACTACGCGAAAAATAATATTTTACAACGCTTTTTTTTAAGCCATTTACAATTTATTCAAAAAATTAAGCGTTGTAGTATCTAGCGTTTTAAAAAGATACAACAGCGCTTTTTTTTTAAAAAAAAAAAGTGTTGTAAGTTCCTTCTAAAAACGCGTTGCTTGTTGTACTAGTTTTACAACGTTTTTTCAAAAAAACGCTATATATGTGCATTCTTATACATATTTTATAGCCATTTTTCAACAAAAACAACGTTATAATAGGTGCATTCTTATGCACGTTTTACGACGTTTTTTAAAAAAGAACACTGTAATAGGTGTATTTTTATGCACGTTTTACAGCGTTGTAATCAGTTCACAACAAACTTGTAACTTTACATATTGATATAATCAATTTACAAACAACACATGATATTGACACAATTACATATTTTTTACAGTTACATATTCATAAAAACCCTAAACTATATAACTTTATATATTCACAACAGAACCTTGCAACACAACACATATTTTTTACATTTACATATTCACAACTTTGCAGCATGTCAATTTCCCAATACATAGTTTTATATGAAAATCAAAATATAATAAAAATATCGTACCGTTTCTGGAATTATAGTTTGATTCATATCAACAATCTTCTTCATAAATCACAATATATAGTACTCGCAATCTATGTTGTTAGTTTGACGATACCACTATAAAATAAAACATATAAGTCAATATATATTTGTGCATTGATTGTTAATGAAATTTTAAGGCATATATTTCAAACCTTTACTGAAATGTATGTGATGTTATTTGACTTTTGCTTCGACCCTATAGCACCCATTTGAGCTCAGAAAACTTATAAAACACTATCAAATAAATGTGATTACTATAGCATTAACAAACACATTATTTATATATATATATATATATATAATAAATGAATATTACTTATGTGTCGAACATAATCTTTATATCTGAGTGATTGTTGTAATGGTCGTGCAAGAGATCTAAATAGTATATAACTTCAAATGTCACATTGATTGCAAACAACACCCAATGTGTTTTAAGTACGTACGTAGCAGTATAAGTTCAACACGCATTTTAGTGACAACAAAAAATTAATAAATACAATACCTGAAGAGTGCGAAGAAATACGTAGGGTTCGTAGGATCACGACTTCGTTTAAGAAGGAATAGCGAAAATGCACAGAAATATGAACGGTTCGTAGAACATAGTAAGGTTCACAATGAGAAGAGTACGTAATAATGTTCGTAGTAACAAATATGAAGATGATTCGCAACGAAGATGAAATGCAATATGGTTCGTAGGGACACTAGGGTTTGCAATGAGAAGGACATTAGTTTTAAGTTTTTAATTAAATAATTAAATAAGTTAATAAAATAAATTTTAATTTTAAATATTAAATATTGTTTAGTCAACAACAATTACACAATCACTATATGTCATTTCATCCAAAATTAACCATATCACCATTTTTAAAAAAAAAAGTATAAATGACTTTTTTATAACTAGTTAGAATTTGTAAAGATATAAAATAAATAAAAAATTATAGAAATTAAAATTAAAACAAAACATATTTAAACTTATAAAAAGATTATATGTTATTTTATCATTTTGTCATGTCATATTATTAATTATAAGATATTGCATAAATACCCCATATACAATATAATATGTGTATGAATGTCATTAATTGTAATTTTTATATCATACTAGTGTATAATAATAAAATTAAAATATGATTTTTTTTATTATTATAATTGTATTTCAATATACGTTTCCTTGGTTTCTGAGCATACATTTATGCTCAAAATATATGGCATATATTATCTTATTGATTTATTGAATAATATATTTCTTTCATATAAAATAATTTTATTTAAGTCGCGTTGAACACTTAAAATTAATAAAAAAAATTAAATATAAGTGTGCTATATTGTAAGATCTCTTCTATTACATTCAACCTCTTAATAAATGTCTAATTTTTTATTTGATTATTTAGAAAGTTAAAAATTGATTCTTCAAGGTATAAAGATCAATAATTAAAGAATTAACCTTTCTTTAGATGTTCATTCACACAAGAACCATGTTGAAAGACAATATTATGTGTACATCGTACCATACGATGTTGGTATTACAATCTTAATATAAAAGCTTATATCTCCCTATATGCATACTAGTAATTAAGATAAACAAAATTATACAAACGGATCAATTTCGATTCCCAAAAGCTAGCTTCCGATTCATAGTACAAGAAGCCATGGCAATAATTAGGATCGTTACATTTATAAAGCCACTTTTTTACAATCCTCTATTGTTTGGTGCCTGCTCCACTTCAATGAAATTAAGCATATATGCACCTTATGTGAAAATGACTCTTCTAGGCCCCATTCAACCTTTTAATTATGTCACAAACTTTTCCTTACATTTATATCCCAACCGATAAATTAAAAGGTCCCATAAAAACTCATATTTTTATCATACACTTGGACAATCATCAAGTGGGGTTAAAGATCTATACTCTAGTATATGAAGAACTAAAATTAAAGTTGCTATGCTTTTTAAATTATTTAATTTTATGGAAGGAAGAATGGAAATAATTAGTTGGATGCATCAATGTAGGGAAGCATGCATGCCTTTATGCACTAACAAAGTTGTGGTTGATATATTTAGGCACCCAAATAATAAGAAGAAAAAAGAGAAAAAGGCACAAAAAATCTCCCTTGGATTCCCTCATCTCAACCTAGCACTTTTAATTAGTAGATTTTATATTTATTTATTTTTGTGTGTATAATTTCCCAATACTTAATCATATAAAATAAAATTGACTTGAATATGAGTTGGTAGTTCAACTGTTAAGTAGGGTGAACTTCCAACTAGGAGCATTAAGTTTGTCATGAACAAGAAATGTCAACATTCTAATTTCTTATTAGGATATACCATTTTATAGAGAGAAGTGAAGTAATAAACGCAAATTTGGATATCAACACCGTATTTTGATTTTTTATTTTTGTATTACTTTTTTTAGATATTTTTTCTCTTACCTCAAAATTGTCTATATTTATTAATATATGATGTCAAGATATAATGTCAGTTTAATGTGTTCAAATAATACATTCTTTTGTAAAATACAAATATTAAATAGGTTGGGTGCGCATAGTATTTATTATTAAGTTGTTAGTAATGATTAGGTATTGATGGTATAAGTTTTTTTATGCATGTATATATTTTTTAGGATAATTTTAAAACAGTTTTTTATATTTTAATTGTTTCTAAACAAAATATAGAGAATTATTTACTTCGAAATTCTCTTATCATTTTATTAAAAAAAAATAATAACAAAAATATACTTTCATAAAATAAACTTAGCATTAGTGTATAAACAAATGCATTGGGCTTCTAAGAGCAGCAATTCATTGAGCCTAAAATACGGCACGCCGAAAGCTATTCCTCTTACGTATTTTTCATTTTTTTATGCATAGACTAAAGTTCCACAAAAATGAAAATGACACTTAATTTTGTCTCATAAAAACTCAACCTATAATCATTTACAATTAAAAGCAGGACATGTTAGTCCTTTGTTTATTTTCACTTAGTTAACATGCTAACATGTATTCTTAACCTACTATATTTAAATTAACCGTCTTTCTTTCTAATAAAGGATGCTAATTTTAATATAAATAATATTAATGTTAATATGTTTTTTCAAAATTATTATGTCAATGAGTTACATTAATTTATATATGTTGTTGTGCAATTTAATTTTCAATGAAAGACAAAACTCTTTTTGTTTAAATAATTTAGATTCCCTTCAATTTTGTAAATAAATCATTATTTGGCTTTTGGTGGCCATTACATCCAAATCACAATTAAAAAAATCACCCCCATCAATTGCAATTTAATGCAATTTTTTATCATAGCACACAATTGCTACCATTTTATCATCTACTCACAACTATGAAGACTAATCACTTGAGATACTATGAGACATAGTTGGTAGCAAAAATTGTATAGTTGTGTACATCCCCTGAACTTCTCCATAATTTCACAAATAAATATATATATATGTGAGTGAAATTATAGGGAAAGTGAAACATTTATATCTTATCTTATGAGTTACATATCAACTTTGCCTAATATGAGATACACAAAATATGTATGCCTATTCCATTGTGAAACCTTTACATTTTGCTTAAGAAGAATCAAGCTCCTCATGTAACAAAACTATAGGTAATTTATCATTTGCAAATTTGACATGTAATTTTAATTTGCAAGTGATATTGCTACACTCTCGCCGTCACCGCTTCCTTCCAGCAACGGTTTTCTTGACGGCTCCGACTGAGACCAAAAACTGATCAAGGGAGGATAAGGTCCTCATGTCATCAGGAGGAAAATAGCTGGCTGCTTTTCCCTTGATTGATGAGAACAGAAGGGAAAGTGAAGGCCAAGTATCGTATCGGTCGCCCAAAAACTCGTCCAAAAATGCAAATGCAGCCCGGAAATCAGACCTACTTGCGTTTATCGGTGCGGCAAAGTGAGCTGGGATGATTCTTCTGAACCTCCAATCTCGCGATATGCTATCAACCCAGTCTCTAACCTGAATCATAATAAAAATGTTCATTGCTAGTTGGTGTTTAACTCACTAACTAATGATCGCATTGTTAATTAACAACACTATATCAGCTATAACTAGATTAAAATTTGATTGATTAAAATAAAGAAGATTACCTTTTCAGGAACTTTGCTGAAGACCAAAGTCTTGACAATAGGTGAAACAATCAACTTCTCTGACATCTGTTCAAAGCTAGCATTAGGTTCCAAAAGATTAGATGGACCAAGAAACAAGATTTGTAGAACCATTCTTTCCCATCCTGCACAATACAACCAGCAAATTTCATTTCATTTTCAACTCAAATGCAAAGGATCTAGCTCCACTAAAGTGAACAACTGAATTTAGTGTGAAAAGTGAGCAATATGAATCATTTATGAACACTGTTGTCAAATAGTGGCTATAACGGTGCTACTACTACAGTGCTATAGTGTAGTAAAATTTAACAAACTGCTATTGTTCCGCAATACGCAATTTAGTGCAAAGTGTTGTCAAATAGTGGCTATAGCACTGCTAAACCACTACAACATAACACAATTTAAACAAACCGCTATTTTCTGCGAACTACAATAGACAAGATTATTTTTGATTAAATTTGGGTTGATATTGCATACGCATGCACAACAAGTCGTGTATGTATTCAAATATCAACCCTAATTTTTTTTATTTTTACTTTCTACTCGCTTTAGATGAATCAACAAATGAAAAGTAATATACTTTGTGAAAGTTGCATAAGGAAAAGAAATAGAAATAGAAAAACCCAACCTTTTTTAAGGTTCTTTTTGTTGTCAATTACAGGTTCATCAGGCACATCCTTTCCTTTACTAAGAATCTTTACAGCCAAACCATTTTTTGCAGATGCTAAGAGGGATTCTTTGTTAATACACTCAGGTGGCTGTCTTGGAACAAAAATAACAGCATCCGTCACCAATAGTGTTCTTGAAGGCTTGTGGTAAAAAGCTACTTCCACATATGGCCCAATTCCTGAGACAATAGGCAAATGAGACTTTCATTGTTTATTTACAAAAACTAAGGCACTATTTGGATAGACAACTAAGTGTTTAAATCATAAAAGCTTATTATATAGTTGCTTATGTATAAACTATTTCTATAACAAATATTTAAATAAAGTCAAATGGTTTTCATAAACTATCCTAAAGAGCTTATGAAATTAAGTTGAAAACACCTTATGGACATGTCATGAGTTGTTTTCATAAGCTTTCTCAAATAGTTTCACAAGTTTTTATTCCAATATATAAACTTAAATAAGTCAATCCAAACAGGTCTTGAGTATGAAAGTATGCAAAAACTAATGATCATTACCAACTTCTGGTGAGCTTAGAACCTTTTGCTCTATTTCGCCAGCCCAAGGAGTGGATAAATCCTCGTCTTTCAAAGTTTTAGAGCGAAAAATGCCAAAGAATTCTAAAGGTAAATTCAATGGCCAACTCCATTGCCTCGGTGCCACCCATACCTGAGCACGCGGAAATTTTCTTGAAAATGGACCAACAAATATTTTGTGCTCATAAGCAAAAGTAGGAAGGACAATGTATTCCACTGGAGCCCCTAATTCCTTGATAAGCTGCAAAAAAAAATGTTTATATGTTAAAAAAAAAAGCATAATAAAATCACCCTATCAATAATACGCATTTTATATTCTTGTGCTCACAACTAACAATCTTGATCTATGGAGCACCAATAACAGCGGATACCAGACACAACATTGACACGTAGACATCAATAATAATTTAAGGAAATAGAACGGATTGAATGTAACCAAATGTGTATGTATGTTAAACACCAGACATACCTTCAATCTTAAGTTCAGTACTACAAAGTTCTTGATATAGAAATTGCCTTGCAGCATGTACCGAGGAATGAAAGTTTGCATAATGAAACAATCCAATCAATAAATTCAAAATCAAATATGAAAATGGGGCCACCCCTTGAATCAAAAGAACTAACTTAGCTCCAACTGAACTAGAGAATTCCAATAAAAAGGGACAACCTTATAAAGCTCCTGCCATGGAAGGGTTTGCCAAAGAATCAAACTCATTATTAATTAAAGTGAAACTAATGATTACTTTACAATTGTTTTTTAGGGTATTTGAACTTTGTTTCCTGAGGTTATAAGGTCAAACTCTTACTGTTAAGTTGACACCTCATGGACAAGTCGAACTCATTATAGATCTATTGTAGAGCACATTATCTTGCATTTACAAGAAACCGTTTCTACGACTTGAAGAAACTATTCCAATTCACTACCAAAAATGTGATAGAGAAGAAAATCATAACATCTACTAGCACTTTTTTACTTCCATAAAAGATCATTAAATGCAAGTTTGCACACTCAGATATTGGTAATCAAAATGGAACCTGAATACACTCATCAGTTGGAGCGATAGGTGCATGAACCCATAAGCCACCAGATTTGAGTTTGATAACTGTCATTCTAATGTTTGTTGAAACACTGCTGAAGCCTAACGCCTGCTCTTGTTCGAATAGCCATATACAACCCTTCACAGCCTGCAACATGATTAAAACCAAAAGAAGCAGTAAGTGTCTCAAAAACAGAATTCTAGCTTAAAATTACTGTGAAATGTTACAAAAATAATAGGATTTCCATTTACTTGAAAATACCAACATGCCATTAAGCATTGTTACATGCAATGCCAAAACAAAACTAAACAACCAACACTTCAAATTGAAATTGAAGGTGTGTCCCATATCCAATACATGTGAATATGCGATTACATTTAATCCTATTCCTTAGCATTGTTGCTTAAAAAAGTGAAAAACTTGAAGGAAAATAAATCTATGTATCCCTTGACAAATCAGATTGAAGGCATGTCTAGTATCCTATTCACAAGACCACCGAATGTGGTTACATTCGACCAATTCCATTTTTTCAAATTATTATCGGTGGCTACATTCAATTACTTAAATTTCCTTAAATTATTTTTTATATCTACGTGTTAGTGTTGTGTCAAGTGTTAACATTTCATATAAATAAACACATAAGAAGGTATATCATATAAGCATCATATCATGGATAACAAATTCAATGAACAGCAATTCCAATAACCAAAATCAATTGAGTGAATAAAAAAAAAACAAAATATAAGACAAACGAATATGATAAACCAAACCTCATTCCTAATAGTGCTCCTATTGAGGAAAGGACCAAGTGGAAAAGGAAAACCAGTGAAATTGAAGTAAAATCTTCCACTAGCATTATTTGTTGTAGCTGAAGCAACAACCAAATTGATTGAATCTCTTCTTTGTTGTCTTGGTTTAAGATTCAAGCAAAGACCCTTTAATGAACCACCAACAAAATTTGAACTTGAGTCTCTTAAATTGATGGGGTTCTTCAAAAGTGTGGATTTTGATGAATAAACAGAAATTGCTGCTACCATTTTTTTGTTTTTACTTTGTTATTGTCTTCATAAACTAATGCAGTGGTTCTGTTGTTCGAACATAACATTAGTGTTTCTAGTGAAACTTGTTATTGGCTGTGGTTTTGACACGTGGAATTTTTGTCTTAGGATTATACAACACGTATGTTTATGAACCTTAGTTTAATTGTGGAAGCAGTGAAATGATCCTGCTACTACTTGAGTCTTGCACCTATTAATGAAAATTGAAATATGCATATCCTGTGCATAGAACTTATTAAAATATATTTTAATTGTATAAATATATTTTATCTCTCATTTCTTAAATTAAGATACATAAGAATATTAATTAAAAATATAATTTAGAAAAGAAATGGAGGAAATATTAAGTTACTTTAGGTGTAACTTTGATTAGAGTTGTTTTGTTTAATAATTTATTATTATTTTCAAGTTTAATCAATTCAACTGTTAAATTAGATGTTTTCATCTATAAGGTTAATTAAGAAAATTTATAAAATTTTAAAATTAGTTGACCATAACTTCAAATAAATATATAATTATAAGTTTTTTTTTTTTAAATATAGGTATATTTTCGTTGTTCAACTACAAAATCCAGATTTATATGAATTGTTAAGTGTTTGATCATTAATATTAGTAAAAAGAATGAATTAATGCTAATATTGAATAGTTAAGCAAAGTTGCTCTTGAAACAACTTGATTCCTCTTCAAGTAAAAAGGACAGAATTTTTAAATCACTATTAGAGGAAGTTGTCTAAGTCACAACAATGTTTTGTCATGGACTGACAATAAATATCAGTGCATATTATAGATTCATTCAAGAATCATAATCCACGTAAAAATATCTCAAGCTTTCATTGCAAATTATTCCAGCTAAAAGGTTAAAGTTTTTCACTTGAAACTTTAAATTCATTAGTCACTTGTGTTGAGGTCCAAGTTCTTTGAAAAGCAAATATTTTCAAATTGTTGGTAATTTTACTCGTGTGTATTGTTCCTTACAGGCATAAAGTTGTGTCGTTGAAGGTGTTGTGTAGTCATAGTTGGCAATGAGATCCACACGAATTCGTAGTAGGAGTACTTTTATTAGAACTGAAACGAAAGAAATAACATCTTGCAGAAAAATAGACATAATATAGACGGTAGATAATCTATTTAAATAAATTTTAATTTTGTGGATAAATAATTAAATTGCAAGGCCGTGGTTATCTTCAAAGTTGGAAAGAAATACAAATTTTTCCTGATATTGCAGATATGTAAAATGAAAAAAGAAAATAACGCCTGTTGCATATTGGTTAAAAATGATAAAAGATAGTATAAAAGAATTTCACTCTAACGCATTAGTTACTTTCTCACTTTCAGTCAAACATGGTTTTAGCAGTAGTAAAAGCAATTTTAATTTAAAACAATCAAACATTATTTTTTTACACAGCCACATTTTCTTCCACCAAACTTGATTATTAAAACATGTTGTAAATGTTGACCAGTTCATTTTGGATTACAGAGAACAAAAACATGGAATGAATCAACTTTCAAATTATGCAGATAGTCCTTCAAATGTGGGACAGACAAACAATACAATCGTTATATACATTTTACTAAGTTACAAACATAGAAGTATAAGCTATATTTAAAGGAATATCCATACCATACAAAACATGACATTGATAAATGTAGTTTACTGTGATTGTCCCCCAAGTGAAAGTGGAAGTAAGCTAAACAAATATTTGCCTGCAGCAAAATGACACTTATTGCCGTTGCCCTATTCCACAGCCTTGAGTTGACATCAACAATATTAATGCCTGAAAAACTGACTTTGAACATACCAACCAGCCAAGCTCTACGAGAGCTGAAATCGAGACCGAGTATCTATATAAAATTCAATGCTGCTGTATGTTGGAAGAGAATTGACACAACTTGTAAAGGACTAAAGCAGGAGCCGGCTAATCACATAAAGAAAATTAAAAGTCTTAATACTTGCAAAGTTTGAGCATAAACTACCTTATGATCTCAGGCAACTATTTCCCTGATAAGCCAATCTAAACTAGGATATGAGAAGTACAAGATGAGAAATGATGGGAGAGCAAAGAGAATTGTAACAAGTATATACAGAGCCAAAATAGCTGCGCTGGCTGGTATTGCATACAAGACAATCAAAAGAAATATAAGGATCAATGGGAACTTAGCTGTCAACTGGACAAAGAAAATCAGCGACTTTCGAATAGATATATTCACTCTTTCCATATCAAGGTGACTACCGATGTTACCGCGATGCTGGCTGGAGCTCGATGTATCTGAATGGTGAACTTGTCCCCTCTGATGGTTGCCATGGTTTACTTGGCCTCCTAAGGTTAAATTGCCTTTGCTTTGACATTGTTGTTGATTATCCGCACAGAAAGTTGAATGTGATTTTACTCGATCACCATTCATGCCCTCAACCATCCAAAGAAGAAAGTAGTTCTTGCGAGGGAATTTAAGGTTTCCCCGATAAACTAAACGGAATGATAGAAGGTTGCACCATGGGCAGGAGATGAAAAGTGGAAGTTGAACCGGCAGGGTTGGAAATTTCACAACAGCCCATTGAAGTCCCAAGATACAGTTTTTACAGAGGGTATGACCACACCATAAAACATACGGCACATTTTCAACGATATTGAAAGATTCCCAGCATACCGGGCATTCAAGCCCTTCCTCTCTTCCTACGACAGAGGTCTCATCATCAGAACATTCTGAAGCAGAATGAGTTGGGTTTGGAGAATCATTTTTCAGTCCCACATTTCCAGCAATACAATTTGATGCAAAGTTCCACATTCTAAATAACAATAAGTAAATAACAAATCAGAATGTATCATTCAGTCCTCAATCTGATTAATTAATGACTGACTCAATGCATAAAAATATGAAACAAGCAAATAGGAAAGAACCGCAGAATAGTAACAAGGAACAACAACAACAACCAAAATCTTTTCCCGCTACTTACAAAATCTGCTACAGGGATTAAACAACAGCATAATTTTCTTTCATGAACTACATATTTATAAATAAGCCATTTATTTCTAGTTCTTTCTTGATAGTTTGACCTATAGTTTTCTTTGATCTTCCTCTTCCTCTAACTATTTTACTATCCTTCATCATGTCTACCTTCAGTTGGTGCTTATAACATGTCTAAGACTCTAAGTCACCTAAGACGTTATTATACCGTTTTTGCCACAATAGGAGTTACCACAACTTTTCCTCTACTGACTTCACTCCTAATTCTATTTTGTCTTGTGTAACAAAGATAAACCTAAAACTATGATAAAATGCCATTGTTACATCTTCACATAATGCATATTAGAATGCCTACCATGCATGCTTTATTCTGCTTTTATTTTTAATATGAAGACTGTCATTTCAGGGTATGTTGAAGAAAGGAAGATCTCAAGTTTGCAAACAAAATCTCTAGATAGTATAGAATTTAGTAAGTTTTGCTACAGACAGGTTTCTTCTAGTCCAAACAAGAATTATCCAGCCACTGTTTTTAAGAAAGATGCTAGACATCAAGAATAATAAAGTAGGGCATGGGTGGATGTATTTGCCATTCAGACACATTACACATATAATCACAGAGCTTGCACAAAATAGTTCATCAAGTTCATGGTACAGACTAAAGATAGCTCAATCCAGTTAACAATGAGAAATAAATATGAGCCAAGTTGGGTGAACTTCTCAAGAAGCCTTATAGAAAAAAAAATTAATAAAATATATTTAAATAATTTAGAAATAATTATGAATTTTTTAACAATAGCTTTCCATATAATTTGAAATGAATTTCTACATCCCAGTTTCTGTATCAACTGACTCATCTGCAGATCCGGATTCACTGCATTTAAAAAAACACTCATTAATTGATCTCGGTCATTGATTTGAGATCAGTAGACTCACATTCCACCTTCACCAAATTATCTTTAAACAATTTTCACCATTGATTTGAAATCAAACGACCAAGATCAATAACTTCATCACACAGTTACTGTGTGAAATCCGAATCCCACATCTACATAGCATAACATAACTAGAGATCTATATAAGCATCACAAGTCACCACTTAACAATCAAACCCAAGTTTTGGCTGTGTACTTTTGTACCAGCTGTGAGGAATTGGAATTTGAATGATTCCTGATCTGGAATAAGAGAATATACTCTTATAGGATATCATATAAAAAAGATACGACAATCTTTTTAATATAACTAATCATGATTATCATTGCAATTTTTCATAAACAAATAAATAAATTGGGGAGGGGAAATTTTTATTCTTCAAAGTTAACACTAATGGTCATTTTACATCTGTCCCCGAAGAAATTTGAACTCGGTACCTCGATTATGTCGTCATATAATTGTAGTAGAAAATAACGCAGGGATATGATATTTTCCCATTCTTACAAGATCAAATCAAAGTTCACTAATTTAACATCATACCCCCAAATTCAAACAATTCCTCTTCAAATCTAGCTTATCCAAAACACACTAAGATAAAATACCCATCAAATACAGCATTCAGACCATAAAGCTAGAAGAAGAAAAAATAAATAAAATTTGAATGTGAAAATGAACTGGTCAATTGAAAAACAACGGAAAATTGTAATCATGAATAAAATAATTATAAGAAGGGAAAAAACAGAAACCCTGATAAAAAAGGAAAGAGTTAGTAGAAGATACCGATTAGTCGGAAAAGTGGAGAAATGGTGAGACGAGTGAGAGTAGCAATGGCACGAACAAGAGAGAAGCTTGTTGGTAGTTGGTACCGCTCAATTTCGATCACAGAGATGTAACTCAAAACGACGTCGTTTTCATCACTCACCTCGCCCAATCTCCATGCTCAGATAATTTTTTTTATAATAATAAAACCTATTCATGGACCAAGGATATCATGCACTTTCACCATCTAAACTTTCTATATTTTTTATTAAGTTAGAAGGAAAAAAGTTTATTTTGTCAATAAAAATTGTCATATCAGCACTTTTTTTTTAAATAATGTAAAGTGTTTTGAAATAATAAAGATTAGATGGAAATAAATTTTTTTCATAAAAAAAGTTATTGAAATATTTTTTATAATAAAAACTAAAGTCAAAATAACCTTTATTTGCATAATTTTTTTTTTGTATACTTAAACTAAAAATAATATATTATTATTTTATAAATTTGAGTTCATAGTAGGTTGAATCAATTACAAGCTCACCCAAGAAGAAGGAGGACTCTTCTCTATGCGTTATGTAAATGCAAGTTTGGTTGAAAAATAGGACAGTGTAATTTTATTATTGTGAAATTTTTTATTACTATATTTTAAGTATTTTTTAAACATATATAAAAGTTATATTTAGATAAACAATTTAGTTAAACGATTATCGTATAAGTATTTGTGGATAAATTATTTATATAACAAAAATAAAACAAAATAAATTTTAATTATTTTCATATAAATTATTACCATATTTTTTATAGTCTTAGACTTTTATGAAATGAAAGTTTCCTAAAAGACCTTAAAAGCTTTGGATCACTAAGCCAACATAATTCTTATATATCTTTGATGTTTTTGCCCCTAAACAACGAGATCACTATTCAATTATGGAGTCTTGTTCCCGATATCCTGAATTTAATTTAAGAAAAAGATACATCTTGCATCTAGGATAAAGAGAAATACATGGAACCTCTCTTCTATTTAGGCTTAGGCCAATAGAAATTACTTTATTGATGATCTACCAAATGAGGTGTGAGAAATTAGATGTATTGATTTTTCATAAAAAGTTCTAAACTAAGTTGGTAAAATCATCTCACAATATTATTTTGTGGTTATCAAATATAACATCGTAAATATCATAATATTTTATTTATGAAATAAACGAGAAATCTGAGACTTGATTACAAAAATTGAGATAATTAAAATCTGGTTAGTTTCAAAGGCATTTATACCACTTGGCTTCTCATCTCATGCTATTATACCACTTGTAATGTCTTGAGATTGCTCACTAGAATGATTAAGGTGTCCACAAACAACACAATTATTTTCATTATGTTTTGTCCTCAATCACGTGCACCATAAGAAACTTCTCATATTGTTATCATTGCACAAGTGATACAACCCAACCACATTTAATTATGAAATTCGTATGTTCTATGCTCTCTAAAAGAAGATGCTCTTTGTGGATATTAACGGTGATAGTTAATTAAGGTTAAATTGTTCTCAATTCTGTAGTCTCATACTTGCACAATATTTGAATCATTCTTATTTTGGTGCATATTTAGTTTAATTTTGTGTCGCTTCATATAAAGTTTGCTAAGAAATTATCTTTAGTGGTGCCTTTTGCAATGATGACATGTTCCACCATTATCGACCTTATGTGTCACACTAGTTTTATACTAAATTATATATTTACTCTTTTAACTTAATTTATGTTTTTACTTTGAGTTTTTCATTATTTTTTGTTTCATTTAAATCCTTTAATTTTACATTTGTTAGTTATATTAGTTTTTTCTGTTAGTTTTCAGCCCCAATCGTTAATTTCAGCTTATGTGTCATTTTATAGCAGATGTAGTGGAACCACACTGAAATCAAAAAAAATAAATTTTAGCATTTAAAGTGAAAAATATATTTATTTTTTCTTTGCTCTCCTTCTCCTCCAAAGTTTATGGTTCATTGTCATCTTCTTAATTTGGAGATTTAGAGTTCGTAAGAAACAACAAACATATAGATGAATTGAAAGACACAAATAAAAAATGGTTAATTATACGTGTAATATGGTGACGTGACTCATAATATTGCAGAGTAGTAGGTTTGTTGTTATTGTGAACAAAACACAATCTTCTAAACTCTATGAACTCTTCTTATAATTTTGTTAATTTTTCTAACAACAAAAAACAAGTGCCAATGAAGACTTTTTAGTAAATGACACAAAGTTACACCCCAATAACCTTTTGATTTATCCAAATCTTAGAACCAAGTAAAAAAACATAGGCCAATGGTTCTAATAAAAAATGGGATTTATGGTTCATAAAAACCACAAACCCATAACATAACAAATTCTTCTCTCAAACCTAAACTCAACTCATCTTAATGTAAAAAACTCAAATCCAGAATAATTTATTTTTCTCAAACCAAAATCTCAATTCACAATGATAATAAAGGGATAATCTTAATAGAAAATATATCTTCCAAATCATCCATAAAGTAATGTTAAAGAGCTGCTTTGTTGTAGGACATGACATTGTGAGACGTTGAAAGAGTTAAGAGTTAATTTACTATTTTTTTCACATATCGATGTGAGACAAGATATAAATAAAATTACTGGATTATGAATTTTGGAATTTAAGATTGATATGAGATGGGGAAGGAGATTATTGTCTGGTTTATTTGTTATTTTTTAGAGAAAAAGAAAAAAAAAGTAAAAA